>CM061531.1:66877797-67304953 GCA_030545055.2 Neoaliturus tenellus | reverse complement strand
CTGATGCAAGTTCAAAGGTCATCATAGAGCCAACACCTCTAGGGGCTCGGGGGTTTGACTTGTGCAATAATAAAGGGAACAATATTACGGTAGCAGTTAATATGTCAGAAAACATTTTCATAATTTACCTTTTACATACAGTGATAAATAATCTTGATAAAATAATAGGTAGAAAATGGTTTTATGCAGTGAATAAATGAAAAAAAAAAAAATACGTTTTGTAAACTAAAAAGTTTGTTATAATATTGATCAAATTTTTTATTTTGAAATAGCTAAGGTATTTGGAGACACTCTTTTTTATTTACTTATCATAATCCTACTACATGCATGTTAAATTCATTGAAGAAAAATATTCACATCCTAAGTTTATAACCGATGAAGGTAAAACAGAAAGTTTGTATCTCACGACTTTCATACAGGCGCTCAAAGCCTTAAGTCCGTTACAAAGTTGGCCGCTAACGAACATACCATCTTGGGATAACTTAAGAGCGCACCTGCAGCAACTTTATTGGCAATAAGCCGGATATATCCCTTGAAACCTTTTATAAAAGCTGAAAATAAAATTCGAAAGTTCTTAATTAAAGCAGCCCAAATTAAAATATGTTGAAATTTAGTTTCACTTGACAAGGTACGCACGGTATACATCGTGTATCAATCGCTTTTAATTCATAGGTTGAAAGTTTTTCAGCAAAACGTTAAAATAATAATTAAATTTTACATTGTCATAAAATGAGGTAGTTTTTATTATATGTGCGTATTTTATTCTCATTTATGAAGTATACCAGTTTAAAAAAGAGAAAAATGTTTCATATTTAATTGTTTAAAAAAAAATAATATTATTTGTTACAAGATACTGTAAAAGTGTAAATAAAATGAAACGTCATCAATTAAACAATGTTTAAACTTTATATAGTCAATATTATCAACAGTCATGTGGTAAAACTTTCATCAAAATAATAAACTAAGGTTAAAATTAATTACAATTTAACAATTTTATCACCTATGAACAAATTTAACATAAAAAAATAACGAAATGTAAGTTAAAGTACACTCGTAGATTTGACGTCTAATGAGTTAGTACAAACTTATTATGCATGTTTGACAAATTTAGTACAGAAAAATATGATAAATTTTTTTTATGATTTAAATTGCTGCTCCACAGACTAAAGGTTAATTATAAATTTTATTAGTTATCACCACATTGATTCGATATATAATAAATTTACTCAAAAAAAAAAAGTGCTCGATTACTTTTAGCCAATTAACTTGTTAATATAAATAGTTTTGTGCTGTTTTACGGCCAAGCTTTAATTTGATTCAATGACATTTGACATTAAATATTACCTCTCGATAAAGGCTTCTTGAAAAGTCATTAATGCAGTGTTCACATCATTCCCGTCAAAGCCGTCGCGCCGTCAATTGAGTCACCTCGAGTTCTCCATCAAGCTGACACTCTATTGACGTGTGCCCCCAAACAATGCCTCACCGACGTTGTTTCAACTACCTAGTTGAAATATTAACGTATCTACATTTTAGTTTTCTAATTTAATTCTTTCACTTTTTTTAACTAAAATTACGAAAACTATCTAAGCATCAATCAATATTGCTGGTAACCTACTCGTCTAGAAATTTGCATATACAGTAATGCAAAGTTTTTTGATACCTACCACTATTTTGTTTGGCAATCCGAATCACTACATAGTGTTACTCAGTATTGTCAAAATGATATTTTTACAAATATTTAAAGTAATTACATTATTATAAGATTTTCAATTGATAAAAGACTATATTATATATGTAACATGTGCTCTTTTATAAAAATAAGAATTTCTAGAATTAAACCGAGGAAAGAACTATTTGACGCGATGTTCACTTTTGTTAAGAGGTGTTTGTACTCATTCTCCCTAGCCAGAGGGGCTTAGAGAAGATAAGTTTTAACAAGTTTGATAGTTATAAACATCACTTAAACATACACGATTGAATAGTTTAAAAATAAATCAATTTTTCTTTTTTGAAATAGCACTTGTTTTCAAACAGCTGTCACCTGTAAAAAGGTATAGTTGACGTTAACTTCAAAGCCTGATTACTATAATACTATAACAACGTAAATTAAAACAAATGAGCAATGCTTTGTTTATCTGGTACTTTATATTATAAATTGACAATGCCACAGTTCACTTAAATATCAGGAGTTAATCAATGTAGACAATGCAGCATGGACTAGTTAACTACAATGTATCATCTTTGCTACAGGTAATGAATTTTGTTCACTAGATTTTTGTCATTTGAATGTAAACTGAATGCTTTGATTTGGTAATTAGTACTGGGGCGAATTATTTGCTCTTAAAACTTAAACAATTCTTCATAGCAATATCAGTACAGACAGTGCGTGGAAATACCGTAGAGGAATACGTAGTCTGTACTTTGGCAGTCGAGAAAGCAGTTTTCAATATTTATTTATTTTATTTAAAACTCCATAATGAAAATGTTAAATATTTTAGAATTTAAACTTAAAAATTATAACGAAATAAAATATTTAAGTACAAACGTCCTTAAGCATGTACTATTTTTAAAATTTGTTTAAATAACCCCGTTATTTGCAAAATTTGGATAAAATCGTTGGAGCCGTTTTCAATATCAATGTGCAGTGTATGACTGCACACATAAATAAAAATATAAAAAAATATACTCGTATATAACCTCTTTTACATCAAATTACTTTAACACTAGGCACAAAACATTTAATGTCGATTAATTATCCTAGCAGAATAACATAAAATCAGCGAGCACCAGTGAGAAGTTATTAGTTGAATGTATCTAAAGACGTTTGATAACGGTCTCAAAGCTGGTGCTTCCTAATCCAACTACTTATTTATTTCAAGAACGCCGTCCCGTGTATGGGAGCCCGCGTTATAATTCGAGGATTTCTCTTCCTCTACCGAGCTTATTACATCTTATTACAAATCTACACGATATGAAGTTCAGCTCTTCTCTTTCGTTGATATCACACTTACTTCATTGAATGATATGTTGTAAATTTTAAAGCTTTAAGCAATTACAATACCACCGTCGGTCTTAAGTTTTTAAGTCGTTAAAGTATACAAATTATCTTTGCAATTAGTGATTATTATGAGGGGGGTTTATCTCTTAACTGCTCAAGTTAACAGAAACCCACCTTCAGAATTACCAGTTGTTATAAGCGCCAATCGCATTATATTCAGGTTATGTCACATCATTTCACTTTATTTCATTCATTTAACTATACCACTTTGTAAGTTTTTATTGCACTGTTATGCCAATATGCAAGCTATGATCAAGAAGTATCTTTATTTCAAATTATAACAAGAGCGCGTGAACGTAAGTTGATGAAAAATGTCACTAATACACTGCCATAAAAGTTCTATTTTCACTTGAGTTGCCATTGTAACAGTTACAGTGATACTGACACAAACAGATACAGGGATAAGACAAATTTCACTAAATTGTATTGTTAATAAGGAAAACATAGGAAATGGATTAACTAAAGCCTTTGAAAAATTGACCGATATTTTTCGAAAGTGTTTTTTAAAAAAGCTTTTGCGTTCTTTTTCCAAAATAGAGCCGAACAATGAAAATAATAATTCTGCTCTATACTTTTATATTTCCCGAACACAGTTGGGACTAAGAGGAATAGGATGTCACAAACAACCATGATATGTTCACTAGTTACTCATCTGGAGTTTTAATGTTGTGAAAACTTTATTGTTTTTAATGTAATCTATTTAATAGCGAAAGTCTTTTCCTATTCCAGAATTCCTCATCAAGCGTATCTGTACCTGTCTTGCCAGTTAGATTTTATTTTTTTGTTATTTTAGTTTGTATTATGAACAAACTTTATTCTTACAACGCAATATATTAGATTGAAAATGTGTTAAAAATTGTTTTTAATAACTATTTCTTCCAAAGAGGAGTGGGTAGAAAAGGTTTACTGGGATGAACCTTTTAATACACCGCTAGGGGCGGTTTGTGGCATCGCGACTGGAATTGCGGCTAATTAAATATACCCCATGCCAACAAATCGTTCCTTTGTCCTTGATGCCGTGTATTTATGCTATGGCCTTTACTCTTGTACTGTAATTACACTGTCTCACCGTCATTACAATTTATATTGATCAATACGATGTGATAATTAAAATACTTAACGAAGATGTGAAGCGGATACAAAATAATCCTCATGTAGCATTTACTTTGTATACAATAAACAGTATTTAAACTAAGTATTATTTTAAACCATTTTCCGCCATTTAGTAACGTGAATATTGTATGAAAACAAATCCAGATTAAGGCTCCCTTCTACCCCAGCCCGAATGTCGCGTCGCGGTCGCGGCTGTAGCGCTAGGCGACTTTTATGGATGCAGAGGTTTACGGGAATCGTGTTTTAAAAACAGCTAATTAAGATAGAGATTGGCTCTTAATTTTTTCTAAAATGACAAATACGGATCTTGTCTTCTGTGTTTTTAGAATTTTTAAATAAAATTTCTAACTTCAGTTATTACTTTCTAAAATCATCTGTTTTTCTCTACTGGCAAGTTTTATAGATGCAGAGGTTTAAGGGGATCGTGTTTTAAAACTGACAAATTAAGATAGAGATTGACTCTTAACTTTTTCTAAAAGTAGAGAAAATGATCTCGTCGGCCATCTTTTTAGATATTTAAATAATTAAATAAAATTTCTAATTTTAGCTATAACTGACTAAAATCATCTGTTTTTCTCGATGCAAATGCAAGGATTTTTTTAGAATCCTGTTATCTTCTGCTAATTGCAGCCTAGAGCTATAACTAAGGTGTGACATTAAAGAAGAATAACGGTGCTAAATTTCCTTAGTTACACTTTGGTAATCTCACTTTGGTAGTTTCATCAAAAATAATGGAAAACTTCAGTTAAAAATCGAGAAAAACATATGATTTCAGACAGTTATAGCTGAAATTAGAAATTTTATTTTAAAATTCTAAAAAGATAGCCGACTAGATTTTTTTCTACTTTTAGAAAAAAGTTAACAGCAAATCTCTATCTTAAGTAGTTAGTTTTAAAACACGATCCCCGTAAACCTCTGCATCTATAAAACTCAAAAACAGATGATTTTAGACAGCTATGACTGAAATTAGAAATTTTATTTAGAAATTCTAAAAAGATAACCGACGAGATTCTTTTTTCTACTTTTAGAAAAACTTAAGAGTCAATCTCTATCTTAATTGGTTAATTTTAAAACACGATCCCCGTAAACCTCTGCAGCTATCAAACTCGCCTAGCGCTACGGCCGCGAGGCGGCATTCTGCATCGTTGTTCGGGCTCAGGTAGACCAGACCCTTAATATTTTGTGAAGGTCTACGTTCTGAATTAATAAAAAATTTCCCTAAAAGTGAACTAGACTAGGCGCTTCTCCTTTCTTCTTTTCTTCGAAATTGTAGATGAACATTATTGATGCAAAAAGGCTCCTCGCGAGTTAACGAGTCTACCTTGAACCACAAACACAAGGTATTTTTTAAGAACCTTTGAAAAAACCACCGCTATAAGAATCAAACAACTCCAGAGGTATATTCAACTGGCGATTAACCTCTCTTGATATTTAGCATAGACTGAATAGTATTGAGAATGGAGTAGCCGTTTTGGAAAACATTTAACTTCTTGTGTTATGCTCTTCATTTATCGTGTATCATCTTGTTGTCTATTAGAATTTCTATATTTTCAGTAGAATTTTTCTATTCGTACTATGGCTTATACCATTACTATTGGTGATCTTCTTATCTGTAACAGAATGTGTTTCTTATCTGTGTTTGAGAGATTAGTTTTGAAATGTCTCTACTAATTCAATTAAAAAACCTAATCATTCCCTAACAACTTGTCTTCCGACCGGAAACACTTACAGTGATCAATCTTACAAGCTTTAACCTCAACATGACCACAGTTTTTGGGACTATAAATCAAGCCTCTGACAGAGTTAAGTAACAAATATCTAGCACAACTTTGAATTTTAGTAATAACCGGCTCCTTCCTGTTGTAAATACGATCATAAATCAATAACATGTACTCATTGTCCCAAATGGGCATGCTGTATACAGTGCCACTCGCCTGCGGCTCGATGGGGGCTCCGCCCCCATGCCCCCTCAGGGTTTTGCCCAGAAATTCGTTAATTGTTGTTTAAGTCGCATATAATGAACAGATTACATATGAATATAAGTGTTTGTAAATGAGCAAAATAGCAAAATAAATGAGTTTGTAAGTTTATTTATAACATATATTAACTCCCACGACTGCAGAAGTAACCTAAATTTGAACTTGTGCAACTAACTCAATCTAAGGAATGAAAATATATTCGCCTACGGCTCGTTTTCAGACACTCTTTCTCCAAACCTCCTTCCCTAATTCCCCCGAATTCTATAAAGGTTAATGGAGTTGTGAATAAATTTTGTATGTAGGTATTGTATAAGTATTTAGTTAAAATTATAAAATTCATATAAATAAATATATGAAAAAATAAAATGGATAAACTGCATAAAAATGTGCAGTAGATCATCGAAAACAATGAAAAATTCCTTTAAACCAAATAATTTAAAATCTTAACAAAGTAAATAAAACTTGCCAAAAACCCCTTTTATTTACAAAAATACTATTCAGTTACTATCCTTCAATTAGTTGTGTTGAAATTCCAGGGAATAACATAACGATCCAGTAATATTGAACATACAATGATAAATACATAATGTAATATTGGCATTCATTACAATTCCTTCATTTCAGTTTTTAATAATGTAAAACTTTAAATTTACCTAATTTCCTAAAAAATTACTGTCAAGGCAAATAAAAAAACTTCAAGTTTCTAAATACAATAATACAGTAGTTACTAACAAAAGTATGTTAAATAATGGTTAAAATATTAAAGTTACCATACACATCAAAGGACGTATGTTTTAGCCGTAGGACCAGGTCAGTAAATAACAATCAAAGTAAAACAATCAGTTGCTTGATATAGCAATTTGTTCCGACTCACTTTCAATAGAAGAATACGTGATATTGAAAATCATCATGATAATTTTTAAGTTTGATAATTTAATTGATATTGGTACTGTGCAAGATATGTCTATGTGCAAAGTTGAGGTTCTGAGTAAAATATTATAGTAGTTGTAAAATTACGTCTACATGGGATAAAATTCCCCACAAAAAAAATAAACATTTAATTATGTTTAATTGTGTGGACTGGGGGGCGAAAATTCATTGAACCAAACTTGTAGTAACTTGAAAGATGTTCGCGAGGATTGCCTCAGATGTTATAATTTGGCCGCTAGAGTAGAAAAAAAAATAATGTCATATTTATTTTGGGTAAAAATGTTTGGTCGCTAAATTTTGAAATCAGATAGTTTTCTGGGGCAGGAAATAAAAAAGCTTTTTTATTTTAAATGAAAATACTGTACTGCCACCTTTTTAAACTAAACATTAATGTATTACGCACTAAAAGATAAATCAATTGTGTAATCTGCTATTTTAGTCAAAATTTTTGTTGAATTGTAAAATTTAAATTAGCATGCTATCAGGTAAAGTCAATGATGTACTTCCTAAAGCCGCGTCCGCATTGGCCGAACATGTTCGCCGAACAAAGTTCTTCCGAACTTTTGTTTGTTTGTTGCTAACCGTTTAGTATGTAAATCATATGGCCGGTTAATGGTTCGTTAATAATGTTTGTTGATTTTTGTGTTCGCCGAACAAGTTCGCCACGAATGTTCGGCCAGTGCGGACGCGGCTTAATGAGTTCGTTAGAAATTAAGTGCCATCCCAAATAAAGAACCAATTTTTGGGAGGACTATCGTGCAAATATGATACTGTCTTACAGGGTGTCCCATACCAACCTGGCACCTCTTTTAAAATAAAAAAATAAAAAAAACAAATTGTGCCGTTGTAGGTAAACACATTTTGCTCTGTTGATTGACACTGATTTCAATACAGAGGGGACCAGACGTAATTTTGAAGCAACTTTAAAATTTAATATTTTAAACCCTAATCATACTGATTTAGAATAATAAATAGCATGACATTATTTTTTTTTTAACTGGGGAAAATTTAACATATATTATGTCTGAACATTTTACATATAACAGAACTTACCAAACATGTAAATGTCTAAGAACCTCATTTAAAATAATATACCATCATAAAACATCAATTATCACGTGATTAGTTTTACTAAACATTTAAATACATGTTCATTAATCTCCGACATGTTGTAAATTTAATAAAAAAACTTTTTGGACCAAACTGACAATTTTTGTTGGAAACGTATTTAAAAGAGTCTAAGACATTTTTGTGCCGAGACATTTTTGCTTCACCTAAAATGCTCAGAGAAGAATGAGGAAAATCTAAATTTTAACCTCAAATATTCAATAAACTGCTAAAATTACGCGTACAAGATCAAATTGTAAAGTTTTCTTAAAAACCGTGTAAAACTAAAAAAAATTATTTAAAGTGAGAGTTAGTATTTGACATCAGTGACTTCCGGTCTGGAGAGGTAATTTCAGATACACCCTGTACATTGAAATTACTCTCGGTGGATAGACCGCTTTACCTATAAAGGCACAATTGGTTAATGTTATAAAATTTCTTAAAAAGAGTGTTTCGGTAATCCGCGACTCCCAGTATGTTGGCAATTTTCTCAATAATACAGGTCGGTAAGTTTAGTTCTCGCTTGGGAATCACTCTGTAGTAAGTAATATATAGGAGATCTACATTACCGACTTTTGACGAATTTCTGATACCCCGATGAGTGAGTCAGTCAGTTACACATTCGGGAGTATATAATTTAGACTCGCCTACGGCTCGATGGGGGCTCCGCCCCCATGCCCCCTCAGGGGTTGGCCCCTGAGTAGTTAAAGCCCAAATTAGAGTCGTCGTTACGTCATAGATATATCTTTCATAGTTATAATTTGAATGCCAGAGCTCAAAGTTCAAGATTTCATAAAAGCTTAGTGTTAATTTGGGGGGATACATAGTGTTACTTGGAGATTAAAAGTAAAAAGCAATAATAAAATAATTGTTATCTTAGCTTTTTACAGGCTGCGAGTGTATCTTCAATTTATATGTGAGAATTTTTTGATATTTAAAGAATGGTAAAAGAATTGTTGAGGGACATTACGTCATCGCGCAACTAAGAACTTGGTGCAATGAAAAAAGTACAAAAATATCGAATTATCATTAAATTTGAATTAAATGTGTTTAAAGGTCCATTTTTGTAAAAAAAAATTATTTGTTCACTTGAAAAGAACTTAGCCATTACAAATGTTCAAATATGCTACAAATTTAAACCTGAAAGGTAGAGAAACGGTTAAAACAAAACTTATGTGTTAAAAAGTTGTGGGATCACGCATCTTGGTTACTTAGCGCAAATAAAGGAAATAACGTATAAAAATTAAGAAAATCTTGTTAATCAATAATTAAGTCTAAATTATTAAACTGGTTAGTACCACCGAAGTAGTGGACTGCCAATTTAACTTTACTCACAATTAATACTAATAAAAAGTTTGAAAATTGCTTATGGCTTTTTTCTTTTTCCCTAGTCTCTTAATTCATAAAAAAAACTGTCCCCACTTAGGAAAATAAATAAAAAATTCTAAACATTTCCAAATCGATGCAAAAGTTCACATTAATAACTGTAAACTAAAATGCCTTGCTTGGATAAAATAAAACTATAGGTGCATGGTGGTAATAATAATAAAAATAATCGGCCTGTAAAATTCACCAATAAAAAATGGAAAAACTTATTTTAGATAAAGAGTGTTGATATTGACAATGGTTTTGTCAAATCATGACTTACGAAAACTTATAAAATAATTGATTATTCTTAGGCCTCCTTAGACAGTAGATCTAGGTTCTTGTATAAAGACAAAAACATTTGGGGAAATGAACAAATATTTATATATGTAATGTACAGCAATATCTCACCTAAAATAATCAAAACCTTCAATGGGAATATTTTAAATATAAGTAATTGTAGGGATAGAATGGAGTTGTGAAATAATAATGGACTATGTAAATATTCTAGATATCATGCTTAAAAATTGATATGTGTTAAAATTTTGGCCACATGATGTAAGTAGTTGGTGTATTCAAAATGAATAAAAGTGGAATAAAATTATAAGTTTTGATTGAGGTACGCTGTATATAATGAAAGACAAAAAATACTTAAGAAAGATATTAGAAAATTTAAAAATCCACCGATAATGAGTTGCAGGTGAGGCCCACCGAAGAACTGCCCGCTAAGACATTAAGAAAACCGGCTAATACGAAAATCGCCTGTAGCTCGTTTTTTAAAACCACATCCTAGTTCTCCTTAGTTCGTAAAAAAAATGAGAATTGTGAAATCATGATCGATTATGGAAATATTCTAGATATTATGGTATATGGAGGCTCCACCCCCTTTCCCAGAAATTAGTTGCCCCTATTCTTTAATTGCCGTAAAAATCTCAAGCACTGAACATGGTAGTTGAGGCCTCCACCCCATAACCCTCGTTGTAATTTTGTTTGATACTCTAACTGTACTGATTAGGGTTATGAGTGTGGGTTTATGTGTAGTTTCTATGTACCTATTATACCTGAGTACTAGTACAGATTTTAAGTTAAGCTTGTTAATTTTGTTTGATACTCTAACTGTACTGATTAGGTTATGAGTGTGGGTGTATGTGTAGTTTCTACGTACCTACTATACCTGAGTACTAGAATAGATTTTAAAAGAAACTATACTGTAGTAAACTAGTCGTCAGGGGATGTGACGCCATGCCTTGCCTCACCCTCCTAGCGCAAAAAGTATGAAAAAAATATCTGGATAAAATGGATGAAAATGTAGGATGGCTAAGCTAAATAAACTATTTTGCATAAACTAATTATTATATAAACTATTATTTAAATGAAAAAATAAATACCGTCAGAAAAAATAGGACAACATGAACAAACTGTTATGAACCCGCTACAGGCTAATCACAAAAATACTATTCGATGCAAAATAAAAATGTATGTTATAATTTAAGAATAATTATTATAAATACTACTCATAAATCCTGTTGGAGTTACAGGGATAAGTCAAACATTAGTTAAAAATTAGAAATTTACCTCGATTAGTTGGAAACCAAAGTTTTAGGTCAGTAAGTAACAAACAATGTAAAAAATCGCTAAGTAACAACAAACAATTCAAAACAATCAGTTACCTAACAATTAATTGTAAAACAACAGTATGGCCTAATAGGTAGAATAAAAGGCATTCATAACACTTATTTTTTTGTTGTTTGGTATGTACTTCCCCACTCACTCATCGGGGTATCAGAAATTCATCAAATGTCGGTAAAGTAGATTTAGTTCTCGCTTGGGAATTACTGTGTAGTAAGTGATATATGGGTGATATAGCTAAACTTCGCTTAATCTACTTTACCGACATTTGATGAATTTCTGATACCCCGATGAGTGAGTCAGTCAGTTACACATGCGGGAGTATATAATTTAGACTCGCCTACGGCTCGATGGGGGCTCCGCCCCCATGCCCCCCCTTCAAATTTAGGTTATTTCTGCAGACGTGGGAGTTAATTTATGTTATAAATAAATGACAAACTCATTTATTTTGCTATTTTGCCTATTTACAAACTCTTATATTTATATGTATTCTGTTCATTATATGTGACTTAAACAACAATTAACGAATTTCTGGGCAACCCCTGAGGGGGCATGGGGGCAGAGCCCCCATCGAGCCGTAGGCGAGTATAAATGAAAATATATTCGCCTACGGCTCGTTTTCAGGGACTCTTTCCCCAAATCCCCACCCTAATTCCCCCGAATTCTATAAAGGTTAATGGAGTTGTGAATAAACATATTATGTAGGTATTGTATAAGTATTTACTTAAAATTATAAAATACGTACAAATAAATATATAAAAAAAATTAAATGGATTAACTGCATAAAAAATGTGCAGTAGATCATCGAAAACAATGAAAAATTCCATTAAAACAAAATAATTGGAAATCTTAACAAAGTGGATAAAACTTGCCAAAAACCCCTTTTATTTACAAAAATACTATTCAGTTACTATCCTTCAATTAGTTGAGTTGAAATTCCAGGGAATAACATGACGATCCAGTAATATTGAAAATTCAATGATAAATACATAATGTAATATTGGCATTCATTACAATTCCTTCATTTCAGTTTTTAATGGTGTAAAACTTTTAAATTTACCTAATTTCCTAAAACATTACTGTCAAGGCAAATAAAAAAAACTTCAAGCTTCTAAATACAATAATACAGTAGTTACTAACAAAAGTATGTTAAATAATGGTTAAAATATTAAAATTACCATACACATCAAAGGACGTATGTTTTAGCCTATGTGCAAAGTGAAGGTTCTGAGTAAAATACGTCTACATGGGGTAAAATTCCCCGCAAAAATAAATAAACATTTAATTATGTTTAATTTTGTGGACTGGGGGGCAAAAATTCATAGAACCAAACTTGTAGTAACTTGAAAGATGTTCGCGAGGATTGCTTTAGATGTTATAATTTGGCCGCTAGAGTAGAAAAAAATAATGTCATATTTATTTTGGGTAAAAATGTTTGGTCGCTAAATTTTGAAATCAGATAGTTTTCTGGGGCAGGAAATAAAAAAGTTTTTTTATTTTAAATGAAAATACTGTACTGCCACCCTTTTAAATTAAACATTAACTTAGTACGCACTAAAAGATAAATCAATTTTGTAATCTGCTATTATAGTTAAAATTTTAGTTGAATTGTAAAATTTAAATTAGCATGCTATCAGGTAAAGTCAATGATGTACTTCCTAATGAGTTCGTTAGAAATTAAGTGCCATCCCAAATAAAGAACCAATTTTTGGGAGGACTATCATGCAAATATGATACTGTCTTGCCGGGTGTCCCATACCAACCTTGCACCTCTTTTAAAATTGTACAAAAAAAACAAACAAAAAACAAATTGTGCCGTTGTAGGTAAACATATTTTGCTCTGTTGATTGACACTGATTTCAATACAGAGGGGACCAGACGTAATTTTGAAGCAACTTTAAAATTTAATATTTTAAACCCTATTCATATTATGTCTGAACATTTTACATATAACAGAACTTACCAAACATGTAAATGTCTAAGAACCTCATTTAAAATAATATACCATCATAAATCATCAATTATCACGTGATTTGTTTTACTAAACATTTAAATACATGTTCATTAATCTCCGTCATGTTGTAAATTTAATAAAAAAATTTTGGATCAAACTGACAATTTTTGTTGGAAACGTATTTAAAAGATTCTAAGACATTTTTGTGCCGAGACATTTTTGCTTAACCTAAAATGCTCAGAGAAGAATGAGGAAAATCTAAATTTCAACCTCAAATATTCAATAAACTGCTAAAATTACGCGTACAAGATCAAACTGTAAAGTTTTCTTAAAAACCGTGTAAAAGTAAAAAAAAATATTTAAAGTGAGGGTTTGTATTTGACATCAGTGACTTCCGGTCTGGAGAGGTAATTTCAGATACACCCTGTACATTGAAATTACTCTCGGTGGATAGATCGCTTTACCTATAAAGGCACAATTGGTTATTGTTATAAAATTTCTTAAAAAGGGTGTCTCGGTAATCCGCGACTTCCAGTATGTTGGCAATTTTCTCAATAATACAGGTCGGTAAGTTTAGTTCTCGCTTGTGAATCACTCTGTAGTAAGTGATATATAGGAGATCTACTTTACCGACATTTGACGAATTTCTGATACCCCGATGAGTCAGTTACACATTCGGGAGTATATAATTTAGATATATGTTTACTAGGGGTTCCCTCAAGGATCCATTCTGGGGCTTTTCCGTTTATTCTGACTATAAATTACACAAAAGCGAGTTAAAATCAACCTTCTTCTCTTTGACGCTGATGCCAAGCAATTTCAAAAGATCTCCTCCAATAATAACCATATTTTTCTTAATATTGCACTAACCTAGATCTAAGGACGGTGCTAAGGACAAACTGGAAGGAGCTGAATATATCCAAATGTATTTAGATAACCTTCTCTCGTATTAGAAGTTGGAAGAATCACATTTACATCCTCGACAGACCTACATCTTACATGGAATAAGAGGATCTTGATAATTATCGTGAATGACCTTTGACTGTGTTCACAGTCCATCCCGGACCACCTATCCAACGCATTTGAGAGTGCTTAGGCTATTCTGGCGTTAACCCCAGAGGGAGACGCTTTGTTCGTAAATTCTTAACAACCCAATCTCATTCAAGATTTTATGAAGGTTTGGATTGGAATAGGTCTCCACTGTGTTGTCTCTCTACCAAGTTGGTCTATTTCATTGGTCAATACCAATGAAATATGCTTAGCATGGTTTAGCAAAGCGCGTATTTTCTACCTTACGGACTCAGGATTAGGTTTTAATACTTAGAGGTTTCTTTCTTGAACTTGGGTCGGTAATTGAAGCTTAGCACGCTAGAGAGAACAGGAGGGAACTTCTTGATCTTTGCTTACTCCACAATTTGTAAAGCTCAACTTCCAATATTGCTAGACAGACCCGAATACTAGATGTCTTTGAGGAATAGACTTCAAACCAAAAGAAGAGAAGTACCATTCTTCACATTCTTAGATATTGAGTCGTAGGAAAATAGAAAATTTTCATCCCTCTTCTTGGTTTAAGAGTAGTGTACAGAAACTGTTTGACTCTGAAGCCGTTAACTATTTTTTTCTACCTTTTGGCAATTGCGTTTTCATTCATTTTTTAGGGCATATTTCCTTTTTACTGTTTTGTCAATCTCCAAAAATTATCCATAATCAATGCACTTGCTATTTGTATTGATTACTAATGTAAATAATTTTTCAGCTAGTAGAGTAAAGGTAATGCCAATATTATAATTAAATTTACTGCAACCACATTTATCGATCACATGATTTCTGCAAAAAGTAACATATTACAGTATGTACAATACACAGTTTAACGTTGCATATTAATAATACACTTCTTTGTATTTTAAAATTATTAAAATTGCGTTTACCGTATAAAATAAATAAATACGAGGAAAAATACACTAGCAACAAGATATTCAACAATTTCTACTTATATAATAATGGATTTTTTTTAGATTTACTACCAATCGCTTATAAAATAGGCTTATAAATATGTTCAAGAATTATCTCTATTGTCATTTGATCTAATTTCTTTATACTTTTAAATTTTCTTTGGAATTACAAATGAGGATTCTAAAATGTTGAGTTGCATTAGTTGATAGGATTAAAAGATTCTGAAAAGGATTGGAAAAGGGTTCTGCAGAGTACGTTAGTATTGCTACAACAACCTTTATAAAATCTTAATCGTAATCTTTACGCAATGTACCGGGTTTCCACAAAAGAAGTAAACAACTTTGTTTAAAAAATGTAGTGAACTTTTAATAACTTATAAAGAAGTAACATACAACATCAGAAAGATAAAAACCTGAAGTTTTCCTGTATAGTATAAGTGCTCAATATACACCAAACTGGCTGCACGATGTAAAGGACTACCTAGACGAGAGTCTACCACAGCGACGAATTGGCCGTGCTGCTGTCGACAATGTTCCTCTCTTTCTCTGGCCTCCACGAATCCAGCCTTAACGCCACGAGATTTTTTTTACGGGATTATGTAAAATACAGTGTTATTTTATTCGTCCTTATTTGCCGACGAATCTCGGTGAACTCAGGTTTCGCAATACTGGTGCAGTGCAAAGTGTTGAGGCAACTCTTCAAAAAGTTTGATCAGAATTAGACTTTAGAATTTATGTCTGCAGAGCAACCCTTGGCTCGCATATTAAGCACTTGTCACAATAAGGGAAAAACTTGAGGTTTGTATCTTTCTATACTGGTGTATACGTCTCTTTATACGTCATTAACACTTCACAGTATTTTTTAAACAAAGTTGTCTACTTCTTTTGTAGGCACACGGTATTTGTAATATTTGAATATTAAATTAATCCTAACATTACTTAAAATATTGAAACGGCAGAAACTATCACTAATAGTATATATACGGAAAAATTCAAATTAGATTTAATGCCAAGTTAATATTTTAAAAATACTTAACCTTTTCTTATTGTGTCAATGTACTTTTAAGGTACATTCGTTAAAAGTAACACTTCAGGTTCTTTGTAATTGGTTTCGTCAGCGTTGAACACGTTTTTGTGGTCACCGCTCTTTGGTGGTAGTTTCTGAGAATTAAAATTATTTAAGTCTAACAAGAGCACGTCTTGTAATCTGTGACTTTTATTTTTTAGTGATTTGAAAGTATATTCGTCTGTATTATCCCTTACGTATCACTATGCAATGTAGTTTAAGTGAACTTATTAGAGTTATTGTAGGTTTAATTAAGAATCATTTCGTGTTATTGAACTGGTTGTATTAGAAATCAATAAAAGTATAACCGTTATTTATGAAATTAATATACTGTGTACATGCAGATATCATGAATTATTATTTAGTCTAGTTTCCTTCACTTGGCTTTTAACAAACTACTCATAAAAACTAACCGGAACATGCTGTTAATTTAAATAATTTACATTAAAGGATGATTATACATCAATTAATTAAAGAAGTTACGTAAACAGAGAGGATTTTTTATATAAAAAGTACACACGAACACATTACACTCACAGCCATAAAATAACAAATAAAAAAAAACCAAATATTGGATATTAGTAACTAATTTTGATAGAAAGATCCGTGTCAAGTAAATGTAATGCCTGGTTTTCTTTATAGATCTTGTATTTTGCTGATTCACATTTAATATTTTTTGTGGTAGGCATTTGAAAATGTGACTTAATAAAACATTAAATAGTATGAAAAACTAGGAAAATTTTTTAATTCGTTGAAGATGTTTAGTAGAAAACTTTAAACTTTCTGCGCTTGTATGAGGTAAAATCGAACCCTTCTGCTGCAACACGACATGGAGTAGTAAGGAAATCCTAATGTAAGAGAAGGATTATGGCCGATGTACGAGAAATAAAACTTAGTATAATAAAGTTTCATGTGAAACACTTCAAACATTTTCTTAAACAAGGGGGTGGATTGAAATTGAGTTTTGGCAATGGATTTTTAGAACCTGCCTATTTGGTGACTATATTTCAAAAAAATTGTTTAAAAGGAGTTTGTCGAAATATTTTTAAAGAAAGAACTCTCGAGTTATGTATGGATTAAACCAGTTTTACTTTAAATGAATATTTCCTTAAATGGTTCTGAAAAGCATCGACCCCTAGTGATCCATTGTAGGTAATGTAATGCAATGCTCGGATTGAAGAGTCTATTTTGGAAGAAAACAAGCATACAGTAGGATGGGCACCATATGTCTAATATAAACAATAAAAATATTTTTTAGCATAAAAGTTTGTCGCCACAGGGAAAACTAAAACTGAACATGCAGTGTTTTTGTTGGATAAAATGTAACAATTTGTTCATTTTTTTTATTTTAGACCCGTGTTTTATAAAATTGGAGCCCAATTATATTATTAGGCAACTTAACTGTATTGCAGGCTCTAACTTTGGTAGTTTACAAAGAACTTAATTTTTATTTATATATGCTTATAGAGAATGGACATTCTATTCCAGGAAGTTAATTTAAACTTCAAAATGGAAATTTATAAAGCATGCTTTATGTACTGCATTCAAACGTTTGCGTGTTTAAAGAAAGGAGACTTTATTCCAAGCCTCTCAAAAGATGTCAGACCGATGTCGTCATTAAAACTGTCTCGGGGGAAATTTCAAAAGACAAAGGAATCACTAATTGTGGCCTGTATTTTTATTTCTCTTTTCCTTCGTTTTCCCTTTAAAGTAATACTGTTTTATAGTGCCACTCAGAGATGATACATAAACGTTGATAATAAATATTTATAATGTTAAGCATCTATCAATCATAAAGCTCCCTCAACTTGTTTTTGTCATGTTAAAGTTTCTCGAATAATTGACATTTTAATTTGCATTATGTCTTAATTTGATTTATTTTGCGGTTCATTAAACTTGATGATAACACAATGTTTTTTATTACATTGAATCGAAAATCCGTACTACGTTTATTATTAACTGAGAGCTGGGTTAAAACTTACTTTCTTGTGAATAAAATTACAAAAAAAAACTAAAATAATAACTATTAATGTTTTAATTATATGGTGTTAAAAATTACTTTGGTTTTAAAACGTTAGACTAAGCGGAGTGTTTTTTTCTGGATTTAATGAAAATGTTAATTATGTGTATTTTTTAAGTCACTGGAAAATATATATTTATGATATGTGACGCCCAGTGTCCCTCGCAACTACCGTGATCAACTTTAATTCAGTCTTGCACTATTCACTTAGTAATCCAATTAAACTCATAATTTTTATTTTAAATATCTTTGACTAAACTATTGTTAATATTATTTCCACATTAGTTTCATTTTTATCGTTCATTTCTTTTGATTTTTTATTCACTATCCGATGTTACATTAAATCTTTTATTTTTACAAAAATTAACAAATCATATTAAAGACACGTTATAATAAAAAAATTGTTTTTTAAAAATTAAAATTCACATAAGAATCATGATCGTGTAAACATTGATAATACACTTGTAATAGTGTATAAACCAGTAAATGGTATAAACTATGTAATTACATCTCAGTTATATGTAGTTTTTTTTCGCTACTTAACAAAGATAAAAACAGAAGAAAACAACACCTATTTGTTAAAATATACTATTTAAAACACTTAAAAGAAATTGTGAGACACCGATCCTATAACAATTTTCAACTATTGTAATTCTTAATTACTCACTTAAAAAACCAAAGATGATTAAACCGTGTTGATACAGCAGAACAAAAGGCAAATTTGACAATGAGCCTTGACTGGCTGCTCTGCAGACAAAGCAGAATATCGAATGTACTGAAATGATGAGCAAGGAAAGTTTCAACAATGCCTGGGTACCAAGATCGAGGCGACGCAACGCTGCGACGCTACGCGACGTATTGTGTATTGTTCAAACAATTAGATGTATATTCTTTTACAAGATCATTCAATTACAGGTATTTTAACGAAAGCTGGTATTATGTAGAATAGAATTTATGATAAACACTCTGAATAAACAAGTTGTTATACTAGCACTTAACAATTGGATGTGTATATAAATATGAATAAGCATACTGAAGTGAAGTGAATATTTATCTTCGTTAAAGTTTTATCTTTACTTTATTCATTACCTGTCAAAATATAAGTAGTATGTAAAATACTACGATCAAATTTGCTGTACACTATCTCTTCACTCGCTAGTGATAACATGCGTATTATTGTATATTTATCGCAACAGCACTGAAAAAGCTTGATATGTCACTGATCATTTGATGAGGCAAATGGAAATGTTATTCAATGCTAATTTTGTATCTTCATAGCTCATATAAGAAAAGCATTGCTGTTGAAATAAATTAAATGAATAAAATAAAATGAAAGCTAAAGTAAGTTATAAATAAACGAGTTACTCGAAGGATACAGCTCCATTTTTTTTTTTTTTTTTCAGATGGTGGCAAACCTATATAACATGTAATTTGTAAGTTTTTATATCCTTTCAATTAATCAGCTGTTTTACAAGATCAAGTATCTCTAGGTGTAGGCTTAGTACTAAACAATTTAACAATCAACATTTATTTCCCTTTTGATCAACCAACTATAAAACTTTATCCTTTAAAACTGTAATATTTTTTTATAAGTAATAAAACATAATTATACATGCTTTTAGGTACTGGCCATAGAAAACCACATCCTTCTTGAGCGTTTGTTATTCTACTCTGTATGGATACAAAATACCCTCCTGCGTTTACAATCAGGACGCTGATTGATAGCGTGTAAAATAAATATATTGTAAAGGTTTAAAAATGTAATTTTTTTAATTTAAGAAAGTAAGATAACGTGAATGTAAATAAAATCTGCTTATATAGAAAAGTTTTCTTTTATTTGGTACAAACTGCATGTTAATCCATCCAGTGGAAGTTTCAGACAAAGTGTCCAAAGGATTGAAAATGTTGGCTCTTTCCCCTCATTAAATCTCCATAAGAAAGTTGTATTTTTTATTGATTGAACGTAAATATTTTCTAAATACAAACAAAACCCGCTAATATAGGACCGAAAAAGTTTGTTTTGGTACAATCCGCATGTAAATCGGCACAGTAGAAGTCTTAGGTGTCCAAAGGTGAATGGACCAATTTGTTTTTGTGAATAATTAATGTTGTAATTAATGTTGTGTAATTAGGGTTGTACGGGTGGTCAGGGACACCCGGTAGATACAATGCGCCCTTCAAATTTAAGGGAAGAATATTTGTCAAGTGAGCTTTTTTATGTTTTAAATGAACAAATATATACATTACAAGACCATTAGTGGAAATTTATTATGACCGATTTTATCACTAATAGCTGTTGTGCAATTTTACTGGATAGTTTATAATTTCGTGCTTCAAAACTTAGTAGGTTATCCTTGCTATAGTGAACAACTCCTGATAAGCATTAAACTACGCAACCCAAAACTGAACAAGATTTTTTTCAAAATTAACGTCGAGAGATTACATAAATAACTTATGATAAGCATGTAAACACATCCATTCTTCTTCCTGCTACCATGTGTGAACTGCCCGCTAACACCCGCCTGCTGGTGTGTTTGGCACTGGTTGAACAAGTCGTTAATCCGTAGCCTCTCCACTGACTGGGTAAGACTACAATTTAAGAAACTCGTATTGCAGTAGCTTACAATGTAGACCTAGTATTAGAATAAATACTAGTTACATTAAAGTGTAAACAATTAAATCAAAATACCCAAAATTTACTGAATTATTTTTAGCACTTTGATTTAAATAAAACTTCATAGATCTGTAGTCAAAATTTGTATGCGGATGAAAGTGACATAGTTTTTAAGAAACCGTCAGGCCGATTCAAAATGTCTTGAGGTAAATTTGAAATGACGAAGAAATCGCTAATTCCACCTTTTATTGTTGAATTTTTTTGTCAACTGAAGATAATATTAGCACTGACCTACTATGATTTGATACATATTGGAAA
Source organism: Neoaliturus tenellus (assembly GCA_030545055.2). NCBI lineage: Eukaryota > Metazoa > Arthropoda > Insecta > Hemiptera > Cicadellidae > Neoaliturus > Neoaliturus tenellus. The sequence goes on along the minus strand of CM061531.1, from coordinate 67,283,845 downwards.
ATATTCCTAGGTTTGATGGCTTAGCAAATAAATGAAAATATTATATTGATGCATTAACCAGTCAAATAAAGTTTCCTTATTTGATTCTTTTTGCTTTGTAAAATATGTTTCAGGAATAATATATTTATTTATTTATCATTTTCGTGTCTACACCCCAGATCTGTTTACTGAAAAATTAAGTTTTAGTGGAAACGCTTTTAAGAGAAAGCGGTCTGCCAATACGTCTGGATTACTTGAAGAAGATTCATAAAGAACACTCCAATTAATTATGCTGTTATAATATTTATTATCTAGGTTTATTTCATTAAATATTTGAAAAATCATGAATATTTTGGCGAAGTAGTGTGTTTTGGTTACTTCTGGACCGGAAGTCGTGCCATCTGCCCGAGCAGCTGCTCGAGCAGATGGCGTCAGATGCTGGGGTGCAGATGGCGAGAGCATATGCCCTGAATTTGAAGTAGAATTGGGCATGAATTAAGAGTTAATTTAAAACTGAAATTTAACAGTTATAACTGGGGCTTGGAAAGTATGTCAAGGTCATCCAGAGTAAGTTTTAAAAAAGCCTATCCAACTATCACCAGAAATAGTTTTAAGTTGAAGTAGTTGGTGATAGCGGGATAATTGATTCGTGCCATGGGAGAGGTGTTTCTCGTTTGAAAGTTGGCGATCGAATGAGAAGCGCCGCCTAGGGAGAGGGCTTATAAAATGGCAACCTTCCCCCTACCACCCCTTCCCCCACTCCTTTAGACCAATAACCGGTCGCCGACTCTATGTGGTGAAACTGAACTAGACATGGCGGCCGCCATGGATAATTCTAACCTCAAATCTTAGCTCAGCTGAACAGAATAGAGAAGGATGAAGTAGGAATTGTGGTTAGAGCACTTATATAAGGAATAGTGAAGGTAAAATAAAAAAACTTGCTGAACACAGTCGATAGGTGTAACAAGTTCAAAATTGTTGAAGTGTAACATAGAATGCAAAATGTTGTAAATAACACTATCATCAACATTAACCTGCGAAGTCTTTGAAGAGTATAATGGGTTAAAACTGTACTTCTTCCTAACTCTATTTAAATTAGTTCTACACTTTGAAATTGAAGGTTTAGAAGTATTCCGTAATATGTGTTGTGTTCGCAAAAGCTTTAACTTTAAACATTGTGCAACCATCATAACTGATGTGTTACATTTAGAAGTTAAAAGAAGACTGAGATATAAAATGAAGTGTAAAAGAAATTGAAACAGAACACTATAGTAGTAATATTTGAGGTTAGAATTAACTAGACTCATTTAATGAAGTGGCTAGGAAGCCACATGCTGATGAATGGTAAATTGCATGTTAGAAGTAACGAAGTAGTCATAAAGTAAAACTAATGTGAGGTGATGACTGTGTGGATGCAAGGCAATGAATGTTCGCGGCGCGATAAACTATCCCCCTTTTATAGAGGCAGTAATAACCCAAGCCAAATGCCGGCAGATGCCGACCAACTACCTGGTTTTATAGCGGCAATTACTCTGGGCAGCTGCCGGACAAATGGTAAGAGAAGTAGGGGGTTTTGGGGCAATGACCGGAAAGGTCAATGACCCCCCCCTCCCCCCCTCCCCCCCCTCCCCCCTCCCCCCCTCGAAAAATGGAGCACCCCCCCCCTTCCCCCACCACTCCTTCCCCCACTCCTTCAGGCCAATGACTGGTCACCCGGTCATCGTCGGTCGCCGACTCTATGTGGTAAAACTGAACTAAACATGGCAGCTGCCATGGATAATTCTAACCTCAAACCTGCTGCGCATGCAACGAGTTCTCCGGATCGGAATAGTGACTATGCTATTGCGCATGCGCCTAGTCCTGTATTACTCACTTTAGCGCTACTGCACATGGATAATTCTAACCTCAAACCTTGGTTTTGCGTTGCTGTGCATATGCTGCTCCCCACTCCTTCGCCTTCCTTTTACACTGCTGCGAATTGGACTGGATTGAACACTGTACTGGAGTGAAACAACTTCCCCCACCATTTGAGAACCCGAGGAGCGATACGAGCCCGATCTTCGCGTCAGTCGTCAACAAACTTTCATAGCGAAAGGTTGTTGGCGACTCAGCAAGAGGTTTCAAATATATAGTAGGTCTATATATATTTGAACTTCTTATACTACGTTGCGTTTTTTAATGCAATGTGGTATGTGTGTGTGTGTGTGTGTGTGTGTGTGTGTGTGTTTAGTTGTATTTAATTTAAGAAATAAATTGCGCATTGCGATGTTAGTTTTAAGTTTGGTTTAGCATTAAGGTGTATTAATTTTTAAGAGGTTTTTAGCATTAAGGTGTATTAATTTTTAAGAGGTTTTTAGCATTAAGGTGTATTAATTTTAAGAATAATGATGGTATTTGGTTGTGTTGAATTATTTGGTTTTTTAATAATGATGTGTTGTTAGTTTTAAGTGTTGCTAATACTAATTAATGTTGTTTTGCCTTACAGCTAGATGTTAGGGGGTAGATTAAATGTAAATTCAGAAGTTCGGTTGAACTTCACTTAGAAGGGGTGGGACATCCGCAAAATGCGGACTAGGTTTTTGCATTTTGTTTAGGAATATAATGGGTGGGATTAGTTTGGGTGGGGTTAGAGTTGCGTTTCTGCATTAACTGTTCCAGTTTCCCTGAAATTAATGGTTACGCTTTGATGCGGACGGGAAGTTACGCTTTGATGCGGACGGCCCAGGGACCTCCCTTGCAGAACGTAACTAGTGGGTTGGGAGTGGGAACCGTTAGGCAAACAGGGTGGTGGGAACAGTATTACTGTTCCCATCACCTTGGATCATTATAAATCTTGAATGACCTTGACCCACTTTTGGAAGGGTCAATGACCCCCCCCTCCCCCCCTCCCCCCCCGAAAAAATGGAGTCGATTCCCCCCCCTTCTCCCACTCCTACCCCCACTCCTTCCCCCACTACTCCGGGTGAACGACCGGTCATGACCTGAAAAATTAAAATGGCTATAACTTGATAACGGATTGACGGATTTGGACAAGCGATACATCATTGAAAAAGTCTATGTAAGACAAACATTTTGGTAAAAGAAGAATTTGGTTATTTTATTTTAGTCAAAAGTTATGCGAATTATTTTAAATAAATACCTTCTCTTTCCCCTTTTCCCCCACCTCCCAGGTCAATAATCAGTCTCGGCCAGCTGCTACCCCTCTCATTTGCATATTGTTATAAAAGACGCACCGACTGCGGCTAACATTTCATTCTGATTCCAGACGTTACGCTGCGAACTTGGAGCCACAACCATGTCATCTCTGCCAACTACAACTTCTACTTTAACTTCTACTTCTACTTCAACTTCTACTACGGCTGTTACTGCACCTAAGAAAACTCTTCGTCTGAAAAATCCTCCTGACTGGTACAAGAAGCAACTTGGATCCCAACCTTCAACTTCTGGAGCTATTCTTCCGCCAACCAACACTTCTAGACTTCGCAGTATTTTTTCACCACCTTCACCTTCGCCTTCAAACGACTCCGCACCACCATCAACTATGATGCCGCCACCGCAGAAGCCAGTTCCCCGTCTTAATACCCCTTCAATTGAAACTATTGTTCATCGCCTTAGTACACCCATCATCCCACTATCACCATTGCCTCCTACCCCACCACTTACTATGCCTGAAGACCACACATATCATAAAACTAAATCCACTAAGCCTACTCCCAAACCTGCTCCTAAGCCTGCTCCTTCAGAGCAATTTCAATTATTACAAGAAGAGCGTCGTAGGGCATTTAGCCGTCCCACTACTTGCCCTGAAGTGCTCACTAGGGTAATTAAGAAAGGATCAGCTTGTGGTAGGAAATGTGTTAAAAACGAAAGTTTTTGCCGTGTACATGTCGTAAAACACATTTCTGAACCACAAGTGACAGAAACCCCCACTGTTGAATACCAATCCAAAATTATTGGTGTGAAAGGAAATAGGCTTAAGAGAGGTTGTGTCTATTTTTTTGAAAGTGTTATTGACAACGAACACATTTTGGCAACTTGTAACGGCGTAAGATATAATATTAAAGTGATTGAATCCTTGCGCAAAGAGAAATCCGTTTATGAGTTAGACTCTAAAGACTATCTCCTCAGACACAAACTGGATGGTATTACAAGGTGGGGGCGTAGCAAGTAAATTCACAAAGCTTTTTCTAAATTATTGCTTAAAAAAATACTGGGGGAGAAACACAACGCGTTATAGCGTTGTGTTTCTCCCCCATTATTTTTTAACACTCTAAGTCTCGTGACCTACTAACCTACTTCCATCCGAGTAGTAAGAAAAGTACTTCCCCCACTCCTTTGGGTTGATGACCGGTCAAGGTCAGCTCTTACCCCTCATTTGCATACTGTTATAAAAGCGGAGCGAGCGTTGGTCACTCATTCATTTTGCTTCTACATGCCGCTCTTGTTGTTTCGTTTCTGCTGTTTACAATATTACCTGCTTCAAAATGCCTCCTCATGTGAATGACCATCTTAATTCTTCCGAAATTTCCGATGTTTTTCTACAACCTGAAGACATTTTAAATAATGATAGTGAGAGTGAGGACGATGATTATACTGTTGAACTTAGTGAAGAACGTAAGGTTATAGCAATTGATCCACAATTTCCATTTGATACAATAGAAAAGTTTATAGCCGAAGCTAATAAATGGTTAAATTTAGGATGTTATGTACGAATTGACTCTTTTATATTGTATGGTGATAGTCATTCTTTCCTTGTCACACCAAATGACAGAGACCGCATGTTGCAGTGGGCACAATCTATGATGGAGTGCTACAAACAAGGTGTGGACACTGGCGGCTATTTTCTTGCACAACTAGTGTAATAACAAATTACCCTTCCCCCACGTAGTGAAGAAGGAAAAGAAATATTAGGAATCTAATTATAATACTTCCTTCCACATATAAAGAAGAGGGGGAAAGGAGTGGGGATTATAAAGTGGTGGGGGAATGTGTATAAATGCAGGTTGTTTCAAGAGACTTTTATTATTATTGTGGCTTTAGCAGAAACAACATGGAGTTTAAATCTTCAGCAAAAATAAGGAATAATATAATAAAGAAAGAAATTCGCAAGAAAGAAAAGATTGAACTTATAAAATTACAACTTATAATACCTTCCATTGAAATTGGATGTAGCAAAATAAAGACTTTGGTGAAAACTAACGAATATTTGTTACAATTGCTAAAAACAATCGAAGAGTTGAAGAGCAAGAATGGACATTCTACATAGTAAAATTTGAACATTTTAATATAAATAAGTAAACCCAAAAAAGTAGATGTAGAATAGAGAGCAAGGAATAGATCACTTTGTGGTAATGGACTAACATGCCACTTAGTGCTCTATTCCTCGTTCTTGCGTTAAATTGGATTACCTTGACCTATTTGTTTGACTGTTAGAATTTGGTTAACACTGTTGAATTTCAGTTTGAAACTAACGTTTATTTTTGTTCAACTGTTAGAGTTTTTTAACACTGTCGAACTTTAGTTTTGAACTAACTTTTAATTTATGCGAATTTTTAGTTCAACTCTAGTTAATTTATGCGCAAATTTAGTTCAACCAAGTGCCTGTGCTCTAGCCATTTCCACTGCAACATTTGTTCTTTTAACATCTGTCCCATAACATCGGTCCTAACAGATGTTAAAAGAAAAATTGTTAAAGTTTGAATATAAAGAAGTATATACTAAAACTCCAATGGGAATAAAGAACACGAATGAACAATTAGTTTGTAGAAGGTTAATATTTTGTTGAAAATGTTTGATTTCCTAGGATAGTGAAGAGGATGAAATAGTGGTGGGGGAACCATTATAATAGGAGGAACGTGAGAGCCCACTTCATTTCTTGGTGAAATTTCGAAGAGTAAACATCTCAACATGTATCGTTGCGATAAATGTTCGGAATCGTTTCACGATGAAATTCTATTAGACTGTCATAAAGAACTAATTCACAACAACCCAGAAGAAAAACAAGAACAACAAGAACAACAAGAAGAACAAGAACAAGAAGAAGAACAAGAAGAACAATATGAAATAACAGCAACATCTTCAACTACTTTACCAAATCTACAAGTATTTGCATTACCTGGTAAAGTAGTAATGCATCATAAGATTCAAAATGAAAACTTGAAGCTAGAAGAATTTATTAGAGAAGCAAAACCAATTGTAAGTAAAACTTTAAAAGAAGAATTAAAAAGATTGAACTTTCTTAAATTTGGTTTACTACTAGAAGCTATGTTTATAAATGTACAAGAAGAATTATCACCAAGAGGATTCATAACAAAAAACCGAACCATTATGGAAAGTTCAAACATTGATTCAATAGTAGAGAACTGTATAGAAGAAATATTAACAAAAATTCAGGAACACGAAGGAAGAGGATCCGGATGGAGTCTTACAAGTATTGAAGTATTAGATATAAGAGTTCACAAACATGGATATGGACTAATGGGATCAAGTTACATTCCTCTGCCAAAAAGAATTGAAGATACAAAATCTTGTATTAATGTTAAAAATGAAGACAATGAATGTTTTCGTTATGCAATGACAACTAAATTTGTACCACATCATGCGAATAGACCTGACCAAGAATATGAAAATCAAAGATTTAGATACAATTTTCAAGGAATCACTTATCCTGTATCACTGAAAGATATATCAAAATTTGAGAAGAAAAATCCCGGTACGTCTATCAATGTTTTTGCATTAGATAGTTCAAACAAAGTGTATCCTTTACGTATTGCAAAAGAAGAGCTACCAGATCATACGGATTTACTACTACTAACGCGAGGAGATGTGTCTCACTATGTGTACATAAAGCAATTTGATCGTCTTGTTAACAAGCAACTTTCAAAAAATCGAAACAAAAAGATAATTTGCAAGAGATGTTTTAATTTTCAACGAGAAGGAAGAGAAGGAAGAGAATGGTTACAAGAGCACAAAAGACTATGTAACAATAATTATGAAGCAAAGATTAATTTACCTGCGGAAAACAGAGCATTCGTTAAATTTGAAAAGGTTCATCATCAATACCGTATCCCTATAGTTGTATATGCGGACTTTGAATCAACACTAATTCCTATAGAAGATGAAAATTGTGAAGCTAGAAAAAGTGTCAAATATCAAATGCACAAACCAAATAGTTTTTGTTTAATGGTTAAATCAACATTATCAGAAGAACATTTAAACAGATATGGATTAACTTCAGAACCTCTAGTATATCGTGGTGAAAATGTAGAAAAAATATTTCTTGATCACTTATATTCAATAGCTGGAAATGCACAAAGATTATATACAAATATTGTACCAATGAAACCGATGGAGGAAGAAGAAGAAATTCAACATGAAAATGCAACTCGATGTTTCTTATGCAAAAATGATTTTACTATTGAGAATTATAAAGTTAAAGATCACGATCACCTCACAGGTTATTACAGGGGTGCTGCTTGTAATAAATGCAACTTGAGCTATCGTTTACCACTATTTATTCCTGTGGTTCTGCATAACCTCAGTGGGTACGATGCTCATTTTATAATACCTGAACTAGGAAGAGACGACGGTAAAATCGATGTGTTAGCTGAAACTTCAGAGAAGTTCATAAGTTTTTCCAAAGAAGTTGGAAACATGAAACTAAGTTTCTTGGACTCCTACAGATTTATGCCGTCGAGTTTGTCCAAACTTTCAGAAAATTTAAGGAAACAAGATTTCATCGAAACAAAGAAGATTGTAAATAACGACAAACTGGATTTGGTACTTCGGAAAGGTGTGTTTCCATATGATTACATAGACAGTTTAGAAAGATTTAATGAAACATCACTTCCGGCTAAAGAAGAATTCAAAAGTAAACTTTATGACATGGACATATCTCAAGAGGACTATGATCATGCATGTAAAGTATGGAACGATTTAGGATTTAGAACATTGGGAGAATATTCAGATTTTTATGTTAAATTGGATGTAACTTTACTATGTGATATAATGGAAGAATTTAGAAATACATGTTTTGCGGCATATGGATTGGACCCTCTTCATTCGTACACTTCACCTGGATTAGCATGGCAAGCTATGTTGAAAGAAACAAATTGTAAAATACAACTTCTTACTGATATAGATATGGTTATGATGTTAGAGTCAGGAGTTCGAGGGGGATTGACGCAAAGCGTTGCACGACATTTCAAGGCGAACAACAAGTATCTGCCCGATTATGATGCATCAAAACCAACAACATTCCTGGGTTATTTTGATGCAAATAACTTATACGGATGGGCAATGTCGAATCCCCTTCCATATGATAATTTTAAATGGATAGATCCAGAATCGATTGGAAACATAATGGATATACCGAAGCATGGTGAAACTGGTTACATTTTTGATGTTAATTTTGAATATCCTGAACATCTTCATGATCAACATTATGATTTACCACTTCTTCCGAAGACTGAAATTTCCCCTACTGGAAGATGGCCAAAATTAATGATGACTTTAACCGACAAGTCTCGATATGTTGGACACTACTGGATGATACAACAAGCTTTAGACTTAGGATTGAGAATTACAAAAATTAATCGAGTACTACAATTTTCTCAATCTTGTTGGTTAAAACCTTACATCGACAACAACACAAGAAGAAGAGCCACCGCTACATCAAGTTTTCAAAAAGATTTTTTCAAATTAATGAATAACGCAATATTTGGCAAGACTTTGGAAAACAAAAGGAAACATAAGGATATCAAATTGGTAACTGATCCAGTAAAATTACAGAAATTGGTGCAACAACCAAACTTTGGTTCATCTATAATTATTAATGAAAATCTAGTTGTTATTTCCATGAACAAGAAGTCAGTTACAATGGATCGTCCTTTGTATCTTGGAATGTCAATCTTGGATATTTCAAAAACACATATGTACGAGTTTCATTATAAGAAGATGGTTAACTATTATGGAAGAGAGAACATTGGTATTGCATATATGGACACGGATGCACTAATTTACTGGATTAAAACAAATGACATGTATGAAGATCTACGCACCTTTATATATAAAGATGATTTCGACTTTTCCGATTATCCTAAGGATCATCCAAATTACGACTATGACAGAAATAAGAAAGTATTGGGAAAATTTAAAGATGAAACAAATGGTGTGCCGATGATGGAAATTGTAGCATAAATGTCCAAACTGTATTCATTTCAACTGTACATAAACGAGAGGAACGAACATCAAGTCACGAAGAAGGCCAAAGGAATAAAAACTTCTTTCCTGAAGAAGAACGTACAGTTTGAACATTATAAAAGATGTTTGTTTGAAAATGTTGAAACAACTGCAACGTTCAACACTATTAGAAGTTATAATCATCAACTTTTTAGTGTCAAACAAACAAAGTGGGCATTAAGCTACAAAGATGACAAGCGCCATATTTTAGAAGATAAAATTAATACTTTACCATTCGGCCACTACTCTCTAAACCCTATCGACCAGTAAACCTATTCTTCGTCCTCTACCTTCTTCCTTTTTCCTTTCCGTAAAGAAGAGGGGACATGGCAAGCCCAATGCCATGTTCCCTCTTTTTTACACTAATATGAAATGGCCTTGACCTATATTCAAACTATATAAATGAGAATAAACTATTTTATGGATCAGTATTTTTACATGCGGTGTACAAGCAACATCTGAAGATGGAAAGTGTGAAGGACAAGATTGTAAATGAACTACATAAACCAGCAAGAAGAAGATTTCCAAGAAGAAGTACAATCATTAAAGGAATGAATGATCTTTATCAAGCTGATCTCATTGAAATGATACCGCACAGTAAATTAAATAAAGGATTTAAATATATTTTAACAATTATAGACTGTTTTACTAAAATAGCTGACGCTTTACCATTGAAGGATAAGACTGGTAAAAGTGTTACAAACGCTATGGAAACCACAATACAAAGAAATAAATTTAAAATTAAACATCTACAGACCGATGATGGAAAAGAATATTTTAATAAAGACTTTGGAGCTTTGATGAAGAAATATCAAATAAATCATTATTCTACAAATTCTGAAGTTAAAGCTTCAATAATTGAAAGATTCAATAGAACATTGAAAGGTGCGATGTATAAACAATTTTCAAAACGAGGATCATACATGTGGTATGACATATTACCACAACTTATAAAAGAGTATAACAACAAATATCATCGTACCATTGGAATGAAACCTATCCAGGTAAACAGTGCTAATGCCAAAATTGTATTACAACGCAATAAAAATAATACAACACCAAAATTAGAAAAATTGCAACCAAAGAAGTTTAAGGTCAACGATAAAGTTCGTATAAGCAAATACAAAGGTGTATTTAGTAAAAGATATCTACCAAATTGGACTAATGAAGTATTTACAATTTATAAAGTGCAACCAACTATACCTGAAACCTATTTATTAAAGGATAACAAGGGTGAATTACTTCAAGGTGGATTCTACGGACACGAATTGTTGAAATCAACAGTCGGTGATGTATATCTTGTCGAGAAGATTTTACAAAGGAAAAAGGATATGGTTAAAGTTCGGTGGTTAGGGTTTGATAAAAGTGAAGACTCTTGGATTCCTTCAAAAGACTTAGTATAGTTGTTTAATAGCTCATTGTGTGTTTAACCTTTATACAAGATGGAGATTGTACAACAAAAAGATCGATTTAATATCAATAACATTGATGAATTGACAGTTGACAATGATAAGTTAAATCATGGAAAACATGGTGAATTACTACCAAATACGATAAGATGTCTAATAACTGGTCCTTCAAATTGTGGAAAAACTAATGTTGTTTTTAACCTTATAACTAATCCTAAAGGATTGCGTTTTAATAATATATACATTTTTTCAAAATCATTGCAACAACCAAAATATCAATTATTGGATAAAGTACTTGCAAGTGTACCTGAAGTGAATTTTTACAAGTTTAATGCCAGTGAAACAATTATGCAACCGAATGAAGCAAAACCATTTTCTATTTTTATATTTGACGATGTTTCTTGTGAAAATCATGACACAATAAGGAATTATTTTGCTATGGGAAGACATCATAATATTGATAGCATTTATATTGGTCAAACATACAGTAAAATTCCAAAACAACTTATAAGAGACAATGCAAATATGTTGATCATCTTCAAGCAAGATGAAACAAATTTAAAGCATATATATAATGATCATGTAAATGCGGATATGCCATTTGAAAAATTTAAAGAGATGTGTGGCAAAGCATGGAATGAGAAATATAGCTTTCTCGTTATTATGAAGGAAGAAGATATTAAAAATGGTAGATATCGTATAGGGTTGGATAAATTTGCATTTATGCGTTGAACTACCGATGCTACATCTAGTTACATGTTGAACTTCACAGTGTAAACATGGTGAATCAAGAAAAACTATTGAAAGAAATAAAATCACTCAGTGATTCTATTAGGATGAAGAATCGTGCATTGAGGATGGGTTTAAGTGAAAGAGAAGAATTTCTAGAGACTACATTTAAACCTATTACGGAACCTTTAAAACAGATATCAGAAACTATTGGTAAACCTCGTTATGAAGGAGATGTTTTACTACCAGTTTCTAAACAAGAAGTACAAGCATTAAAAAAAGAAGAAGATGATGATTCATATACAAGTGCTAGTGAGCAAGAAGAAACAAAAGAAGAAGAAGAACCAATTGTTGAAAAGGAAGAAGAACAGCCAATACCAGAAGCAGAACAATCTATTCCAAATTTAACTCAATTGAGTAGCGATATATTACAACATGGACCTCTTGGAAGAAAATATATAATGAAAATGCTACATGACATGAAATCAAACCCAAATTTGAGTACATCACACATATACGGAGCAAGAATTGATGGGAATGAATTAAAGATCGGCGATTCAAAGCTTGAAATAACACAAGATGATTACATCATTATTGGTGAGCACAGATATAAAGGAACAAAAGGATTATATGAATTAATTTTTAAAAACATACCACTAAGATATTCATCCAAAGATTTAAGTGTTTTTAAGGAGATTCTACAAAATACTAACGCTCATAAAAGAAACTACTTAAAGGATGGAATGATTAATCGTTCACGTGCAACAAAATATAACATCGTTATAAAAAAGTTGTTTCCTCCACGAAAATTGACAACATTACGTACTGCACCAGCGGTGAGACAACCACTGAAAAGAAAATCTCTATCACTTATGGATTTATCACTTCTTGAACAACATGGTAAAAAGAGTAAAGGAGATACTTCAACATCTGGTAAAGGATTGATGAAAAATCTATACAATACAAATGTGATTTACTACAACGACATCAATAAATTGGTTGATAGAATGAGACTATTGCATGAAGCCATGGAAGCTGGTCATACAGGTTTAAATAATGAATGGGTAGCTCTGATTGACGAACTCAGGAATCGCGGCATAATTGTATAATCGTCCGCGGATATATAAGAGTTGCAGGCATATAATGTGTCAGTTCTAACATGAGCGTTGATAAGTTCGGACGTTATTCCGCGTTAGGAGTGCAAGTTGGAGAAAACAGAAAAAGAAGTGGATTACCGCAAACACCCGAAGGTGACTATAACATAAATAATAAACGTTTAAAGTTTGTTAAAGATCCAGAAGAAGATGGAGATGCAACAAATTTAAAAACAGTAAAGGAGGAAACATCTACAAGTTTAAAACTTGACAACAACCAACTGTATGATGCAAAATCTCACAGGGTTATTAATGTTGCAAAACCAGTCAACAATGGAGATGTTGTTAATAAAGGCTATTTGCTATCTGCGATGGATTACGCTTTACTGTTGCAAAAGACTAAAAGTGGAAAAATGTACAATGCTTTAAATTATAAAATAACTAATGTGGCAGATCCAACCGATGATACAGATACAATCAATAAGCGTTATTTGCACTCTGTAATACCAGAAAAGAAAAAGGATGGATTTTCCTTTTATAAATATACTATAAACGATATTGGATATCCTAAAGAAGAAAGTGATGGTGTTAATATAAAATATATTAAAGATAATTGTATTTTATATAATGATGCTGTTATTGATTGTCATGGAAAAGTGTTGTCCAATCTGAAAGATGGTTCAACTCCATCGGATGCTGCTACCGTGAAACAAATGAATGAAAGCTTAAAAAAAGAAACATCCACTTTTGTTAAACAAAATCAAGTAGTGTCAAAGAAAGGTGATGAGTTTATGCAAGGAAGTGAAAAGTTTACCTTACTACAACTACAAAATGACAAGTGGGATGGAAAAAATAAAAAATTGTCAAATATAAATTTAGGCACGGAAGAACATGATGCTGTTATTTTAAAACAAGTACCACAACTATCAGCGGTGTTAACTTTATATGTGGAGGCAGACGATTAACCGAAGTTAAATCTGGTAAAGATGATCAGGATTGTGTTGTTGTAAAACAAACTATAGTTAGAGATAAAATAAATAACGTATATGATGGAAAAAATAGAAGAATATCTAACATATCGGCAGGAATAGCTCCGAATGATGTTGCTACTATTAATCAAGTTATAGCAACCTCTAATGACGATCCATCTGTGTATACATGTAATGGTAAACGTATCACAGATCTTGAGAATCCTACAGATTACAAAGATGCTACTAATGTGGAGTATGTAATGAACCTTATGGGTAATGTAATTATAGACATGCACAATCATATGCTTAGTAAACCGAATCACGGTAAAATCCAAGATGATCAAAGAGAACAATGGATTAAAGATGCAATTATCAATAAGTATTAGTAAAACTCGCCAATATATAAGTATGGAATATATAAAAAGTGTTCATTATCATAAAGTATTTCATGGAGTGAAGACGCTCGTTATATAAAACGGCATAATGAAGACCTCATCGTTCAGTCGTCGTCAAGACGTTGGCAAGAAAGGACGTGGTATAACATCAGCTGCATTATCCCTGCTCAGACGGATTCCAATTGGTGCTGTTGTGAATCGAGCGATAGACGCTTTACCATACGAATTACATCTGCCCGGAGGTTATCAATATTGTGGACCTGGAACTAAGTTGGCAAAACGTTTAGCAAGAGGAGATCCTGGAATTAATAAATTAGATCAAGCTTGCAAAGAACACGATATAGCATATTCAAAGTATAAAGATTCAACAAATAGATCAATAGCGGATAACATTCTAGCAGAAAAAGCTTGGCAAAGAGTAAAATCAAGTGACGCAAGTATTGCAGAAAAAGCAGCGGCTTGGGCAGTAACTACAACCATGAAGACGAAAGCAAAGTTAGGTGGTGGAAGACGCAGAGGAAGACCTACAAAGAGAGGCGCTCCCAAAAGAGGTGGAAACATTAAAAAAGGGCGTCGTAGAACTCGCAAGGCAAATGTAAAGAACACTTCTGTTTGGCAAATGGTAAAAAACGGAGCAGGTTTATACCTAAAACCGTACCGTGTGTACTAAATAAGAAGAATCAATTGATAATTCCAAATAAAGCCTTAACAAATCATCAGTTAAATGATTATGTAAAATGTTTGAAAATACCATTCTTTCGAGGAGTTTTTATGAAAGATGCATTACCAACTAAAATATGGAAAAATGAAACTGGAATCGTAAATTTGGATTCCACCTATGGTCCAGGCACTCATTGGGTATGCTATAAAAAACTCGGACAAACCATTTACTACTTTGACAGTTTTGGCAATCTACCACCGCCAAAAGAACTGCAACATTATTTTCGAAACTCCAAAAACATTTTTTACAATTACAAAAGAGAACAACCTAACAATACTGAAATATGTGGGCATTTATGTTTGGAGTTTCTAGCGAAGAGTGTCAGTCAGCTTTAAGATGTCATCGTATACAGTGTCACTGAGTGGAAATTCATCCACATTGAAAAGTACGCTGTTCCCAGCATTGCGTCTATCCAAGGAAAGATTATGGGAAGCGGCATTACTTGATTTGACTACCTACAACTCAATTCCCAATGTTACGGAAGGAAAGAACAATTTACTACATTATTATGAAACTAAGGATGCTTCAGGAAAATACTCAGAATTGAAAATAATTACATTTCCTACTGGAGCATATGAAATTGATGACATAAACCAATTATTACAGAAACAACTTGGAGAAGACAATATCACCGTTAAAGGAAACAACAATACTTTAAAAGCAGAAATAACTTCCAAATATTATATTGATGTTGGCTTGGAAAACTCTATTGGCAGTTTACTTGGATTTACAGATACCAAAAAGAAAATCTTAACTCCTGGAACTACTCATTCAGGTGATTCAACTGTAACAATATTGAAAGTAAATAGTATCGATGTCACGTGCAACATTATACACGGATCGTATAGAGATGGAGTTAATCAACATATTTTACATACATTTTATCCAACAGTAGCTCCCGGTTTTAAAATTGTTGAGAAGCCACAAAACTTGATATACCTACCGTTAAACACCAGTTTCATTTCAGACATCGTACTGAACATATTGGATCAAGACGGTCATAGTGTTGACTTTAGAGGAGAAACAATTACTATACGGATACACATTAGAGCAGCAACATAAAAGTCAACATGGGATTATCATTTAAACCACAACAGAAGAGTCGGGAGCTCAGTAGCTCCTCGACATTGGAAGAGTTAACATCGGACAACATTCGTTTTCCACAGAAGATTGGATTGAAACTTAACAGCGATGGATATCCTGGATATATCTCAAGGACCAACATTCGACGAAACACTATGGGAGAAGGAATATCACACGCACAACCCTTACACTTCATCAAAATTAAACAATAACGATGAAATAAGGATTCCCATTCAACAACAAGATATTTACACGTTACCATGTGAAAGTTACTTGTACATCGAAGGACGGGTATTAAAATTGGATGGAAAAACTGCTTCAACAGTTCCTTTTATAAATAACCCAATGGCATATCTTTTTGATGAAATAAGATATGAAATATCAGGGGTGACGGTTGATTCAACAAAAAAGGTTGGTTTAACAACGACATTGAAAGGATTAACATCATTAACACCGCATGAGAAGAATTCAATAGTCACCGCCGGATGGGTTGCCCCCGATAAAGACACTATAACACCAGCTTCCAACGGTCACTTTGATTTTCATGTACCTTTACGATTGCTTTTGGGATTCGCTGAAGATTACAAACGGGTAATAATAAATGTCAAACAAGAATTAGTATTACTCAGATCTTCAACTAATAAGGACTTAATACTTGCAGACCCTGCAACTACGGAAGATAAACTGGAATGGCAACTACAGTTGGATAAAGTTGTTTGGAGAGTACCTCATGTAAGATTGGCCGATGAACATAGAATCCTATTATTGAGAAAGTTAAAATCTGACCGTGATATTGTGATGCCATTCCGAAGTTGGGAATTTCATGAATACCCTACACTACCTCAGACAGAACGACAAACATGGACCGTCAAGACATCAACTTACTTGGAACGAGCAAGGTACATAATACTCGGTTTTCAAACTAAGCGAAAAGATGTTATCACTGCAAATGCTGGTCAATTTGATCACTGTAAAATAAAGAATTGTAAAGTTTTCCTAAACTCTCAATTCTTTCCCTATGACAATTTGAATGTCATGTTCAGCAAAAAACGTTTTTCCATTTTATACGATATGTATGCAAGATTTCAATCGTCATATTATGGAAAGACTAATACACCACTATTATCACCTGACCAGTATTATTCCAAGGCTCCAATAATTGTAATCGATTGTTCAAAACAAAATGAATCGGTAAAATCATCAAGTGTGGATATAAAAATTGAAATGGAATTTGAAGAACCAGTAGCGGATGGAACTTCGGCATACTGTCTAATTCTACATGATAAAATAGTTACTTACACACCGCTGACCGGAATTGTGAAGAATGTACTTTAAGAAGAATTGTACAACAACTGCAAATTTTTGAGGTTAGAATTATCTGCTTTAATTTTTGAGGTTAGAATTTCATTTGTAAAAGACAAGTTGAAAACAAACAATTATGTAATTGTATAAATTTCAAGGATTTTACGAAAAATATAAAAGCGAGAAAATAATTAGTAGAAACTTCATTCTATCTTCAACCGTCGTATGGGAAACATCATTCGCAAGATGAATTCTACTAACGGAGAAGAAAATACACCTCTAATGGATGATAATAGTTCAGATATAGAAAAACAAGTTGAACGAGAAATGGACGAGTTCCTAAAATTCAACAAACATAAGAAGAGAGAAGAAGAAAAAGCTGAAAAAGAAGTAAAAAGGAAGAAGGTTGAAGTTAACATTACAACCAATATTTTAACAGAAGTATTTCTTCGGATTATCTACCCAATTTCTTCATGCATGACAAAAAGTATATCAGTTGGAATTTTAAAATCAATGGATTATTCACCAATTGTTATTTTAAATCATGGAAACAAAATGGTTACTTTCAGTGAAACTACTTGGGAATCTCTCATGAAACATTTACATCTTTTGGAGTGCTATTTAAGTAACAACACATTTGGAAGAAGAACAAGATTAAGTTTATTGGAATCAAATATTGAAGTTGATATAGTAAAACATCGTGGAGGACAAATTGTTCGCTTCAGAGATTTAACTACACATAATGTTAAATTATATTTCACTAAAGAAGAATTTTACACTTTAAGTTGTACTACCGGTCCCGTCACCAGATATTTGAAACAACTAATATTTTCAAGTGCAATAATTAAAGACTATCTAATTGATACATTGGACAAAAAACCTTTTGTTCCAATTTTATACGGTCCCGTGGATACTTCAATCTTTAATAGAATACCTCAAGAAGTTGAAATGTGGAGACAATTAAACAACTATCACACCAATTTTAATATTGATGAAGTGGCACAAGAAGTGAAAGAAGAAGAACAATCCTGTCTGTTATAAAGATCGGCTCATTCAATTTTTAATTCAGTTGTTAGTAAGACTTCATCATGAATAAACGGGTTTCGTTTTCTAATGCGCCACATATAATGGAAGTTAAAAGAGGTATAATTGAATTTCAAGCTTTCCGAGGAAATGATGGTAATTTTATTATTAAAGAATTAGTAATCTTGGACATGAACACATCAGTAGTTTATCATTATTTGTTCAAACCTCCAGTACCATTTAATAGACTAACAACTAAAGCGAAAGTTACAAACAAATGGTTGAACAAACATTTTCACAACTTAAGATGGGATGAAGGTTTCATTAATTATAACATGATGCCGCACATTATGAATCATTATTGCAAAGAGTTTAAAATTATCTACACAAGGGGATTGGAAAAAGCAAATTGGATACAATCATTTACAAGCAACGAAGTGATTAATGCAATAATTGATAAAGATTTCCAATGCTACTTCAACGAACTTTGTATTTCATCAAAAAGTTTTAAACATCGAAGGTCGCAGTGCGCTTTAAAGAATGCCTACCGCTTGAACAATTTCCTTCAACAAAGTGGTGGGTGTAGTGTCAGTAGTGGGGGTAGTGTCGATTATAAAAGCGAGAGCGCTACCATGACGCAGCATGAGTATTACTCTAACCTCCGAAGAGACAACATCTCCGACGGACATTCTTATTAACAAGAAGATTAACAACAACATCAAGATGGCATCACAGAACTTACTTCAAAGTTTAGTTGATCAGTTCAACGCTCATTCTAAATCATCAATTCTACCTACAAAGAAATGTTCTGAACTAAAAGAAGAAAAACACTACATCATTCATACGATTAAGAAAATGGAAACTTCAGTAGGTGATGCTATTAATTGCACATTGAGCGAGGCTCCATATACAGTTGGTGATGAACCAAAATTTCAGATCTTCCTACCAAGACGCTTTGTACAACTTCTTCAAAATGAAGATCTTCGTGTAGTTCAACCCGGCGCACTCTATTTGGTTTCGCACGGACCAAGTGGAAACAACTCAACTGAACTAACTATTCATGTAACACCTACTACTGATTAGTTTGTACATAACATTGTAACTATTTGTTTGTAATTGTTTTTCAATAAATATGATATAAAGAAAAAACAAAAAAAAATTCAAAGAAGCAACATATTGTGATGTCTTTGTACATTACAAAGACACGGGATGACCTTGACCCACTTTTGTGTGATTATAAAAGCGAAAATCTACTTGTAAAATTCATCAGTCTACGACTACCTTTCGTACCGTACACATCTCGCTCACTCTATCGCTTAATATAAAAACTAAAAGATGTCTCTCAAAGTCAAGTGTGCATCTTATGATACCAACACCATTACAACTTTTGAACAACTCGAAGATTTAACCAACGAAATGCGAGTTTTACTTACCGGTGGTTATCACTTAACTGTTGATGTTAGTGCTACTAATACAAGGATGTTCACTAAAACAAAATATTGCGATGATGAAATATTTATTTCTACACAACCTACAACTTCTTCATCGCCAACTGGTCAACATAACATCAAGTTCCAAAAGTATTACCAATGTTGAATAACTTTTGACAGACAAGACTACAACTAAAGAATCATATGATCAATGTGAGTTAATAAAAAGGATGTGATACTTGTATAAATAATCATTTGCTTCTCAGCTCTCACCACGACAAGACCTATTTAAGAAAATGTTGTACAGAATGATGATTCAACTTGATGGAAAAATCTATGGAAAAGACTACAACACCGTTGAACAAATGACCCAAGATTTAGATGTATTAACTAAAGAAGGATATCAAGCTAAATTAATTTTAAAATTTCCTGAAGTACATCCATTATCAACAGAAGAACTTGTTGCTATGGCTAAAACGGAGAGAGAGAAAAAGTCTGAAGAAAACAAAGAGAAACAAACTTCCTAAATTTTAATAATCCTTACACTTGTAAGGTATAATTTTTTAAAACTCCATTTGGATGACCTTGAAATTACCCCCACCACTTTTCACAGTACATAAAACTCACTATTCAACACTATACACTCTTATTCTTTCACTGGACTCCGCAGCGTCAACATGGAAGAGCAAAAATACAAGTACAAACCTCGTTAATGTTGTGAACAACAGTGTACAGATTTAGGACCAATGATGGTGGATGGGTTAGCTTGTACTAAATGTGAATTCTTCGGATCTTGTTATTGCAAATGCAAAACAAAACAACTACCACCACCGGAATTGCGAACTTTCAAATTTTACAAATCAAGATATTTTCATACATGTTGTCCTCAAAGATGTTTCAAATTTCACCCTCTAGATCTTGCTCATTGTCAACGCACCAATTCTCATCAAGATGATTTTTGTACACATATGATAAAAAGATGTAAATACAGATCAGATTGGTATTCCGATCATGTAGAACCATCAAATGTGTAATTTCAGTTTTACACTCTTTTTTAAAACTTCATTTGGATGACCTTGAGATTTCCCCCACCACTAGTTCTAATTTTTATATAATATTAAATCATTCCACTTCCAACACTCTAACTAACAACATGGAAAACAAATTTATCAAGTTTGAACATATAATAACTGACAGGGAAGAGATGGAAGAATTGTTTCAAAACTTACTTTCTATCATTGACGAATATCCTATAAGATGGTTCAGAATTGTAGTTCAATATTTAAATCCTGGTGAATTGTTTTCTTCATCGAGTGAAGAGGATGAAACAACTACTTCGGTTCAAATAATTGAATTAAAAGACGAAGAAGAAGAACTAAACATTTTATTCAATCATAAGCTCAAGGTTCCCCATATAAAAGCCCCCTCCCTAGACAGCCCCCCTCCCTAGACGCCTGCTCAAGGTCGCCATTATATAAGCCCCCTCCCTATGTGCCGATCCTCATTCCATCCCCGACTCTTCAACGATGAACAACTCTCCTTTGGCCCGAATGAATTCTAGTTTTGAAATAAACTCTAAAGAAGAGTTACAAGACATTTTTAATATTTTACAAGAACTTGTAGATAATTTTACAACCATCAAAATGAATTTGGAAATAACATACGATTGTCCTATTTGTGATAAAGTTGAAAGTTCGGACGAAGACAGTTTACTAAATCTAACTCCTGCACCATCTGACACTACTGATGGTAATAATGAAGAGCAAAATATTTCCCCCACCACTTCTTTATAATTCTTCGCTCCCCCCACCACTTCTTTATTTAACTAACATTTCTCGCTTTCACTTCTCATTCCGTCTTCGACTTTTCAACTATCAACATCACTTGTTTTAAAATTTCAAACACTAACACAATCATGATGGATATAATGGATGAAGTTCCCTTCATAACTAGAATGGAAGAGGATAAATTGAAATTGGAAATTAAACGATTGGAAATGGAACGGGAAAACCAATTAGAAATGTTACGTTTGTTCAAGCTTTTCAAATACATCATCTGGGGACTCTGCGTTTACCTTCTCATCGTCGTTGGTGTTTGCATTTACAACTCTGTAGTTCATCACAAAAGTTCAACTTGTTTAAACTCTGCTGTTGCACATTAATTGTATGTTCACAAATAAAATTCAAAAGCTACTTCAACCTATCCCACTATCACCAACTAGTTCAACTTTGAACTATTTCTGGTGGTAGTTGGATAGGCTTTTTTAAAACGTACTCTGGATGACCTTGACATACTTTCCAAGCCCCAGTTATAACTGTTAAATTTCAGTTTTAAATTAACTCTTAATTCATGCCCAATTCTACTTCAAATTCAGGGCATATGCTCTCGCCATCTGCACCCCAGCATCTGACGCCATCTGCTCGAGCAGCTGCTCGGGCAGATGGCACGACTTCCGGTCCAGAAGTAACCAAAATACACTACTTGGCGAATTCCCTATAGGGAACACGCTTTTACAATAGTTGCCATGGTAAGATCTAAGCCCAGGACCATTTTGCTTTTGAAGGGGACCTTCGATTTTAATGAAATTTGGTATGAAGGTGTAGGACCATTATTGGGTTATGGAAACGGGGTTTTTATGAGGTTTGAAAAGGGTCAAAAGTGGGGTTTTAGCATTTTTCGACCTTAGTTTTTTATATAATTATAATGCATCAATTTGAATGAAAACATTTAAAAGAGTTTGAAAAAATAAACAATTTGGTATTTAGAATCTTAGCGTAACTGGTTACGGAGAAAATCCAAAAACGTGTTTTCCATGGTAATCTTATGGTAAATCAATAAAACCCTTTATCTTGCTTATTTACTGACATAACTTAATCAAATTTGGTATGTACATTATTATATAGGCTTTAACTTATACTTGCTTGCAAAACCCATATGGCCGCAAACCTACATACACACTCCCATGGGGTTTATGGAGAAAATAGAAAATTGCCAGATCTTGATACAATTTTGGGTTTTATCTTCATCAATTAATCACCGATGGACTTAGATTTTTTAACAAAACCCCAAACAAGTAAATCTACATACTCGATCCCATGGTGTTTTTATGGGGAAAGTAAAAATCTGATTTTCTATTGGAAATTGGATTACGTAGATCTGCTGCGACGGGGTATTATTATTTTGATCTACCTCTTTTAAAGTTAGTATCATGCCCAAAAGCTGTGACGAGTAGTTTTTTTTCTATACTAAGCTTATGATGATAATACGTGGATTTTTCCTGACGTATTACTTGGAACATGGAGAAAGCCTTTTTCAAATCCTTTCAGATTCCGATCACTTCCTCTGCCACAGATATGAGGACTGAATAA
This sequence comes from Neoaliturus tenellus, assembly GCA_030545055.2. Lineage (NCBI taxonomy): Eukaryota > Metazoa > Arthropoda > Insecta > Hemiptera > Cicadellidae > Neoaliturus > Neoaliturus tenellus. The sequence continues at coordinate 67,261,101 of CM061531.1, read as the reverse complement.
AATATGAAGCTTTATAAGAGCGGCCGTCCCGCCGTGACTTGGCTCTTAATACTTGTGCAAACCATACTTTGACTTCACAGTATTTTCATTTACTAGCGTTTCGCGATTTGAAATTATTGCAACTCTAACGAACCAGCTTTAACAGTAATTTTATTTGGCATAAAAAGATCAATTTTTAGTGGTTACTTAACTTAAATGTATGATTTTGTTTAAACAATGTGAAAAATGCTTTTATTTTTTAGCAAAAATATGTGAATATTATGTTGTTTGTTCAAGTAACTTTTTATTAAACTAATTTTTCTCAAACTTTGACAAACAACATGCTCATCATGAACTCAAGCAAATTTCTTAAAGAGTTGTGTCAAATGGAGTCCATAAAACGTAGTTGAATTTGACGCATTAACATTCATCACTATACTTCAACTTTTACTTATGTGTCCGTACTATGCTAAGTATTCAAATTCACATTGATTCAAGAATATGCTCGCACTTTGAGTAAGTATAATAATTTGGTGGTGACAGTAACACTTATTTTCATGTACCATCCACTGTTGAGCCAAATTCGTGGTAAACGACCGGGCCTGGTTGCGATGACAGACGATGTCGAATGATGTGGTAAACTGTCAAAACCATTGACGGCGGATCGGTCGGACTCACTCTCTCTTGTTTGGTCGGTACACAGCCGTACACACACTTGAGTGCTGTACAAACCCCACCACCACTGGACCACAAATATTTCCATATTATTCAACCATCATTTTCCCTGGTCCTTAACAAACTGCTGTACGGCAGAATAACAAGATACACTCTGCACTAGGTAAAAATTGTATTTTTTTATGATGTACAGGAAAACTCGCAACTTGTAGCCTAGTATAGGTAAAAAATTGCTATTTGTTTGTTTCGCCTCTAAAATATAAATTTATTTTCTAAAATTTGCATTATATTTTAACAACACGAACATGTCTTTTAACATTTCCTAGTGACGTCAGAGTTTATCATTATTACGAATTTTATGAAGAATACACTATTAAAATAATTTCCATGGATCTGATTTTATTTCCTAGATAGTTATAACTTTAAACCATAAATACATAGATTTAAATCCTGTAAGATTAAATGTTAATGTTTCATAATATACCAAAATGTCATGCCAAATGCAACTAATTCGTAATTTAAAGAATATATATAATTAAAGAAAGTATATTACTTTGGAAGCCTTCAGTATATCTGCTGCTCCGTAAGTTCATTACATTTTATTTTCGTAATTAGTATTTTTGACTTTTTAATTATCCTACAATTGAAAAATATTCAAACCAAAGTTACCAAACGGATTAGATGGCTTGGACCACCTTCAAGTATAATATAACATACACATCCAAGAAGTATAATTTTTACTATGATTATTTTGTTACTATGTATGTTTGGCACCACTGCTAAAGATAACATTCCTCAGAAAAGGAATATATAAAATATTTCCTTGTCTATTTCAGCCTCAAAATATTTTAATACTTTTGACCCACTTTCATAAAGTGGCGAGACAAACTCTTTTGGGTACTTATCTATTTACATTTTGACTCAATCGTTAAGCAAAAGTAAATTACGATGAAAGTTTAATATTCTAATCAACTTTTGAACGTTTACATCTTGTATAAAAGTGTGATTAGTACGCGAGGTTAAAAACATAATAAAGTGCTTGTCGGTTGTAAGCACCACCCATTATTTTAAAATTATAAGGCAAAAAGAATGGAGTGGAAACACAAAAATGAAATATTGACCTTTGTTCACATGTTTGCGCAATTTCAGGTGTTTAGGTTAACGCAGTTTTACATCAGAGTGACAGAGACGCCAATGTCGGTGAGGTGGGTCATAAGAGCGACACCGGTTCGATTAGGAATGTTAGATCACGTTATTATAGATAAATCAATATTGGTTTCGTCATATTCAAATTATCTCAAATGAAAAGCCAGCCAAAATATAATCTGAAGCATAGAATGATTAATCACACACATACACCACGCATGTAGTAGCGACAGAGCAAGACTAACGATGAGCTCCTGACATTGAATGATCTTTGTACCCTTAAATGACACCTACTGTGGTGAAACATGTGGAATATATACTAACCTGATATAAACTAACCAAATTATGACACATTCAAAATGAGTGTTGCATATAACCAACAAGTACTAACAATTATTACATACTATAAAAAGTATAATCCTGTTTTAACTACAGTGTTTGTTACTGCACTTTTTTAATATGTCAAAAGTAAAACTCCTAATGCGTTGACATAGTATACTTGCAGAAATTGGTGTTGATTTAAATAACGCAAGTAGAGAATACAACTATGCAAAGTACATTGCACTCCTAACCTAGAGTGTATAACACTGCCATGGCTTTCCGACTGCTTTTGTACGATGCCTTTGGAACGAACCTTCCATTACACAAACTGGCACTCAGCGACCCGGTAAGCGGCATTAAGGGTAATACCCCTCCCGCCATGGCGTAGCCACACCGGCTGTCCAATTACAATAATTCCATACGACAGCAACTCTAAAAGGTTTTTGAACTTTTTAACTAAAACATTCATAACAGATACCGAAAACTTTTTACTTCACCTGATACAGTCATTTCTATTATTTATTTTATAATTGAACCTCTTCATCATTCTATTTTAATACTCAGTATAGTCCAAGAAATTTATCGTAAAAGGTCAAACAAATTGCAATAGAAATGAAAGTTATTGCACAAGGTACCTAAAGCCGTCTTATATAGGATATTACAAATCGGCCAAAATCGGACTGGCGGAAACTCGCCATTTTGGAGAAAAACCATCCGCCATCTTGGATTTATGCAAGATGTTCAAAAAGTTATTATTAAAGTGTGTTTAAATTGATTTAGAGCATTAAAATTAATTTTATGGGATTCCTCTTTAAATTTTCTTATGGAAAAATATAACTTCAATGTATCTGATGATGTATCAAATAGGTTTTATAATCACTAAATTGTAAAAAATGCAATTTTTGAAGGTACCGCTCTTATTTTTTTTTTTTTTTAATTCCTGTTACTCCAATATACAACTTGACACGATTTATTGCAAAATATATTTCTAGTAAGCATAATATCAAAATAATCCATCCAGAACATATTTTAGGTGTTATGGTGGGTACAGTCTTATTTGAAACAAGTAGACGGGGAGCGCGTACGGTGGTGCGCGCGACGACGCGTCATCTGCCGTGCCGGTATATCAGTAGGCCTACTGGTGTTTCCAGTAGTTGGTAGTTTTCAAATTCGGTAGCAGTGATGTTAGACAATTTTAACTTACCCTGATAGTATTGATGAATCTGTAATTAATTTTCTTATAGCATTGTTTTATTACTGTTTTATGTTATTACTGTTATTACTGTGTTATTACTGTTTTATTACTGTGTTATTACTGTTTTATTACTGTTTTATTACTATTTTATTGTTTTATTAAGTTTGTTTTATTACTGAAACGATCTTTTAGACCAATATTTAACTTTTATATGCTTTTGCCTACTTTGGATAGCCTACTTTATTTAAAACACCTAAGCACTCTCAGGTGCCTATTTTAAGACGTGTATGACTGAAGGGTGAGTGTGATGATTGTAATGGATCCGATGAAGTTTAGCTTTGTTAATGACAAATAGCAGCTGTTTCATTTGTCAGGATGATTAATTAATAGCCCAATGACCAAAGGCAGCTTGGTCCAGTATCGAACCATTCAAAAAGCACAAACTTTTCTCAGGATCGAACCGCGGCAACCTCAGATTCAAAGGCTCTTTAACCACTCAACTACCTGCTATGATACCTAAGGATCCTTAGTTTTAAAACTGATTTGAAAAAATGATATATCAGTGACAAAATAACGAAATTAGGGTTTTATTGCAAAGTATAACTATTAAAAGTATCGCGTATAACGCATTTGTTATTTTAAAATCTTAAAAGTTTCGTATTAACTTTAATAACATAGTCTATCATTGATACAATGGTTTTATTGGTAATCATGGTAATTGTTTACATTAACTGCCTCAGCTCCGATATCTTCCATACTTCTAATACTAACTATTTGGGTCCCAAATATGAATAAACAAACCATATTAAAGGCCGCTCATCCTAAACTAAATAATTAACAATGTAATTAAGGTTACCGTAATAATCAGAGTGAGAGTCGCCATTGCTGTTGCCATCAGTAGCAATTTCGGGCTGGTCGCTTGTTTTTCGGGATCACACTATGATCATATAATAATTTAAGTTAGATTTCGTTAGATTAGGTTAGGTTTTGTTTTTTCGTTAGGTTTCCGATTGGTAAGGCACAATAAAGGAAAACAATTAAAATAAACTTGAGTCTAATGTTATATTGTGTTAAGTTACATTATGTATTTGTTATATTCGTTGTTATATTTGTTGTTATATTCGTTGGGTTTCGTTATGTCATATGTTAGGCTTACGCTAGGTTTTGTTATTTCCGTTGGGTTTCCAATTAGAAAAACTCTTTAAAGGAGAGCAATATAAAATTCACAACCATCTCGAATTACCAATGGTCCTTCCGCACAATTAGCCATCACTATCAGGAACGACAACGCCAGCGTTATCAGTTTGAACTTTACCTACTTCCTCATCAGTAATGTCTATTATTTCCTCAAAAAGGGTGAGCGTGCTTTAATATTGCTTGTTTATTCACATTAAATACCCAAATGGTTAGTAACAGAAGTATGGAAGATTTTGGAGCTGAGGCAGTTAATGTAAACAATTACGTTAATCATACTTAATTTCAAATGTCTTCGTAGTTTTCTTCTCAAACTTCAATATCAATGGAATTCTTAAATAAAAAAATTAAAAAAAAACAAAAAACATGACATTCCCCGCACATAGATGACATTTTATACCGTTTAGCCTGCAGGTACAGCGGGAAGATCTACAGTGTACCTTACAGTTACATCTGACATATATTGTTTTTAGGGACTGGCTTTAAATTTGTCATTATAGGGTGCAACGTTCCAGCATTTAACCTCCACCCTCATTCCAAAGGAGATAATGATTCGTTTCAATTTCATTCTTTAACTTGAAAATAAACTCTTAAAATGTGGTACTTGTCAGCTGCGGATGTTGATGGCAGTGTCTTAGGTTGTACTGCTTACCTGGTTCGTCTGCTTGCAGCTTTAGAACTAAAACGTTTGTAATCGAACGTATCAGAAGATTTCCCACCGAACAAAAAAAAGTCTCCTCTCCAACAGAAACTATGTCCGATTTTTCAGAAGCGGGGCTGTTTACTTTGGAACATCGATTAATGAGACGATTCTTTTGTTATAACTTAAATCTTTTCCAATGCCATACAACTTAGAAGTAGTATCACAACCTAATAATGCTTGCATAAACAGTATAGACAAGAAAAACTTCTAGTCCCAGATTTTTCTTTGTAGATTGTATGTTCCATGTTCTGTTTCCTGTTGATCCCATCTTAGGTTCATTCCTAAAAATTACCCGTTGTTGTTAAACTTTCAATAGTAACATAATAGTACAAAGACAGCTGTGTCATCTACAACATATACAGGGTGTCTCACGTAAGGTGTCTCAAATCGATTACAGATCAACAGTTTGTCCTACAATCTTGAAATAAAATCATTTCCAACTAAATTGACCCCAAGGAATAATTTTAAAATATTTTTAACGTTGTATAAATACAGGGTGTCCCAAAAACTGGGGGTCACAGGTTCGAATCTCGGAAATTTCAAATACAAACATATGTCATATTATACATCATTAGAAAGGTCAATTTAATACAAACATTTTGGTGGAAACAGAATTTTGTTATCTTTATTCGTTTCAAAATGGCGTCCATTTTTGTAGCCAAAATCAAAATTTACGGAATACCCTGTAATTCTTTTATTATTTGTCATAAATGACTTCTGATTCAAAATACTTATTTGAAATAAGCTAAGCTTTACAATGATATGTCACAAGACAAAATTTATAAAAAAACTAAAATTTTAAAAATTTCATATTTTTGAAAATTTTTACATAAACAAAACTCAAAATTTTTAAATACAAACACATGTCTTTTTGTACATTATATTAAAGCTCTCGTTAAACTGAACAACTTTGTAATTTACACTAATGCCGTATCTCTTTTGGTTTTGTAGTAATAACGTAAAAATGTCATTTTCCCATTTAACTTGCATGTTAATTTAATGGTATGGCAACAATGGAAAAAGGACTGCCATACTATCATGTCCTGATTAATTAACATGCAAATCATATGGGGAAATAACATTTTTACGTTATTACTACAAAACCAAAAGAGATACGGCATTAGTGTACATTACAAAGTTGTTCAGTTTAACGAGAGTTTATTATGATGTACAAAAAGACATGTGTTTGTATTTAAAATTCTTGAGTTTTGTTTATGTAAAAATTTTCAAAAATATGAAATTTTTTAAATTTTAGTTTTTTTATAAATGTTGTCTTGTGACATATCATTGTAAAGCTTAGCTTATTTCAAATAAGTATTTTGAATCAGAAGTCATTTATGACAAATAATAAAAAATTACAGGGTATTCCGTAAATTTTGATTTTTGCTACAAAAATGGGCGCCATTTTGAAACGAATTAAGATAACTAAATTCTGTTTTCACCAAAATGTTTCTATTAAATAGACCTTTCTAATGATGTATAATATGACATATGTTTGTATTTGAAATTTCCGAGATTCGAACCTGTGACCCCCAGTTTTTGGGACACCCTGTATTTATACAACGTTAAAAATATTTTTAGATTATTCCTTGGGGTCAATTTAGTGGAAAATGATTTTATTTCAAGATTGTAGGACACACTGTTGATCTGTAATCGATTTGAGACACCTTACGTGAGACACCCTGTATAATAAAAACACCCCAGTCGCTGCAAACCTGCGTACTGAGCGAATTTCCAATGAAATTTCAGATTTTTTATTTCTCCTTATATCCCACAGGATTGAGAATATAGGTTTGCTGCCATGGAGTGTTGTTAGAAAGTGTAGGTTAATCCCTCATTGGTGTAGGTAAACACGAAATGTTATAATATCTGGCCTTTTTTTTATCTTCCCCGTAAATCCGATGGAGGTGAGCATGTAGGTTTGCCGCTATATGGGTTTTGTAAGCAAGTTCAAGTTAAACCCTGTCTGGATAATGTAACTACCAAATTTGATTAAGCTATGTCAATACAGAAGTAAGATACAGGGTTTTGTTGATTTCCCTTAAGAATAACATGGGAACACATTTTGGGATTTCCTCCGTAACCAGTTATGCTAAGTTAAAAACTAAAAATTGTAAATTTTTATTATTTTGCTTTTTTTTTTAGATGGTTTCAAATAAAATTTTGAATTTCGAAATTTGAGGTTAAAATGTTTAAAACCCATTTTTGACCCTTTTAAAACCCCCCAAAAAAATCCTGTTAACATATTCCGATCATGCTGCTTTGCGAACTCATGAAAGTAGACCTAGTCTTACACGTCCATGCCAAATTTCACCAAAATCGGACGTTCCTTTCAAAGTTATCAGTACCACGGACACACAATATACAATATTGTGTATGATGGTAGACATAGATACTGTAATATACATAGATACTGTGTATATACATTAAATGAACGAATGGTGTTTTTGGCTTCTCTGGGGACCGCAAAATGAACAAATAACATGGTCCTGGACTTATCATGCCTACTCCGTAATAGCGTATTCCCTCTAGGGAAAATTCTCGAATACAATAAAAATTATACAATAAAATTAAAAAAAAAACTTTCATATTAACTCTTTTATTATTTATTACAAAATAAATTTTTAGATAGACTATAGTTTAACCTTAATAAAAATAAATGTGATACGACTAGTACTGTGAAATAAGTGATAATTATTGTAAGTGTTGGTTGAAAACCAACGACTGAACATCGATATACTAGAACTTGTCCCGACACAACGAGCGTCGATGAGGTCGGCTCGGCAGATGGTCCGCAGCGCGCAACCGGCGCAACACCGTACGTTCCCTGTATACTTCTTTCAACTGAGGTCGTACCTACCATCTCAAAATGTGTTCTGGATGGAACATTTTGATATTATGTATACTAGAAATATTTTTAAGCAATATATAATAAGTGTCAAGTTGTGTATTGGAGGAACAAGTGCACAAAAATAAAAGTGGTATCTTGAAAAAGTGCAATTTGTGTATATTTTTATTCTTTTAATGTTTATAAATACTATTTAATCCTTTGTGATATACATTAAATCTGTATTTCCCTTTAAGTAAATTCAAAGAGGAATCCAATAAAATGAATTTCAATGTTTTAAGTCAATGAAAACATATTTTAGTATTTAATTTACCAAAAGCTTGCATAAATCCAAGATGGCGGTGGTTTTCGCCATAATGGCGGATTTCTACCCGTCCGATTTTGGCCGATTTTGTATATGGTATGTAAGACGCCTTACCGGACTTCATAGTATAATTTTAATTTCTATTGCAATTTGTTTGAGGTTTGGCCCTATATGAGCCTAAATTTCCTGGACTAGTATAAAAATGAATACATAACATGCAGGAAACTATATGTATTTTGTAAACTAATTAATTTGTTTCTGTCATGAGTTCAAGAAGAGAAAGGATGTAAAGAGGGGGGTATAGCTGTAACCAATGTCCATATAATTTCACTTAGTGATGACTCCTTATTTTTTACACTCAAATTTAATGTAAAAGATATCCTAACTATTGGACCAGTTACTGACTTAATATTGTTGTAATTATGGACTTTGAACTGTTTCCAAAATAAAAATAAAATTTAAAAAAATTCCATAAGCGGTGTAGTATGTTTTCGAAATGCCATTCACCCAGTACTTTTCACTAGTACTATCCTATATACAGCTTTTCCTGGTATTTTATTATATACGTACTTCATAAAGAAGAATATTCTACACGAGAAAGAATCGCATTAGCCTTTTTAGTTCGTAAGAGAGAACAATTAATCATATTAATTAATAAAATGTCTAAAATTGTTTAATGGTGTTAAAGAGCACCTACTCATAATGTTTAGAAACAAAGTTTATAGGAATAATGTATAGAGTAAATTTCGTTAATTTTTACAGTTGGAATTCAATAAATAACTAATTATTTTTATGAGGTAGGACTTTGGCAAATGAGAATAATGTGCATGGATCGGAATGTGATTTTTTGCAAACCTGATACATAGCACTACATTCATTTGTTGTCAATTATTTTAATTGAGTTATTATTGTTTTTATTTTATTTTGTGTCTATCTACGCCAGTGGCATTTTTTAACGTTTTGACGGGGAACGGTCCAAACCCCAGTCTTGTTACTATCTAACATCGACCAGTTGTTAGAAAGCATCATTAATTAATAGCCCAATGACAAGTGGCAACTGGGTCCGGAATCGAACCTTTAAAAAGGTACTAACTTTTCTCAGGATCGAACCGGCAACCTTTGGATTCAAAGGCGAGCACTATAACCACTCGGCTACCCAGCCAGTTTTATTGTAGCATAAAAAGCGAAAGTTGATGAAGGATGTGCTACGTAGGAACCTAAAATGTACATCGGATGAGTTATATCGTAAAACAGTTCTGTAGTGATAGAAGATTCTTGGGAATAAATACCAAGATTTGTTTTGGGGATAAATTTTTGAAATATGTAAGGAGCAAGGGCTCAAATTGCTGGAAGACCTCAGTAGTAAATTAGGAGGCATATGTTATGAGTGGTTTTAAATGTCACAAAACTCTATTAATCGGTCTACCAGCGTGATTATAAAACACATTCGAAAATGCCAACAATCATTAACCAAATACATTCATTAAAGGATATTTAGAATTTAATGCATTGTCGATTGAGTTAAGTCTTGCCATATAATTTAAATGAAATTTTTAATTTTTTTTTATGAAATATATACCTAAGAAGTCACTTAATGAGTAAGAACTGAATTATATAACTCCATTATAGCTATTGAAACAAATGTCATGTTGGGTATTTTTGTCTAAGTTAAAATATGTTTTACAATAAAACCAGTAAAATTCTGATTTTACTTTTGTTACATAAGTTAAAGAGGGAACGCTGTTAGACATTCACATTCTTAACATCAAAGAAATATTATTTTTAATGTTCGTGAAATCCATCAAGAATATTAAAACGTCTTTTACCAGCGGAATGCTGAGAGGAATATACCGCAGGCCGCTGTGAGCCGTCAGTCGGGGCCGGAACATGGCGAGGGGACGCGGGGGAGCGACTCAGAACCATCCGACTTTGGTTTGGGAAAAACGATTTCTTAGAAACCCTTTCACATCTTCTTTTGCATTCAAAACTTAACTGATAATATTATAGAAGCACTGAAAAAGAAAATTCAAAAAGTTTTGTCCTTTTGTGTAGGAATAAAAATCAAACTGTAACTTAGATTTATTTTAAAAAATCAAGCACGACTTTAAGAGTAAAGGGTTGAGATATAACGAAAAGAACTGCAATTGGTTTTAACCTCGATCAGAGCTTTTTTTATCTGGAATTATATTTTATTACTATTAAATTAATGGTATTACGTTCTCCTGAGTGGGTTTTTGACGTATTGCGGAAAAATTATCAAGTGAATATTGGAAATCATATTTAAGTGATTATCAAGAATCTATTGATATCTCTATAATTCATCCTTTTTCCTTTTTATCGCCTTATTTTACTAATTTCTTTACTTCCACGTTATGATCCCTCGGAGTTATCTACGTATCTACGTATCTACCGTCATACTAATTATTATTGTCTTGTGTTCGCCTAATCCTTCCTAATCTCAAAGCCCCCAGGTTTGTGTCATGAATTTAGTACACTTAATAGTGTTATTTGAAATGTATAAGATGAGAATTACTTTTTATGATGAATAAATTAAATACACATCAGGATAAAATGCCTAAATACTGTAGGACATATTTTATGAAAACTTTATCTCAACTCATAATCAAACCACATCGCAGCAGCAATTAATTGTAATGTGGTTTAATGTAATTCTAAACCACTGGTAACTAACTGTAACTGTACTGTCCAAGTATACAATTCCTAACTAGATGTTCTATATTCCTTGTTATTTTGTATCAATAAACACGGGGATTGTTCTTATTGAGGTAGAAAAGAGTCAAAAGATCATGATATAAACTTAACTTACGTAAATTCTTTGGCCCGGATTTTCAGTATGCTAAATATTTAATTATGCTTTTGTGTCAAGAAGTAAATCCTTTTGAACTAGGGGTATTGGTTCTCATAAGAGATTGACACCTATTTTCTACTCTATTCACATTAAGCTGAATATTTTTTTATTGTAAATAATTTTGTAACGTTCAATCTGCATTCCTTGGAGTAGGAAAAATGACATTTGAATTAATGAGCCAGCTCAATAATTTGTGTTAGTTCAACAACCATATTCGATTTCACTTCATAAAACATTTTTTTGAATATTTAAATATACTCAATTGAACTAAAAACCCATAAACGTAAAGCGTTTGAAAAATCATCCATTTGGATAAATAGTGCAATTTAGTTTGCTATACAGTATTTATGAAAATGTTTTTGACTGAACACAAAATTAGGTGCAAAGTTTTAGCTCCATAAGATTCACTTCCGATGAAATCGCTTCTTTTGAGGCTAAAACTAACTTTGTATTTCCTCCGAATTGAGAAATAACAAAACTTTTTTACCGTTTGTTCGCTAATGTTAAGTTCTTCAATTTTAAAAGTATACTTTTACACACTAAAGTATTTAGAATATTATATTTTAACCATATAAGTCTTACCTTATTCATTTAAATAAATTAAAAAAGGAAAAAATATAATCAGGAATCTACAATTTTCAAATCGAGCATTAATGTGTAGGGGCTTATTCCACAAGTGAATTGTTAGAAACGTTATCTGGACACCCCTTTAGAACCGATTTGCTGTTACGTCGGAGCCTACCGTTAACAAAGGTTACAGGGAATTGAGGCAGAACAATACCAGGAATGAGCACAATTACAAGGCAAATCTACCTCTCACATCGCCTCGACTCTGCACTGTATTGTGACTCGGTTTATCCTCAGTTGCTGCGTTGCTAGTGACATTACTTTTACAGTGAAAGAAAGTAAAGTTATGTAAAAAACCTTTGTTAATATTTTTTGTACTTGGGTTTATCACTATAAGCCTTAAATTAATATTTTCCGCCGTTTCATTGGATATTTAAGAGGCAGCACCTTCTTACTTGGAGCTAACATAAGTTCAAATATCTCGAAGAATAATTATGGTATACAGATGTCCAATTATTTTTCTATCAGGCTTTCCTCTGGTGTTTCGAGTTACGACAGGATATAAAAAGTCAGTGCCTCTGTATTATAATTTGCAACACCATTTTATATCAAAGGTCAGATATAATCGATATAATATAAACCTTTGATATAAGATTGAATCGAATGTAATTATTTATTCATATATAAAAATATTCATATTTGACCTATTTCAAGACAAAATTTAGTTATTTTGTTCAGTTCTTTTATGTACAAAAAATAGTTAAGAACTGTGAATAAAATAAATTTAATTGTTCGCCTCTTTGCCTTTTTATGTATAAAATATCTTTGTTTTTGATTACCTATTAAAAATAGTATTTTATTTAATATAATAGTTTCGTAACATTTTTTTACATTTTCACCTACATTTCAGAACGAAGTTTGGTTTGATTTAGAGGGGAAGCGGATCCGGACGTTGTATAATACAGGACGGGGAAACATGAATGGGAATGAGCTGCGGAGATCCCCTATCTGCGCCGTGCTCGTACAAAAACACATCGCTACACTCTCTAGTTGTTTTGTATTTCCACTTTCTGAATACCACGACAAATCATTATTTGTAGCAAAACATCTAGGAACAATAAAATAAGTCTTTTGATTTATACACCAAGCGATATGTCAGTATTATTGTGTAATGTATGAAAAATTTAATCTTATTTCAATTTACAACAACTTTATAGTTAAAACGCCTTAAAAGTTACTTCTAGTTTCTCAAAAAGTGAATATACCAAATATTCACAACATACTGAGACTGAACGAGTAGTGTCCTATAAAATTATGTAATATTCAATATGTGATTTGACATAGTTTTTATTATTTTATTTTAATCTGTAAGTAAATCGTCCTTTAAACACAAAAATATCAAAACGTCAAATTTATTTACACTAAAAAGTCTTAACCTATTTAAAACGATCGACTTTAAATAATAATCGATTAGAAATCATAAAAAATATTTAATTATGTGAAGCATTAGTTATAAGTCCACAATAGTAAGCACTTTTTGTGATTTATAAACTTGACACCCTTCTTGTCAATAAATTACTTTTGCAAGACCCCTTAGTGTCTTTTAAATCTCTTATTCTTTACTATAGTTTAGTTGAGCTATGTATGTTCCATTTATATTCCCGGAAATGCAATCATTATAATATGAAATGACAATACATCAACCTAATAATTATTCTTACTATTTTTTAATTACGTATATAAATAAGTTTACTCATTTTTCTTAGACTATTATTATGATTTTACCAAAATTTAGTGCATGAAGGTTATTGTATAAACTACATTTATGCACTTTAAGGATTGTTGATGGTTATACTATTTAATTTATTTTTATTTTCTAAAGCAGGTTATTCGTCGAGCAGCTGCATTGCAAGAGCCACGATGTCAGTGTGAGTGTGTACCTTGGTGTTCGGGGACGGGCTTCATGGCGACACCGACAGCGACGGCGGCGGCGGCAGCCACTGCTACCATCAGCAACAACCCCATGTCACCCCACTGTCACTGCACTGTCACGTCACTCGTCACTCGTCACGGCGTCACGTCACACCAACGTCACTCGCGACATGCCGCCCGCGGGACTGTCAGACCGGGACTGCCGCCGCCGCCGCCCCCGCCCCCCGCCCACCGGCACAACCCCGCACCGCGCGCACGCGCACACCCGCCACCCCAACCCCTCACAATATTTACCTTATAAATTCCCTCTTCCTATCTCAGGGCAATATTGATATCAACCCGAACGATGACACAATTTGGAATACTTTATTGAAAGCGCGGCCTTCCAGATATTGCCCGATATGAAAACTGTTTTTATTCCTCCGCTTTGAACAATATTTGCTATTGACTTTCTATCTAACTTTTAATAATATGCCCTTTCCATAAAGAACCCGGTATTTGATTTCCGGCCAGGTCGGCCTAGACGCGGCCTAGGGGGCCCCATATTGGCTCACGTACCACGCACTCCTCGGCCCGCTCGGCAAACACTACACACAACTGCGGTGTTGGGCTGCTTTGCCACAGGTTCATAATCTATTAGGTTTTGACAATATATTAAATATATATCATTATTGCCAGAAAAGAAAAAAATAACATTGTTCCTTTTTTAAACTCCAAGTTATGGAGTGTAAATTTTATTATAGTGTACGGTTGACACCAGCGATCATAAAATTAAATTCTGTGGTCGGTGGTTGAAACGCTAAATTCTCAGTAACAACTTTACCATTTTATTCATGATTTATTGGCCTAATTAAAGGAAATCACGCACTAATTTTCAGAATATCCTTTAAATAAACAATCGTTCTTAAGGTCAAGCCCTTTAGCCCCTCGAGATTTTTTCCACATGATCCTCTTTTGCCAGAACAAAACCATTTTTAAATATTTGCTTTTTTATACTCCAGTCAGTCGTGAGAATTTTTGTTATTGTTTTTAGAACCTCATTTATGCATAATGTATTTTACCGTAGCGGTTGACGACCTAATTAAAATACTAGTTAAAATAAATGCAAGAGATTTTTCATAAAGGTGCATTGTCACATACACATGTAATTGCTATACTTCAGAGAGAAATACGTTTAGTTTATACACAAGGAATATCGACACAACAAAAACAAGTAAAACTTAGGAAAAGCTAATCTTTAGTTCAAATTATTGCGATTAATTTTAGGTTCAAAGTTATTTGTTGATCGCCTTTTTCCTCATAATACTATATCTATATAATATTCCACACCATTTTGTTTTCAACCACTTACATTTCTTTAACTTTTTTTACGTGTGGGTCCACACATTACAACAAAAATATGTCATCAGCTAAGATTTATTAAGTAAAAATTTCTTAGACCGAAATTTTTCACTCTAATTAATGCACCCTGACTTATGTTGGTGAAATTATTAGAAGAGCAAACATTTTCTGACATTTCTTAATCATGGTTTGCCGGATTCTTTGCTGAATTATTATTATTATTATTATTATTAAAGGGAAAGACATCCAAATGACGTAATTGAGAAAGACATTTTTCTCTAAATTCATAGATTAAGATAAGATATTCGTGCTTATTTACATGAGATTATGGGCAAACGTAAACCCATCATTTAACGGGCTAAAATGTACATAATTTAATTTAGCCCAATACTTAACTTTCTTCATATACTTTAAAAAAATTTTTTGTCAAAAGACATCTAAATACGCATAAAAGTGTCTAGTGTGTTGCAAATACAGTTCGAAGAGTATTACATTCTGCAGAGGCGTAGATGAGTTGGGCAGAGAAAAATGTATGCTTCATATAAAACAAGCCGGGAGAATGTTAAAACGGTTAAGCCATGATGTGTAATGCTAGGACAGTTTTAACACATTGCCGAAGGGCATAGCTTCAATTAATGGTTCAGGTGTAATTGGAGAGGTTCAAAATTGATAAAAAAAACTTTAAATCGTGTAACATTTCCGAATTTCATATTTTAAATTATTTATTAAGTGAAAATTATAGTTTTGGTTGTGACGATAAACTCTACATAACCTGACTGTTTTAAGGAGAGGCAGGAAAAATACAATTACACACACAGGTGGCCAGACTTTAGTGTGGGACTCCCCTCAAAAAGAGTCTATCCACAAAAAAACTCCTCTACTTTTTAGGGATCAAGCCTGGAATTGCTTGTCACATTTCATTAGCTGGGCCTGAATTATCCTAAGCTACTACGGGGACCCCCGACATTAGCCATCAGCCTACTAAGGTAAGTGACTACCTTAGCAGCCTTGTCCGCCGTACGGAAGATCTGATCCCTCCAGCTTAACTTGGTCTCTACCACAACCCCGAGGTACTTGGCAGCTTGGGTTGATTGGACTACCTTCCTTCCCACTCGGAACGGGACGATGGTGTCGACTCTCTTCTTCGTGAGGATCACGATCTCCGTCTTACTGAGAGCAAGCGAGAGACCGTGATCGGAAATCCAGGTGTTGACCACACGCATGACTCGGTTCAACTTTAGTTCGGCCAGCTCCAAGTTGTGTGCAGCAATGAGAGCTGCGACGTCGTCATCGGCGTACCCAACCAAAGTGGTTTCCTCTGACATCTCGGACCTCAGGAGGCTGTCATAGGCAACGTTCCAGAGATCCGGGCCGAGTATTGAACTTTGCGCGGCACCAGAAGTGACTTCCATCGTCCGCGTTCCGTTCCTTGAGTCGTAAATCAGGCTTCGAGAGCGGAGATAATCTTCGATGAGCCGCAACAGATATGCAGGAATGCAAAAGGTGTTGCGAAGAGCATCCAACATATCACCCACCTCGCCGAGTTTAAAACAACTGAATTTGATCATTATTACTAAAATCAAACAAAAAACATGCTTTAATGTAGACACAGGAGTCGTTTCCTGACCACAACCCATCGGTCATTACCCCCGTGTTGTTTCGCAATAAAAAAGATTTTTTAATTTGAGTCCACGATAGATTTTATAGTTTTGTTTATAATTAAAATCAACTGTTAAATTATAAAAATTTTATTAGTAAATCTTCTACTGGATTTTTAGTCTATCAACGGCAAAGTTATTAGTAGTGGGGTTTTGCCGGTTCTGGCCCAGTTCAAGGCCAAGTGGTTCGAACCGGCAGGTGTGGATGACAGTGATGGATGTGTTTTGTAAGTGGGTCAAGGCCATCCGGAGGGAGTTTTAAAAAAGCGGAGCCGCGAGGGGCTCAGTCGGGGCGGGGACTCGGGACGGGTCGGATCGGAGCGGGAGCGGCGGGCCGAGGGAGGGGTTGTTTTTTATTTTTTCGTTTATTTATTTTTAATGAATTTAAATTAAAATCGTGTCGTTGTTGTTTTGCAGAGAGGCGTTGGAGCGTCGTGCACCGGTGACGCAGTGGTAGACGCCGAAGGTGATGGCGAAAAGGAGGTAGACGCACAACATGCACAGTACGCATTTGAACAGTTGCAGCAGGCGGACCATCCCTCGTTGGTTTGCCGCTTCCAATTGCAGCCTGTTGATCTCCAGTCTGAGTCTGTCCTCTTCCAATCGTGATTTGAGCGAAACGTCGTCCATCATCTTCGTGTGCGTGTTTTTTTTTTCTTTTTTTTTAATTCGTGGTGGGGCGAAAACGGGAGCGGTGTTGACGGTTGGAAAGTTGGCGATGAAATGAGAAGCGAAGACGAGCGCAGTGCATATTTATTGTAGAGTGGTGGGGGGTGAAGAAGAAGAAAAAAAACAGTTGTTTGCGATTAAACGTCATTGTCAGCCGTGTCGGCCGCTGCAGCCTCGGAAGGTGGAGGAGTGCTGTTTGCAGGTTCGATGTCCTCGCTCTCCATCTCCTCGCATTGTGGACAATTGTAGGAGATCTCCACAGTCATGGTGATGGTGTTGTGTGGAGCGTTGACTACGTCATTCAAAGTTTCAAAAATATCCCGCAAGTCTTGTTGCGACTTTACGGTAAATGTATTTGTACTTGTCGCTAAAGGAAAGCCGCTCATCGTTCGGGAGTTGGCGAACAAATGGCGAGCGGCGGTGAGGCGGCCGCCTATACTCGGTAGGGGTACCGTGGTGGGGGAAGAAAAGAGTGGGGGGAGGCCAGTGGTGGGGCGAAGCCTGGGTGGGGAACGAGGGAACTTCGGTCATCGCAGTTCGCCGCGAAACGCCGTCGGGATAGGTTGTGGGAGCCGTACGAAGATAAGCGCTAGCTGTAACACAATGTAGAAAATAGTAATACTTTGTTTGTAAATTAAATATTAAATTTATATTTAACCAGAGCCTGCATTTCTTGTTCCTCGTCGTTTAATTCAACAATTTTAACACCATTATTTGTCTGTTTCTCTTCCTCTGCACTTTGTGACGATGAAGACATGGAGGTGCCGGAAGAAGATGATGAGGATGAAAATATTTTGGTAGGATTGACGTATTGCACTGTGATGTTGATCCATCTTAAAGGGTAGTTATCAATGAGTGTGAGTAAGTTTTGGAATAGTTCTTCCATCTCTTCTCTGTCGGTAATTAAATGTTGAAAGGAAATGAATTTATCATCCATGTTGTTGTCAGTGCGAGTAATGAAATAAGAATGAGAAGCGTATCGAATGATCCGTAGAATATATGTTGTAAAAAAAAAAGTGGTGGGGGGTAATCTCAAGGTCAATCAAATGGAGTTTTAAAAAAGGGCTGCAGTCAGTGACTACAGCTATACATCTGAAGCTTCAACAGGATCAGAAGACCAATCTGATCTGTACTTGCACGCACTTATGATGCATGTACAAAAGTCGTCCTTATAATATGCATTGCACTCTCGACAATTGACAAGTTTTTCCGGATGGAATTTGATACACCTCTGGGGACAGCAAGTGTGGAAGTATCGTGATTTAAAAATCTTGAAGGTTCGCAATTCCGGTGGCGGTATTTGCTTTGTCTTGCATTTGCAGTAACAGGATCCGAAGAATTCGCACTTTGTACAGGCTAATCCGTCTACCATCCACCTCCCTAAATCGGTGCATTTCTGTTCACAACAGTAGCGCGGCGCGTCCTTGTTTTTCTTCTCTTCCATGTTGCCGCTTCTAAGTCTAGGCGAGAAATGAAGTTGTATAGTGTAGGATAGCGTGTTTTATAGATTAAGAAAAGTGGTGGGGGTAATCTCAAGGTCATCCAAATGAAGTTTTAAAAAAGAACATCTTACAAATGTAAGATGGTTATTTTATATTTATGATGCAGGTTTGTCCTTTTCTTCTTCTTCAGGTTCTTTCTTAATATTCTGTTCGTGTTCTTGCTTGTTTGCTCTAGCCATAGCGATGAGTTCTTCAGTGGATAGCGGATGCACCTCTGGAAACTTCAGGATCAGTTTTGGTTGGAACCCTTCTCTAGTCAATACATTGAGATCGGAGCTCATCTCTTCTACGGTTCTATAGTCCTTTCCGTAGATCTTTCCATTGAATTCAATCATCATTCGGTATAACATGGTACCAGTAGTTGTTACCGCTGCGACTGTTGGAAAGCAAATGATGATTTTGTTTGAGTTGAACACTCAATTTATAGCGAAATTTCACAGCGACGAGTTGTAGTTGTTGTTGTTATTTTGCTTTGACATTTAGTAGTATTTGTGGAACTTGACATTAGTTTGAGTAGACGGAGTGGATGTTGTCCCCGTCTGTGTGGGAAAGAACACTTCATCATCGCAGAAGTTTTGTTTGGAAAACATCCTCTTGTTTGTGACATAAGTGTCGACGTTCAAGTGATAACCACCGGCAAGAAGAACTCGCAATTCATTAGTGAAATTGTCGAGCTGTTCAAAAGTTGTAATAGTGGAGGTATCGTATGATGCACACTTGATCTTGAGAGACATCTTGCTATCACCGACGATTGCACAAGCAACGGAGATGTGTACAGCACTGAAGGTAGTCGTAGACTGAGGAAATTCCCACGGACATTGCTCCATTTATATAGTTTTTGAAACTAGGTCAAGGCCACCCGAAATTGTTTTTTATATAAAGCAACATACCGATATGTGTACAAACACATACCGATATGTTGCTTTATTTATTTTTTTTTTTTTCTTATTGTCATTTATTCAGAAATACTTTACAAAGGTGTACAAGAACAATAGGAAATTACAAATTAACTGTTGGCAGTGGGCATGACGTGAAGTGTGAGCTCTGTAGAATTGCTTCCGCTTGGACCGTGGGATGCCAAGTAGAGAGCGCCGGGGTGGATGAGGCGTAGATCTTCGTTCTGCAGAAGTTGGACGAAGCGTTTGGGAAGAAAGATTTGAAATTTCGGTTCATCACCGGGCGAGTAGGGCGCTTCACTCAGCGTACAGTTGATGGCGTCTCCGACAGTTGTTTCCATCTTCTTGATGGTGTGGATGATGTAGTGCTTTTCTTCTTTCAATTCTGAACATCTCTTGGTGGGTAGGATGGTAGACTTGGAATGTTTGTTAAACTGATCAACAAGTGATTGTAAAAACGTTTGCGATGCCATCTTTACTTCTTCTTTTCTGTTGATAATATTCTTACTCTTGCGAATCTGCGTGCGAGGTGTTGACTGCTCGGAGGCTAGAGTAATACTCATGCTGGGTCATGCCCGTCCCCTCGCTTTTATATCCTCCCCATCCCCCACCACTCTGTTGGAGATACGCGTTCAAGCGATAAGCGTTCTTTAAAGCGCATTGGGATTGCCGATGTTTAAAGTTCTTCGATGAAATACAAATGTTTGCAAAGTGACACTGGAAATTCCTGTCCACCTGAACATTTAACACTTCATGGTTTGTAAACGCCTGTATCCAACTGGCTTTCTCCAATCCTTTTGTGTAGATAATTTTAAATTCTTTACAATAATGATTCATAATGTGCGGCATCATACTGTAGTGTATAAAACCTTCGTCCCATCTCAAGTTGTGAAAGTGTTTTATCAACCATTTGTTTGTCACTCTCGCTTTGGTGGTTAATCTGTTGAACGGTAGAGGCGGTTGGAATAAATAGTGATAAACTACAGATGTATCCATATCTAAAACTACTAACTCTTTTATAATAAAACTTCCGTCGTTACCGTGGAACGCTTGAAATTCAATTATACCTCGTCTTACCTCCATTACTTCCGATTGGTTGGAAAACGAAACTCGTTTATTCATGACGAAGGTTGGTAAACGACTGTTTGTAAAACCGTGGTGGACATCCTTTTATACTGGAGGTTGTTAGTTTACTAATTGTTGCACGAGTCTTCTTCATTCATCTCTTGGGCTTGTTCATCTATATTAAAGTTAGTTTGATAGTTGTGCAACTGTCTCCACATATCAACTTCGTGAGGTATTCTATTGAAGATGGACGTATCTACAGGACCGTATAGAATCGGAACATACGGCTGTCTATCCAATGTATCGGTCAAATACTCTTTTATAATCGCGCTTGAAAATATCAGCTGTTTTAGATATCTCGTTATAGGACCGGTAGCACAACTTAGACTGTAGAATTCATCTTTTGTCAGGTGTACCTTCATCTCGTGCTTGGTTAAATCTCGAAAGCGAACGATTTGTCCACCTCGATGTTTCACTATATCAATTTCGATATTCGATTCCAGCAGACTTAATTTTGTCCTTCTTCCAAATGTGTTGTTACTCAAATAACATTCCAAAAGATGTAGATGTTTCCTAAACGATTCCCAGGAAATTTCAGTGAAGGCCACCATTTTGGATCCATGATTTAAAATAACAGTTGGTGAATAATCCAATGATTTTATAACTCCGGCGGATACGCTCTTCGTCATACACGAAGAGATGGGATAGTAGATCCTGAGAAATACTTCTGCCAAAATATTGGTGGAAATGGTGTCGTCGATCTTTCTTCTTTTTACTCCTTTTTCAACTTCCTCTTCTTTTTTCTTATGTTTAAACTTGAGGAACTCATCCATTTCTTGTTCAACTTGTTTTTCTATATCCAAACTATTGTCAGCCATGAGAGGCGTAGTTTCTTCTTCGTTAGTATTTGCAGTAGGCGAGCTCATCTTGCGAACGATGCTTCCCATACGACGGTCAGAAATATAATGAGATTTTCATTCTTTTTTCCCCCTTTTATAACATTCGCATCAACCTCAAAACAGTTTTTTACAACACATTTTTAACGATTCCCGTTAATGGAGTGTACGTCACTATCTTGTCATGTAAAATCAGACAGTATGCCGAAGTTCCATCCGGTACTGCTTCTTCAAACTCCATTTCAATTTTTATATCCACACTTGACGACTTAACGGATTCATTTTGTTTTGAACAATCGATAACGATTATCGGAGCTTTTGAATAAAACTGATCCGGTGATAATAGCGGTGTATTTGTCTTTCCGTAATATGACGATTGAAACCTCGCATACATATCGTATAAAATGGAATAACGTTTTTTGCTGAACATTACATTTAAATTGTCATAAGGAAAGAATTGAGAGTTTAGAAAAACTTTGCAATTTTTTATCTTGCAATGGTCAAATTGACCGGCGTGCGAAGTTATAACATCTTTTCGTTTAGTCTGGAAACCGAGTATTATGTACCGTGCCCGTTCTAAATAAGTGGACGTCTTCACAGTCCATGTTTGACGCTCTGTTTGAGGTAGTGTGGGATATTCATGGAATTCCCAACTTCTAAACGGCATGACGATATCACGGTCAGATTTCAACTTTCTCAACAATACGATTCTGTGTTCATCGGCTAATCTGACATGCGGTACTCTCCACACGACTTTATCCAACTGTAGTTGCCATTCCAGTTTGGCTTCCGTAGTTCCAGGGTCTGCAAGTATCAAGTCCTTGTTAGTTGAAGATCTGAGTAATACCAATTCTTGTTTGACATTTATTATTATTCGTCTGTAATCTTCAGCGAATCCCAAAAGCAAACGTAAAGGGACATGAAAGTCAAAATGACCATTGGAATCCGGTGTTATAGTGTCTTTATCGGGAGCAACCCATCCGGCGGTGACTATTGAATTTTTCTCATGCGGTGTTAATGATGTTAATCCTTTCAGTGTCGTTGTTAGACCGACCTTTTTTGTTGAATCAACCGTCACTCCTGATATTTCATATCTTATTTCATCAAAAAGATATGCCATCGGGTTATTTATAAATGGAACCGTTGAACCGGTCTTTCCATCCAATTTTAATACCCGTCCTTCGATGTACAAGTAACTTTCACACGGTAACGTGTAAATGTCCTGTTGTTGAATGGGGATCCTTATTTCATCGTTATTGTTTAATTTTGATGAAGTGTAAGGGTTGTGCGTGTGATATTCCTTCTCCCATAGTGTTTCGTCGAACGTCGGTCCTTGAGATATATCCAGGATATCCATCGTTGGTAAGTCTTAGTCCGATCTTTTGCAGGAAACGAATGTTGTCTGGTGTTAACTCGTCCAATGTTGAAGAGCTACTGAGGTCTCGGCTCTTCTGTTGCGGTTTAAATGTCAATCCCATGTTGAACTTATGACACCGCTCTTATGTGTAACCGTATTGTAATGGTTTCTCCTCTAAAGTCAACACTGTTACCGTCCTGATCCGATATGTTCAGTACGATGTCCGAAATGAAACTGGTGTTCAATGGCAGGTATATTAGGTTTTGTGGTTTCTCAACTATTTTAAAACCGGGAGCCACTGTTGGATAAAATGTATGCAAAATATGTTGGTTTACTCCATCTCTATACGATCCGTGTATAATATTGCATGTTATATCAATACTGTTCACCTTCAATATTGTCACTGTGGTATCGCCTGTATGAGTGGTTCCAGGATCTAAGACTTTTCTTTTCTTGTTTGAAAACCCGAGTAAACTGGCGATCGACTGTTCCAAACTGAAATCTATATAATACTTTGAAGTGATTTCCGCTTTTAAAGTATTGTTATTTCCTTTTATACTGATATTTTCTTCTCCTAGCTGCTTCTGTAATACTTGGTTTATATCGTCTATTTCATACGATCCAGTAGATAAAGTGATTACCTTCAATTGTGAATAATTTCCTTTTTCGTCTTTACTCTCGTAATAATGTAGTAAATTGTTTTTTCCCTCCGTGACGTTGGGAATTGAATTGTACGTAGTAAAATCCAATAGTGCAGCTTCCCACAGTCTATCCTTGGATAAACGTAGTGCCGGGAAAAGAGTGCTTTTCAGTGTGGATGAATTTCCACTCAGTGACACTGTATACGATGACATCTCAAAGTTGACTGACACTTTTCGCTAAAAACTCCAAACATAAATGTCCGCATATTTCTGTATTGTTGGGTTGTTCTCTTTTGTAATTGTAAAATATATTTCTGGAGTTCCGAAAATAATGTTGAAGTTCTTTCGGCGGTGGTAGATTGCCGAAACTGTCAAAGTAGTAAACGTTTTGTCCGAGTTTCTTATAGCATACCCAATGAGTTCCTGGACCATGAGTGGAATCCAAATTTACTATTCCAGTTTCGTTTTTCCATATATTATTTGGTAATGCGTCTTTCATAAAAACTCCTCTAAAAAATGGTATTCTTAAACATTTTATATAATTTGATAATTGATGATTTGTTAAGGCTTTATTTGGAATTATCAATTGATTGTTCTTATTTAGTACACACAGTACGGTCTTAGGTATAGGCCTGCTCCGTTTTTTACCATCGACCAAACGGAAGTTTTCTTCGCCTTTGTTTTACGAGTTCTACGACGTCTCTTCTTAATGTTTCCACCTCTTTTGGGAGCTCTTTTCTTTGCAGGTCGTCCTCTACGACGTTTCCCACCACCGAATTTTGTTTTCCCCTTCATGGCTGTAGTAACTGCCCAAGCGGCTGCTTTTTCCGCAATACTTGCGTCACTTGATTTCACTCTTTGCCAAGCTTTTTCAGCTAACACTCTATCTGCTATCGATCTATTTGTTGAATCTGCAAACTTGGAATACGCTATATCGTGTTCTTTGCAGGCCTGATCCAATTTATTAATACCAGCATCTCCTCTTGCTAAACGTTTTGCCAACTTAGTTCCGGGTCCGCAATATTGATAACCTCCGGGCAGATGGAATTCGTATGGTAGAGCGTCTATCGCTCGATTTAGAACGGCGCCAACAGGAATCCGTCTGAACAGGGAAAACGCAGCTGATGTTATACCACGTCCTTTCTTGCCGCTGTCTTGACGACGACTGAGCGGTGCGGTCTTCATTATGCCGTCTTATATAACCACCGTGTTTACTCCACGAGCTGCTTTACATAAATGAATAACTCGTGCACAATGTTTTATATTTAAATACTTAATTATTCAAATTTATTATATACTGATTTATAATTCTATTTTTAATCCAAGCTTCTCGTTCATCGGGTTGAATCATCACATGACTCGTTGTACTAGCTATATGATTGTGGGTATCAATAAGTAAATTACCCACTATTCTTATTAAACAATCTAAAGTTACAGCATCTTTCGGATGTTGAGGATCTTGTAACTGCATAATACGTTTATCATTACAAGTATATGCGGAAGTATATGTTTAGAATCACTTTTTGATGTTGTTATGACTTGTCCAATAGTAGCAGCATCATTTGAATCTTCACCTGGTAAAATATTAATTATTTTCTTCATCTTTGCATCATATTTGGTCCCAAAGTGTTTATCCCAAGTTATTGTTTGTTTCAATGTAACACAATCATCTTCTTCATAACCAGGATAAATATTTTTTATTCTTCTATTACGACCATTGTATGTATCTAATCTACCACCACTTGCAATTAATGTTTGTACCATAAGAGGTACATCTGAATCTTTTATACCAAATCTTCCATTTGTTATTGTTTTATGTCCTGCATCCCATTCATCATTTTTTCCTTGCATTAAATCAAACTTTTCATTTCCATGTATAAATTTATCTCCCCGCTTTAACACGGCATCTTCATGTTTTACAAAATTGGATGTTTCCTTTTTTAATTCTTTAGATAATTGTTCCATAGTAACAGCATCTTTTGGTTGAGAACCAAACTTTACATTTGTCAATGTTTTACCATGACAATCGATTCCATTAACATCTTGTAAAATACAGTTGTCCTTTATGTATTTTAGGTTTACAGCATCACCGTCTTCCTTTGGGTATCCAATGTCATTTATAATAAATTTATAAAAAGAAAATCCATGTTCAGTTTTTTCCGGTATTATAGAATGTAAATATTCTTTATTAACTGAATCTTTATCATTTTTGGGATTTCCCACGTTGGTTATTCTATAATTTCCAGCATCATACGTTTGTCCATCTTTTAAGTTATTACCCCATTGCAATTTTAAAGTATTTGAAAGTTCAGATGATAAGTACTCTTTAGTAATTGCATCAGAACCTTCAGTTGGTTTACCAACATTAATTAATCTATGTGATTTAACATCGTAAGTATTCTTATGTAATTTCAATGATGTTGAAGTAGCTTCTTTTACTGTCTTTAAATTTGCTCCATCAGTATCTTCTTCTGGATCTTTAACTAGTTTTAAACGTTTATTACTTATGCTATAGTCACCTTCAGGTGTTTGCGGTAATCCGCTTCTTTTTCTGTCTTCTCCAACTTGCACTCCTAATGCGGAGTAGCGTCCGAACTTGTCGACACTCATGTTAGAACTGACACATTATATGCCTGCAACTCTTATATATCCGCGGGAAATTATACAATTATGCCGCGATTCCTGAGTTCGTCAATTAGAGCTACCCATTCATTATTTAAACCTGTATGACCAGCTTCCATGGCTTCATGCAATAGTCTCATTCTATCAACCAATTTATTGATATCGTTGTAGTAAATCACATTCGTATTGTATAGATTTTTCATCAATCCTTTACCAGATGTTGAAGTATCTCCTTTACTCTTTTTACCATGTTGTTCAAGAAGTGATAAATCCATAAGTGATAAAGATTTTCTTTTCAGTGGTTGTCTCACCGCTGGTGCAGTACGTAATGTTGGCAATTTTCGTGGAGGAAACAACTTTTTTATAACGATGTTATATTTTGTTGCACGTGAACGATTAATCATTGCATCCTTTGAGTAATTCCTTTTATGAGCGTTGGTATTTTGTAGAATTTCTTTAAAAACATTTAAATCTTTGATTGAATATCTTAGTGGTATGTTTTTAAAAATTAATTCATATAACCCTTTTGTTCCTTTATATTTATGCTCACCAATAATGATGTGATCGTCTTCAGTTATTTCAAGCTTTGAATCACCTATTTTCAATTCATTCCGATCAATCCTTGCTCCATATACGTGTGATTTACTTAAATTCGGGTTTGCTTTCATATCATGCAGCATTTTCATTATGTATTTCCTTCCAAGAGGTCCATGTTGTAATATATCGCTACTCAATTGAGTTAGATTTGGAATCGATTGTTCTGCTTCAGGTATCGGTTGTTCTTCTTCTTTTTCAACAATTGGTTCTTCTTCTTCTTTTGTTTCTTCTTGCGAAAACTCACTAGCACTTGTATATGAATCATCGTCGTCTTTTTTTAATGTTTGTACTTCTTGTTTAGAAACTGGTAGTAAAACATCCCCTTCATAACGAGGTTTACCAATGGTTTCCGATATCTGTTTTAAAGGTTCCGTAATAGGTTTAAATGTAGTCTCTAGAAATTCTTCTCTTTCACTTAAACCCATCCTCAATGCACGATTCTTCATCCTAATAGAATCACTGAGTGATTTTATTTCTTTCAATAGTTTTTCTTGATTCACCATGTTTACACTATGAAGTCTGATTCATTACTAGACGCACTGCCTTTCAATTAATGGATTAATACAAATTTGTCCAACCCTATCCGATATCTTCCATCTTTTATAGCTTCATCTTTCATAATGACGAGAAAGCCATACTTTTCAGCCCACGCTTTGCCGCACATCTCTTTAAATTTATCAAATGTCATATCCGCATTCACATGATCGTTATATATATGTTTCAAATTTGTTTCATCTTGCTTGAATATTATCAGCAAATTAGCATTATCTCTTATAAATTGTTTTGGAATTTTACTGTAGGTTTGACCAATGTAAATACTGTCAATATTATGATGTCTCCCCATTGCGAAATAACTTCTAATTGTATCGTGATTCTCACATGATACATCGTCAAATATAAATACAGAAAATGGTTTAGCTTCATTCGGCTGCATAATTGTTTCACTAGCATTAAACTTGTAGAAATTTACTTCTGGTACGCTTGCTAATACTTTATCCAACAACTGGTATTTAGGTTGTTGCAAAGATTTTGAAAAAATGTATATATTATTAAACCTTAGCCCTTTTGGATTAGTTATAAGGTTGAAAACAACATTTGTTTTTCTACAATTTGAAGGACCGGTTATCAAACATCTTATGGAGTTTGGTAGTAATTCCCAATGTTTACCACGGTTTAACTTGTCACTATCCACTGTCAATTCATCTATATTATTAATATTAAATCGTTCCTTTTGCTGTACAATATCCATCTTGTTTAAAGGTTGAACACATAATGAGTTATTAAAGTATTATACCAAGTCTTTTGTAGGAATCCAAGAATCTTCACTCTTATCAAATCCCAACCAACGGACTTTAACTTTATCCTTTTTTCTTTGTAAAACCTTTTCGACAAGATATACATCACCAACTGTTGATTTCAATAGTTCATGCCCATAGAATCCGCCTTGAAGTAGTTCACCTTTGCTGTCCTTTAAAATGTAAGTTTCTGGTATTGTCGGCTGCACCTTGTAGATTGTAAATACTTCGTTAGTCCAGTTTGGTAGATATCTTTTACTGAAAACTCCTTTGTATTTACTTATACGCACCTTATCGTTTACTTTAAACTTTTTAGGTTTTAATTTTTCAATTTTGGGAGCCGTATTTTTTTTTATACGCTCCAAAACAAGCTTAGCATTGCCGCTATTTACTTGGATAGGTTTCATACCAATAGTGCGATGATATTTGTTATTGTACTCTTTTATAAGCTGCGGTAATATATCGTACCACACATATGATCCTCGTTTGGAAAATGTTTTATACATCGCTCCTTTTAATGTTCTATTGAATCGTTCTATTATCGAAGCTTTGACTTCCGAATTTGTAGAATAATGATTTATGTTATATTTTTTCATTAATGTTGCAAATTCCTTATTGAAATATTCTTTTCCATCATCAGTTTGTAAATGTTTTATGACAAGTTTATTTCTTTTAATAGCCGTTTCCATAGCTTTTGTAACACTTTTCCCACTCTTGTCCTTAAGCGGTAAAGCGTCAGCGAGCTTGCTAAAACAGTCTATAATCGCTAATATATATTTAAATCCTTTATTTAATTTACTATGTGGTATCATTTCGATGAGATCGGCTTGGTAGAGATCGTTCATTCCTTTAATAACTGTATTTCTTCTTGGAAACTTTCTTCTTGCCGGTTTATGAAGTTCATGTACAATCTTATCCTTCAGTCCTTCCATTCTTAGATGTTGTTTCCACGCCGGTTGAAAAAATACTAATCCTCAGACTGGTTTGTCATCTTTTATATCATTAACAAATATGGGTAAAGGCCAAATAATAGCTGTGTAAAAAAGAGGGGGGCATGGCATTGGGCTTGCCATGCTCCCCTCTTTTTTACGGAAAGGAAAAAGGAAGTAGTCGAAAGGACGAAGAACAGGTTTTATTGGTCGATAGGAGTTAATGAATAATGTCCAAATGGAAGAGTGTGTATATTGTCTTGCTGGATATGCCTCTTGTCATCCTTGTAGCTTAGTGCCCATTTGGTTTGTTTAACACTGTAAACTTGATGGTTGAAGCTTCTTATCGTATTAAAAGTTGCTGTGGTTTCTATATTTTCAAACAGACATCTTTTAAAATGTTCAAATTGTACATTCTTCTTTAGATATGATGTTTTAATGCCTTTTGCCTTCTTCACAACTTGATGTTCTTCTTTTTCACTTATGTATAGTTGAAACGAATAAAGCTTGGACATCAAAGCCACAATCTCTTCCATAGGCGCACCATTGGTCTCATCTTTGAATTTTCCTAAGACTTTCTTGTTTATTCCATTGTCGTAGTTAGGATGGTGTTGCGGATAGTCAGAGAAATCAAAATCATCTTTATAAACAAAAGTGCGTAGGTCTTCATACATATCATTGGTTATAATCCAATAGATGAATGCGTCAGTGTCCATGTATGCGATTCCAATGTTCTCTCTTCCATAATGTTTCACCATTTTATTATAATGAAAATCGTACATATGAGTTTTTGATATGTCTAAAATGGACA
The DNA here is from genome assembly GCA_030545055.2 of Neoaliturus tenellus. Lineage (NCBI taxonomy): Eukaryota > Metazoa > Arthropoda > Insecta > Hemiptera > Cicadellidae > Neoaliturus > Neoaliturus tenellus. The sequence continues at coordinate 67,231,089 of CM061531.1, read as the reverse complement.
TTCCGACATAAACAGGGCGATCCATCTTAATTGAAATTTTGTTCATAGAAACGGCAACAAGGTTTTCATTGATAATTATTGAAGATGCAAAGTTTGGTTTTTGGACCAACTTTTGTAATTTTGTTGCATCATTAACCAATCTTAAATCTTTGTGATTCCTCTTGTTTTCTAATGTTTTGCCAAATATAGCATTATTCATCAATTTAAAGAAATCCTTTTCAAAATTGGACGTCGCTGCAGTTCTTCTTCTAGTGTTGTTATCTATATAGGATTTCAACCAACAGGATTGAGAAAATTGTAGCACCCTATTAATTTTGGTAATTCTTAATCCCATCTCTAACGCTTGTTGTACTGTCCAATAATGTGCTACATACCTCGTCTTGTTGGTGAGTGTCATCATTAATTTCGGCCATCTACCAGTCGGAGATACTTCTGTTTTTGCTAATAGCGGCAAGTCGTAATGGTGGTCGTGAAGATGTTCGGGGTACTCGAAATCAACGTCAAAGATGTAACCAGTATCTCCGTGTTTAGGGATATCGGCGATGTTATCAATCGAATTTGGATCAACCCATTTAAAATTATCATATGGAAGGGGTTTTGACATAGCCCATCCATATAGGTTATTTGCGTCAAAATAACCTATAAATGTACTTGGTTGTGACGCGTCATAGTTGGGGAGGTATTTATTGTTGGCTTTTACATATCTGGTTACACTTTGCGTTAATCCTCCTCGGATACCAGACTCTATCATCAACACCATATCTATATCGGTTAGTAGTTGAAGTTTACAGTTTGTTTCTTTTAACATGGCCTGCCATGCCAATCCGGGAGCTGTGTACGAATGAAGAGGGTCTAATCCGTATGCTTTTAAACAGGTATTCCTAAATTCTTCCATTATGTCACATAATAGTGTCACATCCAATTTAACGTAGAAATCTGAATATTCTCCCAAAGTTCTCATCCCTAATTCATTCCATACCTTACAAGCGTGTTGATAATCTTCCTCACTGATGTCCTCTTCATATAATTTACTCTTAAAAGCTTCTCTAGGTGGAAGTTAGGTTTCTTCAAATCTTTCCAAACTGTCGATATAATCATAAGGGAAAACACCTTTGCGAAGAACTAGATCCAATTTATCGTTATTCACAATCATTCTTGTTTCTATTAAATCTTCTTTCCTGAGGTTTTCTGAAAGTCTCGATAAACTGCACGGCATAAACCGGTACGAATCTAAAAATCGTAATTTTATATTTCCAATCTTCTTACTAAAGCTTATAAACTTTTCAGTTGTTTCCGCGATAACATCAATCGCACCGTCATCTCTCCCCAATTCTGGTATTATAAAATGACCATCATAACCGCTAAGGTTATGCAGTATTACAGGTATATTTCTAGGAATCTTGTAATTGATGTTGCATCCGTTACATGCCGCACCCCTATAATATCCTGTAAGATGATCATGATCCTTAACTTTGTAGTTATTCAAAGTAAACTCATTTTTACATAAAAAACAATGGGTGGCATTTTCATGTTGAATTTCTTCTTCTTCATCCATAGGTATCATTGGCACAATATCACTATACAAATTTTCTACATTCCTAGCTATTTCATATAGATGATCAAGAAATGTCGCAGCAACATCTTCACCACGGTACACCACGGGTCTTGACGTTAATCCGTACCCATTTAAATGTTCTTCAGCCAATGTAGATTTAACCAATAAACAAAAACTGTTAGGATTATGCATTTGATATTTTATACTCTTCCTTGCTTCAACATTTTCATCTTCAATAGGGACAAGTGTTGATTCAAAATCAGCGTATACCACTATAGGAATGCGATACTGATGGAACACCTTTTCAAATTGTAAGTATGATTTACTTAATGGTGGTAAGATAATCTTCGCTTCAAAGTGTTCATTACACAGTTGTTTATGTTCTTGTAACCAATTTCGCCCTCCATTTCTTTCTTCTTTAAAACAAAAACATCTTTTACAAATTACTTTTTTGTGTTCATTTTTCGATAGCTGCTTGTTGACAAGTCTTTCAAATGATTTTATCCATACGTAGTGTGACACTTCATCCTTTGTAAGTAACAACAAGTCCGTATGATCTGCAAGCTCGTTCTTCACCACTTTTAAAGGATAAACTTTATTGGAACTGTCCAAAGCAAATACGTTAACTGATATTCCGGGATTTTGTTTTTCAAATTTTGAAATACCCTTCAACCCTACCGGGTAAGACATACCTTGAAAATTATATCTATATCTGTAGTTCTCATATTCGACGCCAGGTCTTTGCGCATGGCGTGTTACAAATTTTGAGGTCATGGCGTATCGAAAACATTCCATATCTTCATTTTCCACATTTACACATGATTTTGTATCTTTGATCCTTTTCGGGAGTGCAATATAACTGCTGCCCATCAGCCCATAACCATGCTTGTGAACTCTTATGTCCATACCTACGACGCTAACCAGACTCCAACCTGATCCTCTTCCTTCGTGTTCTTGAATTTTCGTCAAAATCTCTTCAAAACAATCTTCTATTATTGAATCAATATCCGAATTAGCCATGATGGTTCGATTTTTTGTTATAAATCCTCTTGGTGACATTTCTTCTTCTACATTGATAAACATGGCGTCTAGGAACAAACCAAATTTAATAAAGTTTAATCGTTTTAGTTCTTCTTTTAAAATCTTGATCACAATTGGTTTAGCTTCAGCAACAAATTGCTCTAATTCCAGATTTTCGTTTTGAATTTTGTGATGCATCACCACTTTACCAGGTAATGCGTGAATACTTAAACTTGGTAGTGTATTAGATGGTCCTGCTGTTACTTCTTCTGTAGATATGTTTCTATTTTCTCTTACTGTAAAATTTTCATTTCTATTGTGATACAACTCCTTATGAATGTCTAACAATATTTCATCTTCATAAGTCTCTAAACATATCTCACAACGATGCATTTTAGCGATGTTTACCCTTTGAAATTTAACAGGTAAATGAAACGCGTCCTCTTCATACCGCCTTTTTATGCCATCTTACCCCCACCAATTTTAATCTTCTTCTTCTTCTTCTTCGCTATCTGACGGGAATAATCGTCTTGCGCAGAAAACCAATCTTTGACGTATTGGTTCTACATCAGGATCGTGACTAGATGTTGGAGTTTCATGATGGACATCTTCAAATTCCAATGGTGGTGGGTATTCATTCTCTGTCAAGTCTATTTGCACATCTTCAGGCGCCTCACTTGTTAATTCTTCTTCCATACTGTCAACACTTTCCACTTCTGAGTTGTCGTCATCCGAATCTCCCATGCCGAGATCTTCTTGTTGAATTTTATATAATATTTCAAAAATAGGTTTCCTAGGATAGTCAGTGTTATCCACGGGAGCCATTCCGAATGAATAAAGGAGACTCTCTTGTGTAGCTACTTATATGACTATTTTAATAGGTCAAGGTCAACACCCCCTAAAGCGAGAATGGGGAATAGAGCACTAAGTGGCATGTTAGTCCATTACCACAAAGTGATCTATTCCCCACTCTCTAATGTAAATCCAATTAGCAGCCAATTATTAAATGTCAATTTTTTTTTATTGTTTTATTGTTTTTTTTTTTTTTTAACCTCATCACTGTTTATATCAAGTCCGATTAATAACCAATTGTTTTTACTAACACATAAAATTTTAAATAATTTTGTAGCTTCTTCCACTTCTTCTTTATTGACTGTCTTTCATTACACAGTTCATAGGTTCTTCATCTTCTTGTAGTAGAATTCTTTTGCATTCATATTCCAACTGCTGTATTCTTTCATTCTTTATGGCCAACTCAACAAGTAGTTGATTGATGTAGTCGGCGGCCATATCGATAGTTCTAGTCCTTACTTCTCCCAATCGCACTCCTGGTATTAGCCTTTGCAGTTTGTAGTATTTTTGTCTTATTCTCGCCTCTCTTACCTGAGCTGACTCTTTAAAATGACTTTTCTGGACTTTCAAACGTTGTTCATCCTTTTTTGTTGTAGTAAGGTCCAAAACATTGTCTCCACTTGCCATGATTCTGATTCTACTGCGAGATGTTAGAAACAAGAATATTATGAGCGGAATGAGTACAACAACGCGTCGAACCTCATTTATCCACTTTCCCCCACCAAAACACTTTCCCCCTCCATGTTTTTTATAGGTCAAGGTCAAATAAACTTAACGCGAGAACGGGGAATAGAGCACTAAGTGGCATGTTATTCCATTACCACAGAGTGATCTATTCCCCGCTCTCTATTCTACATCTACTTTTTTTGTATTTTTTTCTGTTTTATTTTTTTTTTTAATTTTTTTTTACCCGTCATCATTTACACAGCGGGAGGTTCATAATTTATAGGAGAGTCTTCATCAGGTTCATGAAATGCATTCCACGCACAAGTATCAGGAAGTTCATTAGGCTCGATCTTTAAAACAGGAATTTCACTAGGCGAATTCCATACACCAGAAGTTTTATTCGTCTTCAGTTTGTTTTCTAACACTTCAATTTTGTCCAACAGTTCCAAAATATATTTCTTTGCACCCATCAATGTTTGTATCCTGGTATTGTACACATTCAACGAAGGCACTATGAGTTGCAATTGATGGAACGCCATTCTTTCTTTCCTACACCGTTCCTTACCTAAAGCACTCAATTTTGGATGTGTTATTTGTTTTCCTTTACTTTTTAAAGGGGTTGAATTTTCCACTGGTTCACTCATTTTTCCCACAATGTTCTTCTTAAGAGTTTTAGCAAATAAATGAACCTCCTACTGTGTTTTAACCCTCTTTTATACACAATTCCCCCCACCATTTCAATTTTTCCCCCACCATGTTGTTTAAACAAAAAACCAAACTTCCAATTTTGCATTCACATTATTGTCTTTTAGAAATTTAATGAATTGCGAGCTCGATGTTGATATTTGACTGTTTGTTAAATAATCTTTTACCACTTGTTCATCTTTCCCTTCTAATATGTAGCAAAATACTTTCATCAAACTTCCATCATCTTCTTTCGATCTTATAAAGTTTGCAACAAATGTCCAATCTTCATCGACAATTTTAAAAGTTTTTATCTCCATGTGAAAAGACATGTTTACTCCAGTTATTCTGTTACAGTAATGAAATCAACCTTTACCAAGCAACATTTATAACCAATACCCCCACTACTCTTTCCCCCACTACTTTTCCCCCACTACTTTTCGTTAGACCTCCCCTCCATACCATTACTCTAGTATGTTCTACACCTAATAAATTTACATAAGACCTGTGCACAGATTGTGCATCTTTCCCGCATAGCTTCAAATCTTATTAGCGGTGCTTTAACACGATGGTCAACGTACCCTCCTTCAACTTCAAATTCGTCCCAATCATCTATAGCTGCTCGTGCACAATCTGGACAAAGCCGGGTCCCATCTGCAAATTTATAAGCAACAATAATGCCAAATCCATAATGTTCTCTTCGATACTCGTGTATTGCATTTCTAACCGTATTGGGAATAACACATTCTCCTGATCTTATTATGTGATTAAATAAGAAATCATCACAAATTATTTTTCTCAAACAAATAACAAAAAGACTGTCCATCGTGTTGTAGATGAGAGTAACATTCGTACTAAACTGTTTTACTGCCTACCACCCGCTTAAATAACTTATCCCCACTACTATTTTATAGGTCAAGGCCAAGCAATATTAACGCGAGAACGGGGAATAGAGCACTAAGTGACATGTTATTCCATTGCCACAAAGTGATCTATTCCCCGCTCTCTATTCTACCTCTACTTTTTTTACATTTTTAATTTTATTATTTTTTTATCATTTTATGTTTTTTAACTTAAAATCCTAATATTTCATTTCCTTCTTCTTCGCCTTCTTCAACCACACCTTCATTACTACACACATTTTTCAAACTTAACAGTTCTTTCTTCATTTTATTGTTTTCATTTTCCAATTGTTTAATTTTTGATTTTTTTTTCTTCCAATAGTAGCTTTAAATGTTTTATGTAACTACCGGCTACGTGGACAGTTTTCACTCGGTTTTCTCCAAGTCGCATTCCGGGAATTTGAAATTGAAGTCTGTAATATTCAATGTTGATATTAGCCTGGGTTTGTCTTGATTGTTCACTTCTTCTCCTTCTGGTCTCCTCTTCTGCATCAGAAATAAGCGTATGATACAAAATTGGACGTTGCATCGTAGTTGGCTGCTCTTGTAAAAATAAAACTAAATTCACTCCTACATCATATTTATCCCCTTTCCCCCACCACTTTACCGGTTGTCCCAAAGATGACGAATACATATTTCAACGGTCACGCTAGCACCATTTTTAACAAGATGGTTATAAAGAAAATAAGGATAGTCGCAAGATTTAAGATCTTCATTTGCCAACATGAAATCAAATGCTAATTTCCTTGAATATTCATTATGGAATTTTTCATGAACACTAATTAGAATTCCAGCCTTTTCAAACTTATAACCAATGTCTGGGATTTTCTTACAATCATCTATGTCCAGAATTGGAAAATAATATGTGAAGGAGTTCACCGGTGGTACCCACACTCTATCACACTCTTCACAAAACACTTTGTACATTCTCGCTCGCTCATCCATTTTCAAATGATTTTTACTCATGCCAGACTACCGTTTAAATAGCCTACTACCTCATCTTTCCCCCCACCATTTTTATTCCAAATTTGTTTCCTCATGTTGCGGAGTATCAATAACATGGGCAGCGGCATTCCAGAGTTGTAACTGCTGTTCTTCTTCACCTTCAGATTCTGTTAATTCTTCCGGTTGGTGCATAAAGGATACATTTGAATTTGAAGCGGGTCCAATATCATTGTTCATTTGTTCATTTAAATTTAAAAATTCTCCAACTATTTCTTCCAAAAACTGTCCAAACGTAATATTTACCTCTTGCTCTACTTCTTCATCTTCTGCCATCTCACGATCTATAACAATTTCAGTGATGTAAATAAAAGTGGTATCTCTCGGAGACATGGTTTAAAAAAAAGAACATGTGGCTCCAGTAACAGTTACACGAAAAATGAACAGGATTGTGTGGAACCCTCGCTTATATAGGAGACTGGAAGGGGGGGGGGGGGGGGGTAAAGTCAATTATAAAAATTTGTAACTTGCCTTGCTCTAATTACTCTTCCGCAGACAGCTTGTATTGCATTGCAACCACTTCCACCTCTATCTTCATGCCTTCTACAAGATTACGTACATGCAGCATCCATGGAAACAGTATTTCTAAAACTTCAATCCTTACTCGACATGCACACAATACTTCGTACGCATCACGACGGTACACAAACACACTAACCCCCATGCCCATATCCCTCATTATGTTTTGTTCAATTTTCAAAAATAACCTATACAATAGCGGCCAAACTTCTGTGTGCTCAGCAAAAAACGAATCCAGTCTCTTATACATGTTTAACGTATAGCAACAAGACAAATAATGAGCAAACACATGTGATAGCTGCTTTTATAACGTTCGCCAGTACAGTAAAAATTTGGGGGGGGGGATATGATTTTTTAGTGGGATGTTAAAAATTAGTAGTTTAAAACCAAAGCCGAAAAGTAATGATTAAACCCTATATTTTCTTCTAATTGCAAATACTCCACATATGCCTCCGCCCATAGCCATAACAGATCAATGTTACGCCAATATACACCAAAGGTGGGTCTATCATCAACTAAAATTGGAGATGCTATGTTCACTAATCTTCCGTTTTCTATCCATGTCATAGCTTTAATTACAAACCTTCCTATAATATCCATTGGAGAATTAATATCCAAAAATATTCTTGTAACAACATTTTCACTTAACAAGGGCACTTCAATTTCTTCATTGTTTTCTTCGTCGTTTTCTTCGTCCACCTCCAATACTTCTCCAATCTTTGTACATTTATTATAAAATATTGGAACATCTCGGGGAGACATGTTCGCTCTAACTATTATTAGCAAGGAATGGCTCCAACACAAACCGCCACACTCTTATATAGGCAAGTCAATGAAAAATCAGCGGGGGGGGGGTTGGTTCCGGTTCCGGTCCGGAAGGGGGGGTGGGCGTCAATGTCAAGGTCACATGAAAGTAGGTCACAGGACTTAGAGCGGCCAAAAAATAATGGGAGAGAAACGCAGCGCACTAATCACAACGCTGGTTTCTCTCCCATTATTTTTTGCCAAAAAAAAATTTGAAAAAAGCTAATTTATTTTAAGATTTGCTACGACCCCACCGAGTCCAACCATCCTCACCTCTTATCAGATAGTCTCTCGCATCAAGTCTGTTGATCGCTTTCAGGTTTCTTAGAGGTACAGATAGCTGTATTACCCATTTATAGCCGTTACATGAAATTACAATTTTATTATGCTTATCTGTTTTGCTTACAAAGAAATACCTCAAACCTTTTGCCAGCCTATCCAATTTGGTGAGGGGGTAAGACTTGCTGGAGACCACAGTCGGTTGTGGCACAGAAAGATGTTTCACAACATGCAAACGGCAATACTGTTCGTTTAAAACACATTTCTTACCACAAACCGATCCTTTTTTAAGTCCCCTACAGAGCAATTCAGGACATTTACGGGGATTTTTAAATGCCCTGCGTCGCTCTTTCATTAATAATCGGAAGCGCTCTGAAGGAGCAATTTTGAAAAGTTTCTTTTTTCTTTTTAGAATAGGAATAGTAGGACTATTAGGATTGGGTTCAACGATAGGTGTTATTAGTGGTGGTAAGGATATGTAGCTGTGGATCGATTTCAGCAATGAAGGCGTGTCCGGACGAAGAGGCTCACCAGTTCTTGGGACATCCGTCACTTTCTTCTGCGGTGGTGGTGGTGGCATCACTGCAGATCCATCTTCTGACGGCTGCTCCGCATGGATTGGTGACGGAGGTGGCGAGAAGATGCTCCCAAGAACTGTCATCGCTTGCAGAAGAATGTTGGGCGAAGCAGGAGTTCTGGATGTGGAAGGTGGCGTGTCCATCCGCTCCAACATGTGCTCCGGCACATTCTTCAAACGGAGTCTCTTCGTCGGTGCAATCGGTGCGAGAGGTGCTGATGTGGTAGTAGTGCTAGTAGTGTTGGAAGTAGTAGTGCTGGTAGTACTCGACATGGCTCTGATGCGGCAGCGTTGGCGGCTGGAATCAGAATAAACAGACCCGTTAGAACGCCTCGCTTAAATAACCACACGCAACAAGTGAAAGTGACCTCGGGGGGGGGGAGGGGGTTCCGGTTCCGGTCCGGAAGGGGGGGGGGGTTATGCATGAGTGAATCGAGGTCAAGGTCACCAAAAAATAATAATGATCCAAGGTGATGGAGGCGGCCAGGACCGTCTCCACCACCCTGTGTTCCTCAAACACTCCCAATCCCAACCCACAAAGTTACGTCTTGCGAGGGATCCCGATTTTTTTTGCCCGCACGCACTTTGGCGATCCAGTTTGGTGAGCTGTGATACGGGCGGCCAGTCTCGGGCCATTTGGCACTGGGCTTGACCATGTGGTAGTTAGGGACACTGGAACAGCTAGTGCAAGACGCAACTCTAACCTCCCACCCTTAATCTAAACCCACCCAAACATATTTTTGCCTGACTAAAATTAAAAACAAAAATCAAAAACAATAAAAATATGCGCTACCTACGGCACAACGCGCATGTCCCACCCATATTTAATGAAGTTCAATGGAACTTCTTTAATTTACATTTACATTTTAATTTAATCTACCCATCCTAACAGCTAGCTGTGGAAATTATTAGTACACATATAAACACAGACATAGGCAGACACACAGACATAGGCACACACACAGACATAGGCACACACACACACACACACACTAAACCAATACTTAAAATTAAAAACACATTTCTTAAACATATATATATATAATACCATAACACACCTTAATGCTAACATCGCAATGCGCAAGTTAAACCTTAAAACTAACACATCTTAAGACTAAAACCAAAAAACACTTTGCATAAACACACACACACACACACACACACACACACACACACACACACACACACAAAATATTAAATAGTAATAGCCTAACAACAAGAGTAACTCAAATATATATCGGCCGCTTATACATTTGAGTTGCCCTCTGAGTTGGGTCGGACTGCCGCGTCCGGAGTTCCGAGCCCAACTGCGGCGGCAATAGTCGTCGGGGTGGTTCTCGGTTCGCAGAGTGGTGGGGGCAGCGGTAGGGGTTTAAGGGGGTATGAAACCTTCCAGCAACGTCAATGGAAAATTCCAAACGGATGTGCTTTGTTACATGTGGGTCGGGCAAAACGCAGGTGGAGCCTTGTATCTCTCAATTTGCATTAGATAACATCAAATTACATCCGCTGACAAGTAGGAGCCTTGTACCTCTCAATTTGCATTTGATAGCATCAAATTACATCCGCAGCTTTCCCCATCGCGTGACAGCATAATTATCGTCGATTGTTATCCACCCTCTTCCGACGCTTAATTATAGTTGCAACGGAAGTAAACCTCCGGTACACGCAACTTGTTTTTAACATACAATAGACTATTGTTTGCAAATGCACACATAATCCTTGGCCTGGTCGGTACTTCTTACACGCTACACCTAAGACGTTGTGACGTCAGAGGGGGGGGGGGTTCCGGTTCCGGTCCGGAAGGGGGGGGGTTCATGCATGAGTAACCATCCGCGTGCATATAAACGAAGGAAAGCTCGCGCGCCGCCCATATAGAGGGCTGGCACCCCAGCGGTAAACAACAAATCCGTGAGTTTATAGCACATAGTACTATAACATATGATTTATTTTTAACACTTAACATTTTAATTTTTTTACACTATTTCTTAACACTACAACAATCATTTTATAAATCACACTTTTATTTTCGCGTCTATTTTCCATTTTTGTTTTAACTAAATATGCTAATTAACATCGCGTGCAGGCAACTCACACTGATTAATTGCAGGTTCCATTCTTACACACCTGTTTCCTCCTTACTATGCAAATTACTCTCTTACTTTAGCGACACTTAAACTCTAACCGCTACTTCTCGGTCATATTAATATAGTTAGTGCTACACTACAGGATTTACCTGTGCAATGGTGCACGCAATGTTTCCTGCACATCTGCAGGTAATACACCTTACACCCGTCTACTATTATACTTATTGCTACATTACACGAGACATTTCTTGCACGCCTGCAGATAATACACTTGCTAACCGTCTACTATTATGATTATTGGTACAGTACAAGAGATATTTCTTGCTCACCTGCAGGTTATACACTTTACAACCGGCTACTATTATAGTTATCACTACACCATAAGATTAAGCCGTACACATGGCTAATGCAATCCTACTTCATCGTGCACGGAGCATTTCTTGCACACCTGCACCTTATACACTTTACTACCGTCTAATATTACAATTATTGCTATGATACTGTAGTTACCTGTTCAATCACAGTTGCGGCCCCACTTGCTTATCCACAGGCCGATACTCGCAATCCTACAACTGAATAATTAATTAACTTCCGCTATTACCGATACTTTTCTTAAACTATCCGTCTCTTCCTCCGACTCTTGTGACCGTAGCCGCGGCCGACTGACAAATAACCGAGCTCCCGCAAACCTCGCTCTTTTATGCGGTTTTCTCGGGGAGGGGGTTGGAGGGGCGTCGCACGTGACTCATCGATCGCATAAAAAGGAGGGGTTGCCGCCGCGCGCGTGCCATTTCGGTGGCGGCATCGGTCGGGTGAGGTACTATCCGTAAGTCTCTGGCGCTTTTATAACTAACGCTTGTTACTTTAAAATGTGTTTCCGCTTTATATGCTAATTAGTTTCTATATATTCAGACACAATCGCGGCCGCTGACCATTCGTCAGCTTATTCTCAAGCGGTGCACATGTAAAATCATGGCTTCCCACACTTTACAGCTGAAACTTTTACGCACAAAACACATTTTACAACAGCATTCTACACCTGCAGTTTCAAAACCGCGTAGTACGGTGGCTAGACTTAAGAAACGGTTCAGGTTTCACCCTTTGTATTTTGCACCACCTCACCTTGGCAACACTTGTACTATTGATACTATTCTACAGACAGTCTTGACTGACATGCTGAAGTACCAACATTTCCCTCTTGTCACGCCTATTGACGGTCCCGTCCAGTTCTTCTTCTTCACCATCTTACCGGGTCTATATCATCGGACATCCTCAGACTCGTGTCTCATTGCTCTCTATCGCCTCACACGGTAAACACCTAAGACCTCTCGTCTCTCTCTCTCTCTTGCAACCATGGACACACAACAGGGTTCACCGGTGCAGTCCCCTGAAGTGACTTCCACTACGGATACTACTACTACTAACACTGCAGCAAGTCCCACAGACAATTCCTCCACGCCTACAACTAACACCTGCTCCCGCCCGGTACAGAGCGATGCGGTGACCACTACTGCTGCAAACGACGTGGAGGCTATTCTACGGTCACTGATGGGGTTCGATTAAAATAAATCAACTAAAAAAAAATAAAAAAAAGACAATAACCCTCCCTCGGCCCGCCCGCTCCGATCCGACCCGTCCCAAGTCCCCGCCCCGACTGAGCCCCTCGCGGCTCCGCTTTTTTAAAACTCCCTCCGGATGGCCTTGACCCACTTACAAAACACATCCATCACTGTCATCCACACCTGCCGGTTCGAACCACTTGGCCTTGAACTGGGCCAGAACCGGCAAAACCCCACTACTGTTATTTGACATACAGTCGTCTACGTTCATTGTTTTAACAAACTCATTGAGTCATTTGGCTCTCGATTGAAAAGCAGACTTTTTAATCACCATACTATTCTCACGGAGGACTCATCGTTATTCCTTGTCTCATGATATTTTTATGGATATTTTTCCCTCGTACCTTGGTTTGGGACCTTTAATATGAAACCCCTCCATCATCCTACGATTTAGGAAACTCATAATTTTGTTACAGAAATTTCGTTTCAGAATGATATTATGTATATTGATAACTCGATCAAAATTCTAAACAGTCAAATGTAACATAGTTTGAAGATGATACATCATTGTCATTAAGAATCGATAATGAAAAAAGTTTGGAAATTATATTAATTGAATTAAACTAATTGTAAGAATGGTTTTCAAACACCTATCTTGCCTTGAATAAAACCAAAACAAAGTTTATTGAGTTCAACGTAAATTCTTTAGTCAATGGACTGATCGTAATGATTTAAAGTTAAATCATAGAAGAAACCAGTACTGGAAACTTTCTTGAAATTACATTAGATAAAAATTTCAATTTAAATACCATATTGACAATTTAGTGACAGGAGCTATCTAAAAGTTTGTTCATTTCAAGGAGACAATCCTCTTTTTGTCGAATAGAAATTCTTCTTAGAACTTATCATTATCTCTTGGTTTAAAAAAAAAAACTATATATGGTTTACTATGTAAAAAATGCAAATGGCAAAAGTAAATACTATGTAAATGGTAAACTCACATGTATAAAGTATTTATATTTCAAAAAACGACAGCTCAAAAATTTTCAAATAAAAAGATGACCAATGTTGTAGACGAATTTTCAAAGACTTTCTAAGCAATTACTTTTCAAGCTCTATTTAACACTCAAATATTTAGGAAGAAACGTCAAAGTTACAACAATTCTAAACTTGTATTGGTTCGATATACTAAGTGCAACACGATCTCATAAAAAAACTAAATTTCTGCCATCTACAAAACATACCCATCGAATCTACTATCAGGTGTTTGTCGGATCTACTATCGAAAATCTTAAAAAAGCAAACATCTATCAATCTTCTTATTTCTATAAGGGTTTCGTCTGTTACGTCACTTTTTCTCTCGACCTACTGAACCGATTTTTAAGATTGAGGTGTCATTTTAAAGCTTAGGATATAGCGCAGTGACGAATCGTAATTTAAAAGGTCATATCGTTTAGGGCTTCGCCCCCCTTGCCTTTGATTTATTTCTAGAGGGCCCTTTAAAATGTTGACCAACTTTTATTACAAGTTCTTTAATGTGAATTGTAATTTAACAGCTGATTACCTTCAGATGAATTTTAAAACCAGATAGTAAACAAAAATAGATCTCTGTCACTTCATAATCAACATTCACGTACTGTAGGTGAGTTTCATACTCATACATAATCATAAAATGCGCAATTTGCGCATGGGCCACCTCGTAAAATATATTTTTCTAAAAAATTTTCAATGATCTTCCTCAAGAAATTCAAAGTTCTAGCTCAGACCGTGAAGTATTTAAGAAAATACTAAGAAATTATGTTGTTGGCAAATGCGTTTATTTCAAGCAATAATATAATAGGCGTAATACGAAATCAATAGAATTTATTTCAAATTATACTTAAGATAATTAACTTAAACAGGAATATGGGTATACATTTTTCATTTTCATGTCAATGAAGAATTAAAATAGAAATGTTTAAAATGTAAGCTTTCTCTTGATGCAAGACCGGCATTTCAATTAATGGCGTCAATAAATGTAGGGCCATCAAGATAAGTTATGGCCATATTTAAGTTTTTTTTAGCCACCTTGCCAGAACACTGCATTAATCATTCGTAATACTTACAATGCTTATGAAAAAAATTCATCATTGTTTAACAATATTCAGTAACTTTCAATGAATTAGACCAGTATTATGGCTGTGAAGACGGGTATAAATCGCAGGTCGGTGGCTTGTTAGTGGAGCGGCGCGCAGTTGGTAGCAGCAACGGCTTAATCAGGTCTAAGTGTCGCTCTCCGGGGGCCGTTTAGCCGTAATGCCGCGCCCGCGCCGCCGCCGACAACGCGACCCCCACCCCGCCACTGAGGCGTGGAACGAGCTACCGTCGTTATAAATATATTATATTGATATTTATAAACGACTAGTAGTTTTAAGTGTTGTTAAATTACATAAATCATAAAATAATGACTTGCTTATTTATATCCTCCAAAAAGATAAGTTTTCGTACACAAATTACAGTTCTATATCAATGAACAAGAGCACCCTTCATTGACCTACAAATTTAAGAAAAAGTCAAATGTTTCCCATTTTTTTTGCAACCTTAAAGTGTAATGAAAACAATCCCCGCAATAAACCCATTGTGTAGGTGTTTAAGGCTAATGATAGTTTTAATGTGTTTTATATCAACTAAAATAGGTAGGCCAATTGGTGGTGTAAGGAAAGTTGCCTGAATCGTACTACTTTGCTTATTTATTGATATAAAAGCATGATTTTCTATAAAACTTTTAGGATACTATTTAAGTATAACAAAAACAAAAATTAAAATATGTTACTTCTAAAACAGTATATTAATAAACAAACACACTATAGCAGATTTTTCAAGACTGCATATCGATACGATTAGGCAAGGCGCGCACTACTTCGGAATCGGCTCGGCTCGGCCGGATTCAGCCCGGTGCTTTGCGTGTAACATAATGCCGACGGCAAATGCCGATCCGTGCCGTGCCGTCCCGATGCAGTGCGCGCGTCTCCATTATGTTACACCGAAGCAAATTTACTCACCGGGCCGATTCCGGCCGAGCCGAGCCGATTCCGAAGTAGTGCGCGCGCCCTGCCTTAGGGGAACTAGTGTCCCAGTTTGTACCACCAGTAGGCCTACCCTAAATCGTACCCCTTTGTATTGGCAATAAGGCTTAGTAAAATGATAAATAATGGTTAAGTGCATGACAAATGATAAACATTTGCCATGCATTAATTTCGATGGCATTAATCATGATTGATTTTGGACAGCATTAATTTGGATGGCAATATTCATCATGAATTTTGGTCTGCATTAATTTGGATGGCGTTATTCATAATTAATTTTGGCCTGCATTAATTATATTTGGCATGCATTACATTTTTTTTAAATTTGATTTAATAACACGTTTAACTCAACCTCGGACTGTGGTTAAGTTGTAACTGGGAGTGTTTTATTGCAACGAAAGCCGATGATGCGGTCGCGATACGGACTGTACAGAAGCGCCCACAGGACACGCACTGCCGCTCGTGGTTGTAGAGGGGGGGGGGATAGCACCTCACGGACTATCGTTGTCTCGTGTTTAAACCAATCACTTGGTAGCCAATTATGACATCAGCAAATTAAATTTGTAAGTAGGCTTCAATTCAAATGTTGTACTAATGAACAGTCAATGTAATTGCATTGATTTATAAGTGAGTAAAAATCTCCATAGTTATTAATGAATTATTAGAGATTTAATAAATAACAATTAGTTGTAAAATGACTAACAAAATAACGGAAAAATATAAATAATTCATGTACTAGGCTTTAAGAGAAGAATATTATTTCTACAGTTCATCTTATTCAGCTATTTTGATTTAGATAGACTAACATATTGTTAGAACTGGTAAAGTTCCATTGAAATTTGTATCGAGGTTTATATTTAGGAGGTACCATTAGCACCCACTTTACATCACTACTTTTTATACGAAAAAATTAATAGTAAATTAATAATTAAATTAATTTGCTTCAGTTTTTTTCTGTATTTGTAAGTTATTACAGTGAAATGTGAATTTCAGTATTTTTTGTTTTAGCCTTTTTGAAATTGTTTAATTTTCCGTTTTGCAAGTCATATTAGACAATGATTTTCCACTGTATTTCAATTATGAGCATTCATCAACACATGGTTGAATAGCTATAGTCCACAAAGTGATTCCACCAAACGTCTTTAAAGTCACTTGACCATGAGGTGTGTAATTTATTTTAGATAAAATTTTAAATACAAATGGTTAAAATATTAATTTCCATATACATTTACAATTTTCATATCAGAAGTGAAAAACAAACGTCTACAACATTCAAACTTTTCATATGTTACACATCATAGTTTATTACACCACACATCACATATTACTCGTACTGTGTTATCGAAGAGGAAATTTAATTTTATAGTATAGCTATTAAAATCGTGTTGCCAAATTACATAAGGAACTTTAGAGAAGACAAATTACTTCTCTTAGAAACATATAATATATAAAATATGAATTTGAATTACCGTGACAACCCTTTTATAAATCATTCTGATTAGTTATATTTGATTGATGTATTTGCTTTAATTTTAAATGTGTGCCCTACCTTTTTACTGATATATCTTTCACAGATACAAAATTACCTGTATAACCTTGGGATATCTTAACGAGCCTCAGCAAACCAAAGCTAAGTGAGAAAACGTTTTACTATCAGAATATTGCTATAAACTGAAGAATCAGTTATACCGGACGTCCACAAAGTGTCCTTGATAAAGATGCCAAACAGTATTAAAATAATCGGTGGTAAAATTATGTTTTATGTACAGCTTTAAAGAGTGACTTCTTAAGTTTTTTTTCATAGCTATGCACATTCTCAATACACTTCTATATGTGCCTTGGATTACCAAGTGACTTTTTTATTAGTTTTTTTTTTTTTTTTATAATAACAGTTATTTATTTAAGTTAACATATCCTATGTAACAAACGTCAATGTATTTATTATTTTCTCTTTTAAATTCGGAACTGGGGAAGAATAAAATAAAATCTCCGACAAACCCCTACATTAAGTTATCCAGAGAGGTCAAGTGCCGTGAACAATGTGGGAATTTATTCAGGCCATTTTATTTTTGTAATGCATTATAAGTAAACTGCATTGTGGTCATTCAGCTGAGCTTAGGTATTAACAAATTAATGAGGGAACAACTAGATTAAATTCCCTTGAAAGCAAGAAATATAACATGCATATGGCTATAATAGTGTCAAAACAGCAAAGCTGTGTAATCAGGGCAAGACTTTGTGGACACCCGGTATAAAGAAATGGATATAATTTTACTGGGGGGAAATTCAAGAATTTTGTATGGAAATGTATGGTTATTAAATTTATTAAACCCATAATTCTAAACAATATTCTTTTTAAATAGCATTAATAATAAATTATTGATTTATTTTAAACCCAAAGATTAACACAGAAATTTTGTTAATTTAAACCGATTTACAACAAGTGACTTATACGAGTTTCAAGCAGGTGTGGGTTGGCGAAACACCACCAGTAGCGCCATAGGACAGACCAACGAACATAAAGAAAGCGTATAACTTTTACAGAATTTTTTATTCATTAATTTTTTAGATCTGACATATAAACTGTTATAATTTGTTTAAATACATTTTTAAATATGCAAGATTAATTCTCAAGAGTTTTTTTGGCCATTTTGAAATGTACATTCGTAAAAATAACGTCGTAAGCATAATTCAAAATATTTTGCTAAAACGGTTTATATACTGTATTGCTGAATCTAGAAGTTCTTGTCACACACGCACTGCGGTGGTATGTTCAACGCGTGTCAAGAAAACAAACAAACATGCACGCACGGCCGACGAGACGTCCCGTGCATGGCACGCGACCGAGAGACTGTCAAATTCCTTTTCTTTCAAATACTGATATTATCGGTCATTAAATGTAAAGATATGAGGTTTTTTATATGAAGAAGTGCCAAACGACTGTAACTAATAAAAATTCCATGAAGAATAATTAAATTATTTGAATAAGGTAGTTTGCCAATCTTTGTTTATCATAACAAACGTTTTCAAGCAAGAAGAAGGAAGGGTACAACTTTGACACAATGAACATGAAATAAAAACAAACAAAATTTGATATTTAAACTTTAGGGAAACACCTCATTTTTAAACCTTTACAGTACGAAGAATAATTTGTATTATTTTGAATAAAAAAATAATACTATCTGAAATTTAACCTGAAGGAGTCATAAAAACCAACTGGTGTGCCAATTAAGAACTTCTTAGTACCAGTTGGTTGCTTTTGTGGTTTTGACGTGGTTTGATTTTCTGGACTATTTTAAGATTAAAGCAACCTTCAAAATTTTGGTTGTGGTGGGAAGCATTATTGTGAATTAGTTTCCGTTCTTTCCTTATAATAACCAAAAACACAAAGTGTTAAGGGGTTGCCAAGTCCTAAAAAGGTATGATATCAAAATTTGTTCCAAGTCAATGACATTGGTTTTAGAATAGCTACATGACAAATTGATTGGATCTTTTAATGCTTGGTAAACTTTCTGTAAAACATTATTATTTATTTTATCTTGAAATCGTACTTGGCCAGCAGATGTACGAGTATTACTAAAGCTAGGCCTATTTACTAATGGATTTATATTTCGATGAATAGGGAAATTCTGAATTTACATACAGTTCAATACAATATAAAATAAAATACCACACATCTGCTGGCCAAGTACAATTTCTAGATAAAATAATAATGTTTTACAGAAAGTTTACCAATCATTAAAAGATCCAGTCAATTTGTCAAGTAGCCATTCTAAAACCAATGTCATTGACTTGGAACAAATTTTGATATCATACCTTTTTAGGACTTGGCAACCCCTTAACACTTTGTGTTTTTGGTTATTATATCATTATTTTTTATCATATTTGGCCATTTTGGTTTTAACAGTAAAATCTTTAAGTTGGAAAACAGATTTGATTAAAATCTTTAAAAATAAATGCAACACTATATTTGTATTCGTTTATTTGGTTTTCATACAGAGGAACACTGCTGTCGTTTACAACGTAGAATTTAGGTATTAATTTGAAGGCATCTTCTTAAGTCTTGGCCACCCCCTTCTCCAAATTCCTCTTAAGGATCGAGAAATAAAACAAATACTGTTAAATGAATAAGTTTGTACCAAATTTTATTGCTACATCCGCTGAGTTAAAAAATTTACGGTTCTTTTACTCCCTGAATAACTTTGTAAGCGAAATATTCAAACTACATAGAACTATATTTGAGTAAAGACAACCTAAGATTAACTGCTTTCTACTACAGGTCTCCTCCATACATCAGTCAATCACCAACAATCAATTAAATTCGAATGATATCATATTATGAGTTTTTAATAACTCACTGCAGCAACGACTGTACATTGCGATCTATGAAACTCCAACAGTTCCTAGCTCAAACATTTCGCTAGCAGAATTTTTCAGGAAGTACAATAAGAAGACTTACCATGCATTTTCTGAACACAAGGCAGATAAAGCAATAAAGCTTGGAACAACAAAACTGCCCAAAAATTGCATTTCGTATGGGGCTAACAGTTTTCGGTCATAAGGGGGCCTACCGGGATTATTTCCTTCCCAAGAAATGCGTTGGTCCAAACCAAACATTCCAACATTCCAAGCACAGTGGGGCGTAACTCAATGAGAAATTACGCCTGTTAATTTTATGAGGAATTGGCAAATATAACATCATTCCTTTTGATTTGACACAACAATCTTGAAGATTTGTTCAGTTGTCACTGAAAGTTAGCATAACAACTAATGAACGCCAAGAGGCGTATAGGTGGAGAAGGATAATTAATATTATTTGGTACCATATAGTCATTCCTCATTGGTTCGCATCTTTTTTATGTCTTCATTTATTTGTTTCTTTTATGTATTCCAGAATATTTACAAAGACAACTTTCTCTCGAAATGGTGGTTTTAAGATAAAGTTTTCCTATATGGTTTAGTTTTGTGTGTTTTTATTGAGTAGCCTATGTTGTTAATTTTCTGGTTGTAACTTAACCAAAAAAAACTTACACTGTTTTAATAACAAAGTTACAACAGTGAGAATAATAAAGATTTTCCAATTCAAAAGATAAGAATATTTTATTTTTAAATGCAGTTATATAGATAATTCGAATCAATTTATTGGTTTGACGACAGTCAACACAATTTTAAGTAAAACAATTTTTTGTATAACACAATCTATAATTGTCAGCTGATAAAATTAATGAATATTATAGCAGATGTTTTGACTTGGTTTTTAAAACGAATTAAAAGTATGATGTCAAATTTCTGCTTTGTTTACCTTTTAACTTATGAAATGTAAACAAAGTTGTTTTATGAAACTCATATTTGATTTTATTTGTGATATTTCAAGTGAATGAACTTAATCTCTGTACTCAAAGGTTTGTACTACGATCAAATACGAAGGTTTCTGCAAAGTTTCGTGTGATTCCCATCAGTGATAAAGGCTGTAGCTTTGCTTAAAAATTTAAATAGTTTGTTGTGCGTAGGAAACCACATTTCTAACATTTTTTAGGCTACTTTTGAACGCATATATTTTACTTCACTAAGGGTTTTTAAAGTAAGTTTGATGATTTTTAGTGTTCAATGACCCAGTTAAACGGATGTAAAACGAGAAAAGGGTTAATTGAGGCCTTTTTGTGCCATTTTGAGAAGTGAAAATTGGCCGTATTCTGCTTCGTGTCTATATAGGCACGCGTCGTCTGTTTGGATTGGGTGGGACTTGGCGACGTGACACGACCGTGCCACTGGATATTATCTTCCTTGGCCTCTAATCATTAATAATTTAACCAATATATGTATATTTTACCTGTAAAAGTCTACATTTTAAACCTACAATGTGTATCCGTATTAACAAGACACATAAGTAATAAAAGTAGGGGAAAATTTTAAATTAAAACAAGTTCATCAATTAAATCAAACTTAGTGATAGTTCGATGCTCATAAAATACAAGATGTTGCTAATAAAAGAATAATTTTATCTTAGTAGGTTTTAAATTAAGATGCAAAGAGTAAACTGGAAACATTCACAAGTTTATGTGGGAAAGTTTAATTGTTTGAGCATATGGAGTTTCTTCGCGCCCTCGTTAAAACATTAAGAGTGCCCATAAAACATCCTCTTACAAAGACCTTAAATAAAGTAAAATTAAAATTGTTTTAAAGGTAAGCTTTTGCTTAAAATAAGAGTTATTTCGACCAGTAAAGAAGGACTGCACAAGTATTCGAGCTATAGACCTACTTTTTAAAGTGTCAATCAAAAAAACATAGTTAAAAGTCAAGGATTATTTGTACATAAGTTTTTTGAAAAAAAAAAAAAACTTCTGAAGCATAATTTTTTTAAATCGTATGGTAGGATTAAATTTGTATAAAATAAAGAAATAGGCCAGTCATATTAGGTAAAAATATCCCTCTACCTGGAAATAATTCCCTAAAACGGGAAACTTTGCATATGTGTCGTACTAACACCTAGTAACAACACCTAGAGGCCGATTTTCACTTTTTTTGCTCATATCTCACTAACCGTTGGAAATACAGAAAAACTGTAAAAACAAAAGTTGAAGAGCATAAAAAATAAATCTTTTTCCTATTTACACTTTTGCTGTATCTCTAACGGTTATCGAGAAGAACTTATATTAATAATAAAAAACTTGCACTTTTTGCAGTTCACGTCGGAAATTCAATTTAACACGATCATGAATCTACAAGGTTTGGCATTTGAGCATACTTATAGTTAAAATAAAAGAAATTTTTAGGTTACTATTTATATTAGAACATTATTTACAAACAAAAAAGTGAAACAGTTGTTAATATTACATTTTGATCATTCATTTTTTTCGACCATCCTGGATTCATCCATGTCCACTTCAGGCGAGTTCTCGCATGACAACCCCTCACATTTACCGCACATTGCTGAACACAGCAGACCTGCTCGTTTGCACTCGCAAAAGTCAGAACACGTCTTACAATTACAAGAAATGACGTGCATAATTCTCTCGGGTGCTGGTGGAAGAGTGGTTGGAATAGGTTGTAGTGAATTGTCAACCAAACTCCAGCCCCACTGACACGAATCTTAATCATGTGCAAACAATTTTTGCACTTGGTGATAAACACGGAAGCTGTGTTGGGAAGCTGCAGCTGATGTTGGGGGTAGCGTGGCCAAATCAAAATGTGCTTGCAGCCTTTTCTTGGCAGTATGTTGGTGGTACATATAAAACCTGTGCTCATCCAATGTTTTATTCGCTGATTTACCATACAAAGCAATGATAAAAGTCTCGCCCGCTACTGCAATTTGCTTCTTAGTTGCATCTCTGTCATTAAAAACGCTCACTGTTTTTCTAAGCCGCTCTTCTTTTTTCAATAAATTCAGAGACTTTACCTTCCCTTTTCTGAAAAGACTAGATGTGGTATCACATCCTGACACTGCATGACAAAATAGAAGGACATCTTTGCATTCTTCATGGATCTCCCGTTGTTTAGATATGTTGAACATCCTCGCCCTTTTAGAACCAGATTGATGCCTCAGTAACCACATGTTTTCACTCGTGGATATACATGTTAGTAAGACTAAAATGTCTGTGTTCTGAGCAACGACAACTACTTTCTCAGCGTGTGCAGCACGTTCCAGGGCTACTGTAGTGATCAGCACGTCAGCATCATCTGTTGCTTGATGTATTTCAAATCCATTGGAAGCTAGGTGGCTAGAAAGCAAAGTGATGAAGGCCTTTTTATTTTTTGGATTAGATAGAAAATCAGACTGCCCATGAACGTGAACATGTTCATTATATTGAAATTCTGGCACTTGTTTCCTGTATCGGAGCATATTGGCTTGTCCTTTAGTTGTGGGGTAGTCTGGATAGCCATCAAATACGATAACAGTATTTTTTCCAAAGTGTACATTCACAAATCTCTTGTAAGCGTCTACTACATCGCCATATGTAGGAGATTGAGGCCACACTACACTACGTAACAGGTATCCTCCATCGACGATAAAAATGCAATCTTGCTTGGGGATTATAGTTCGCTCCTCTTCCTTGAAAGCAGTAACTAAAGAAGAATTTTTACCTTTTCTCATAGACGATTTGCCAATTCATATTTAAAACACTCTTTTAGTTCTTCTGGAGTGCTTTGCAAGCAAACAATCCTATTAAACTATTGCTGTACATTGATAGGAACTATTTTTCTTCTTACAGTAACTGATGACGTCATAGATGCTAATGGTACTACTCTTGCTTTTCGTGGAATAACAACTTCATGAAATGTTTTCCCATTAATGTTGACATAAATTCTGTGCCTTTCTCAACAGCGAGATCACATGTCACAGTATTGTCTCCTACGACACCAGAGGAGATGCTGACTAGGTTACCTGATACTGGTAAAAGGGTTGTGCTGTTTAATCCAATTTATAAATTTCTCTCTGTCATTTGCATCCCTCTTCATACTGCTATCTCTTAAGTCTTTATGTTGCTCTGATGTTTCAGAAGATATACCTGCAAAATCTTCAACTGCTGTGGCAATATCAGTTGAAACAGAAGCACACAGAATCCATCTCATGACAGTATCATCACTGAAGCCACGACCTCGGGTCAATCCTCCTTCCGTTTTAATCGATCTCATTAGGCTTTGCTCAATATTCATGTCGGTCCATGTACCTGACCATTCCTTACTTTGGCGTCTTATCGTGAAACAACCATCAGTAGTGAACTTTTCAAACTCATCTGCAGAAATAACTGTTTTAAGATTATCCATTTGTTGTAAATACAACTGAGCAGACTTTGCATAAAGTGTATGACCAGCAGCATGGAACATTAGCATCATCTTAGTAATTGTTGCAATGTGCAATGTCCAATTACCTGTTTTCTCAGCTCCGATAAAGTTCAACATCAGAAGGATTTAAGGTACGTTACCCACAATAATTTAGCTGTTCGGCTCTCAGACTCTAGCTCATTGCAATTGTTTTGAAAGCTTGACATAAAGTCTTGTAACTCCTTGCTTTCTGCAGCTTCATTACAAGTCACTTCATGGGAGAGCACTTTCGAACGAAGCGTTTTAATTTTCTCACATTATTATTATTACATTTTTTATTACATTTTTATTGTTATTATTAAATCTTTCTCGATAACCATTAGCGATATAGCAAAAGTGTAAATAGGAAAAAGATTTATTTTTTTATGCCCTTCAACTTTTGTATTTACAGTTTTTCTGTATTTCCAACGGTTAGTGAGATATGAGCAAAAGAGTAAAAAAGAGTAGCACAGCATGCACGAATGTTGATTTTTGATATGTTGTTAATGGTTGTTACTACTACACATATGCAAAGTTACCCCTTTTAGGGAATTATTTCTAGGTTAAAACCTAATATGACTGGATTAAAACCACTAGATGAGTGAACCGATTAGCAAACAATATGTGAAACTGAAAACAAGAAATGAATTGATCCGAAAATAATTTTTTGGAGGCATTACAACATAATGATATATCCTCCCCTAAGTGCAAACCTAACAAAACAAACACAAAGATAAGTATTTTTTAGACGTCTCTTATGGTATTAAACAAATAAAAAAGTATAACATAAGTAATTGCTAGCTACTATCTGTTTTTAAACAGTTTACACAAATATTATTTAAATCAGGTTTGTTTTTCAGAATACGCATTTAAAATTAACTTTAGCTTCATATCTAATGGTGAAAAATATTATCTTTTTTCATTTCCTGTTGTATGTTAAATTATAACTCCATACAACACAGTCAAGATGTTTTGAAAAAGAAAATTTTTAATCGTAAACAAGACTAAACATTTCCGACCCACTACCTAACAAAAACATTTACGCTATTTGTCGTAGATTCAAAAAATTGATTTAACTAATAATTTTACCACAAGAAGAGCTTGAATTTCGATTTTTATTGGGATCAACGAATAACTCAAATATTGAAACACAATGATCGTTTGGCGATTGAACCTTTTGTAGCTAATTTTTTAGAGCATGGTGAAAAAAATATAAGCCTAGTGTGTATAGTAAAATTATTAGAAATTAATATTAACAGGTCACAGTAACTTATGAATACCCTATATACTTGTATCTACGAGTACTATTTCCAAGAAAGTACACCCACATAATCTTGATATTGTTTGTGTGCCTAGTCTCAAAAGAGTTTTATGCCTTAAGTGAGATAATGCAATGTTAACAATCATAATTTCCAAGTATATTTCATAAACATTTATATTTGTCTCTTTGAAAGGTTAAGCAAATACTGAAAAAATGAATGTATACCTTAAGTCTTCGATCATAGTACATGTTATTTAAACAATTTAATCCACAATCTTTAGAAGTTCAAATTCATATCCTTAAATTAACTTTTAACAGTTATATTTTTGGGTTTCTTGTTCAAAGTTTGTCCTGCTTATTTTTGCATTGTTCACCTATTGTACACCATATATATTGGATCGTCACGGTTGAACGCTTGTTGTATTGTGTTCCACGTTCCCGTGCCGGGGATGAGCCGCCCCACAATGCCGGATCCGACACGGCCGCTCTCTGCGCGGCGGACCGTCAACTAAAACGCTGCTACTCTCTACACCTCAGCGCCGATGTGAAAATATGTTGGGTATAAATAAACAGAAACCATATTTTAGGTATAAAATCTTCATAAAATTCGTTTCTTTCCCCAGCCATTGTGTTTAATAACTAGCCGGATTCACTAATCTTGCTAACTAATCGTCAATCTAGCCGGACATGTAAGGTTTATTGAAAAACCTCTAGTTAGTGTTTGAATCAACACCCATTCAATGTACGAGTATATTAACGTTAGCAAGCAGAATTTATAATTCTGTCCTATTTTATGTAATGTCCTACACTACAGGACACTATTGGACGACGAAGAAGAACTATCAGCATTGTGAGTGAATTTCATCGGTGTCCTATTTCCACCGGAAGCATACGAGGACGTTTCACGCCTACCTGTGTCCTAATATTGAAAAAATTTTGTTTTCCCTGATTGGGGTACGGATGCACGTTCAGGCTTAGAATCGGACTGGATTTAAATGTACACAATTATGTTAGCTCATTGGACTAACTCACCAAAAAACATAATTATAATATTTTAGATTTTCTTGTTATTCATAATAAAAAAATATTTAAAATATGGTTAAAATTTTTGTAATTAAGATACCAAATATTTAATATAGAATACCAGTAAAAAATTTCTGAACTTCGGGTATGATTACTCGTTCAAAAACATTGGAAAAGTATATATACATAGGTCCCGATATGCTACAAAGCCACTATCGCCACTTTAAGACCTAATAATTTTTATTCACGTACCGGATCGTTATTTTAAGTTCATATCCGGGATGGACCTTTATCAGACCAAAGATGAATTCTCTTATAAGTTTATTTTTAAATAGGCGACCATGAGTTAATTCATTTCCAACAAATAATATCTTTAAATGGTTAATTTTATCAACATTTTACATCAGATACAAGTGAACACTTAACTATCTAAAAAGTGGTAGCTGAATGTAAAAATCAGATAACCAACAAAAGAATTATTGCAATTTTTCTACAGAATAAATATATTTCGATCACATAATTATCGCAAACTTAGACTTAATCAATACAAACACTGCAATAACTTTGCTTGTGGTTTCATTTTTCAAATTGTGGTGCCAAAATTCAAATAATGAAATGTATAATTTTTTCTTGCAAAATTTTTATAAAACTAACCATTTTAAAGAAATTTGAATTGGGAATTTTTATTATAGCCACCATTTTGACAATACACATAGAAATAAGTAATGAAAATGGACATTGTTGGGATCAAAGTCTGCACCAAATATAAAGCTTAACATAACAATCTGTCACAAAAAATGAAAATTATTTAGTATAAAAAGCCAAATGTGGGCTAGCGGCTTAACGAAGCATTTTATGGCATATGCTTACATTAACTTTTCTTTCATTTTATACAAGTCCTGAAACGTTTCTTCTGACACCCTGCAAAAACTGGTCAGTTTCAGAACAAGAACCAACACCATCAATTATTAGTACACATGTGATTGTGTCACGTCACTAACTACATCCACTAAGTAATAAAATATGTAGAATTAAGTTTTGTTTCATCAAGAAAAAAATCATTAATTCTACATTATTTGTAATTAATACATGAATAATACATGTTGGTTTCCGAGCCCTAGCCCAAATACATTCTAAAAATTTAAAGATTGTATTGTACATGTATATATTTCTGTACATCTATTGTAGTACATTAAATTTTATCTCTAACGTTATTAGATTTTCAATTATCCCAAGAAGCCGTATGCGGTTAATTTTGCTTGATTACTTGTATTTTATTCAATTTTCGTTAGTGAACTTATATACAAACCTGCTCTGAAGTTACCGACGTCTTTGTACGAAGATAATCCTAGTTTTCGATATAAAAGTACTTTAATGTCTTTACCGGACTAAGTTCAAGGGAACTTTCTTCATCAAAGATTCAATGATAGACGCTACACAACTTTGGCAACAAAGTTTAATTGCTTGATCATGAAAGTAAAACTGCTAATAGCACTTCAAAGGATGTATAAATATTCACATAATTACTCGATAATCAGGTATTTCTCAATAAACCCGATACTTATTTACTTACCAGCAGCAACTAAAACATTGTCAAAATAAAAAAATATTATTCATTGTGTAGTTAAGTGTTAATTCATTATTAACAACATTTGACATAAATTTGAGGTTTTGTGATTGAAAAATATGTCTATTAAAATACAGAATTTTGACTCTAGTTTTGTGGTAACAGTATTTTATAGATTTACTTAACTAGAAGCTTTCAATGCTTTATACACCTTGGATATTGTAACAATTTGTTTGGTGTTCATTTATTTATATACTCGTCACAATCTTTTATTGATACATGGATAAAGTTTTATGTATAAAGAAACGGTAACGGTTTAAAAGGTCGTAAGGATTCATGTAATGAATGCACGTAAGTTTCAGTAGTAAAATCGCAGGCCGTAGCTTGTTAGTCGAGCAGCTGCCAGTTGGTAGCCAACAACGGCCTAATCAGGCCTAAGTGTCGGAGGTATAAATGGCTTGTCGGTGGAAGACGGACATTCAATAGAAATTTTACTTAATCTAAATGTTCTAATCCTAATAAAGCTTTTTAATCTCATTCACAGCTGATCACCTCAATTATTGGAATAAGTCTTTCAATTCACATGACAGTAAATGTAACAATAAACATGTTAATTAATAACTACTGTGTTTTACCTTGTTCAAGATTTATCGTAGTATTGAACATAAGCCTTTTTATATTTATAGGGAAGGTTTTAATAATTATTTAAAAAAATGAAAGAATAGTTTAATCTTTTAAGTTATTCTTTAATTTATCCATTCATTTTCCTTAAAAAGAATTGAATAATTTATTATAATTAGGTGCTTACTTATGGTAAAATTAAAACCCTCTTAAAGCGAAAATATTCGCCTTTCCACCTTTTATAATTAATTAATATTTTGCACAACAATGTTGTAATATTTATGATCCAATTAGCCTATTCCACGTAATGTTCACTTCGTCAACCTCCGTTTAAATGCCTTGTCTTTAAGTACTATCATTACTTTATATCAAAGAGAATTCATAATTTCCTACAATTTTAAGGGCACCTTTAAATTAGTTCAAATTATTATTAACATAACATATATTGTCACAATTTATGAATTGTCCAAGGTATTTCCAATTTTATTCCAAGTCCAAAGTAATTTTGAGTTTGAATAAACAAATAATTTACTATTCAACATATCAGAGAAGTTATATGATTCGTCAAATTATTGATAATTTACTACTAATTACTTCTTGATAAGCAATTGATGTATTTTATGACCTATACTTAGTAACTAAAAATGGTGCAAACTTAAATCAAACTATTATTTCAAATGGTAATACAAAATATGCAAAGATAAAAATGATCCCAGACATTAAACCATAGTAGTTTCATAAATAGGAATAGGTACGGTTTTATGGTTCTTGGTTAAATGTAGCACTGTTGGTTGTATTTTGCCTCGGTCTGTGGTTAAGTTGTAACTGGGAGTGTTTTATTGCAATGGGGGCCGATGATGCGGACATGATACGGCCGACCGACGGATTTATACGAACAGCAGCGCTAACTGGACACGCACTGCTGGGGGATGGGACCCCGTGGACTGGCATTGCCACGGTATCCAGCTATATCAGGGACAAAACAGATTACTGGGTAGAACGATGTTATAAGTTCATTAATGTTTATGTAGGCTTTAATTTAATTGATTAACACTATTTGATGGTGTTGTCGTGTTTAGGAAGTTATCGATTTTGATTGACTTACATGTCGTTAGTAATGAACAACTAAGTTCAAAAAGGTTTGACCGTGGTTCCTAGCTAGCGACGTCACTACTCTCGCTTTGAGACTTACATAAATTCTTTACTAGCCGTGATGCAAAGTGAACTCTACTGCCCGAGATGCAGTAGGTAGTAATAGACTACAAGACAAGACCCTGTAGATAGGAAATAAACAACCCCATGGTTAAAATGTCAAAGGTAACTCAAATGTGCACACTCATATGCGACCAGCAAACCTTTGGTAAAAGGCAAACCTTTGTTCTAGTAACCAGGAAGAAGTGAAATTATACAATTTCCGAGCTGGGGGTGATCGTTCTCAAGAAAAAAAATCATGTACTAATGGGTGATTTGTCACAGTCACCAAAGCTCTCGCTGTATACATATAAAACGTAGTAAACAAAGGGTACTCTCGCATTTTACGTATTTTGTTTGGATTAAAAAAAAAATCAAATGCTACATACACAGTTAATATATGATTTGTATATACAGGATGAAAAAAAAGTCTGGAAACTATATAATATCTTTTACAGTATTTAAGTAATAAAACTTAAATTTAGCAAATACATTTTGATTGACAAAGTCTACCTAATAGTCTAAGTACTAATTGTCCTTAAACATCCTAGGAGGGAACGGTGCAGAGTAGTCAGAAGAAATCTTAAATTTAAGCATAGGTTGATATGTACATCAAATTAAATATCTTAAAGAATAGGGAACAATGCCGCAAACTCGATCTCAAAAAAGGATGGCCAAGTCTAAAATTGCAGGCGATCAAACTTTCCATTAAGCATATTTCTAAATATAAATTAATATTTTCCGATACACTCAACCTTTTGATGACGCATTAGTATCAAATTGCTGAGAATGCAAAGCCCTTTAAAATGAATTATCATGTGACGTAGGCCAATGAAGTTTTCCCAAAACTTCCTTTCGGGACATCTTTTGGAGGTCCAAGGACAACAAGTACTTAGGAAGTAGACTTTTTCACTCAAAATCAATTCGCGAAATTTTAGTTTTTTTCTTTACTTTAATACTTTTAAAGGAATTATATCGTTTCCAAACTTTAATTCCACCCTGTATATGAAAAATGTAAGATACTTTACAAACATGGACATTTGAAGCGTCAGGAAAAAAGATAGCGCAGACAATTAGCATTCCACGGCTAATCTGCTGACACTGGGTAATTGCCGACTTACTTTTAAATAGCTTTAAGAAGCTAATTACCCTAATTCATATAGCCAATCAATCAAATGATAGAGTGTTTAGTTTTGAAGTGATTATGCATCAGCCAGAAAGAAAAAAAAAAAAAACTTGAGATAATATTTCTTAAACTTACATACGAGAAACCGAAACATCTTTCGAAGCAATATCTCTTTCCAGACATGTTTATTCCATAAAACTTTGATATTTTCACAGTATGTCAGTGAATGCATGTAAAACGCAACACATCAATATATTGTTTTGACAAAATATTTTAATATGATAAATACAGTTTCGAGACAAAATTTAATAACTTTTAGTCCTAACTTATGTAGCACTACATTTTGATACTTATGTATGTAAAATTCATCCTACTCAACTATCGTTATAATATCGATCAAATTATATAGTTATCTATACTTTTTAAAGGAGAGTTTTGATTTATTTTAAAGATAATCCATGTTCAGTTTATTTATTATTACATCCAAAAAATGGCTTTTTAGCTGAGTAGTTACAGAGGTCACCTTATAAATCGAAGATTACATGATGCAGGGCCTGCCTGAAGGCCATTTTATCCACGGTTTGAGGTCCCTCGAAAATAGACCACGCCATCCAAGGGTCAGGCTGGGAAAAACGTCATTAGCTCTCATTGGAGTTGCGATAATGGACCATTTAATCCACCATGGCCCACAGTGGCAGGGATTTGTGTGGGATATTCCTCCTATGGAGAGATGCAGTACTTATTTTTTATAGAAAACAGTATCAATCAAGTTAATTAGAAAATTAGTCCTGTCCCAGGACACCTTCTCAAAAGCCGTTTATGCTCATAAAATTTAAGAAAAGTTATTATGTTGCGGGACTTGCAAAATAAACTGGTCATCTATTTATATTCCCGTTCAATAAACAAATTTGCAAATTGATTAAAATGACGATCTTTTGTGATTTGCAAGAACAGTCTGCATTCATCTAATCATAACTTAAATAACCATACTATAATTTATTTTTCTGAACAAAATTAGTGATGCCGGTAATGTAGAAGGTTTTCTCCAGGTTTAACAGTCCACTGTAAAATCACTCTACAATTTATTCAGCTTACACTTGTTTATTTAATCCTCTGTCTGCCTCTAATGGCTTAACAAATTTCAATGGTGAGCATAAAAAATTACGCTTAATTTAATTTTAGAACTATGTGAATATGTATAAACAAAAGATACATTTCTTCTCTAAGAGTATAAATAAGATACCAATTGTATCTTTGATAATGTTGTTATTTATTTTAGTCTTTAATCGGGTGGCATAGGCTGATACAAAACATTTTTTGTGTAAACATTCTTGCCAGGACTGGAATTATTGCACCCGAATTACAATTAACTTAGTTGCACAACTATCAAACCTACCAAAATAGAAAAAGTTAAGGGTATTTCATAGTGCATGTGCATATTTTAATATTCTTATAAATAAAAACTCCTAAGCTTTTTTAATGAATAAGTTTATATGAAAAATATAAATAAACAAAATAAGTTTTAAGTTTTTTTTTCAATAAGATTTAAACGTAAAAACAACAGCATATCAACTTGATACCTACGATGTGTACATTTGCATACATACAAATTATTTGCCATGCATCCCCATGTATGGGAAAAGTGTCTGGAGCAATGGTTTTCATTGGTTCTAACTTCTTCTGCCATACTAAGTTAATTAAGCTTATTAATAGTCTTTGTTTTTATAAGTTAGTTATTTTTGAGATTGTTAATTAGTAAATCTTTCTCTAATCCCTCATTGTAGTTGTTTTATTAATAGTCATCAATAAAATATGAAAAACCTTCATAATTTTCTTTGAGGATTCGTCATTTTTCAAGTAGAAGAAAAATTTGTGTAATCAAAGAACCCTTTGTTTAAAATAACGGATATTCGTTGATATTCAATCAAAACTATTTAACCTTTTTTAACAAAAAGATTTAAAATTAATTCGGTTTATTTATACGGGGTTAGTTTGATAAGCATATTAATTCTGCTTTCGTTTTTTTTTTTTTTTTTTTAATTCCGTGTATATTTAAATGTTCATTATTCGTCAAAATATTTTGCTTTGCTAAGAAATTTTTGTTATTGTTGGGTTTACAGCATGAAATAATTTATCAAAAAATACAATTACAACAATGTAAAACATGAATACGAACTTCTATTTTAAGATACTAGTATACGTGTTGCTCGAAATCGAGCAATTTATTTTAATACAATACAAATGTTACTTTTAGATTTAAATCAATGACATCCGACCAATCCAATATTGTAAATATCTTTAATTATCAAAACTAAACGTATTTACAGCTGATTATTAACAGATGTTTAAAATGCTTCATTCAATCCCAATGTTATTTAAATGGGGAATTTTGAGATTTCAATGGTGGATAGCGCCTTTATTTTCAGTCCGATTCTCATCAGTTTTTGGCGGAAACAACTACATACCAAGCCCTATCCAACGACACCAAAACCTTAAAAATCGGTTGAAAATTGTAGGAGGAGTTCTCAAGACAAAAAAAACCCTTAGCGTATTAAATAAGTATAGATTATCCTTCGTCTATTAATGAAACGAAATCATCAATATCCACTGTCATAATGCGGTGGATGGTATGAGGTTAGTTTTACATGATTGCCGTTATTGCATATCCGTCAAACATTACTCCACAAACACCTTTCATGTTACCAATTCTTTGTCCAAGGTTAATCCTAGTACTGTATTCGGTATAAAAGTACTTAAATGCCTCTACCAGACTAAGTTAAAGGGAACTTTTTTCATCAAAGATTCAATGATAGACGCTACTCAACTTTAGTAACAAACCTTAACAAAGTTTAATTGCTTGATTATAAAAGTAAAACTGCTAACAGCTCCTCAAAGGATGTATAAATATTCACGTAATTAGTCGCTGATCAATCTTTTCACAACAAACTGGATACTTATTTCTCTCAACAGCAGTAACTGCTGTAGAACGTAATTAAAAAGCTCGGTGTAAACCAACAAAAAAGTTTTTTTTTGTTAAAAAATTCAATTACAGTATATGATTTAATACAAAATTTTAGTTTTAGGGTTTAAAAAATCTACGAGTATGTTTATTAAAATATCCAGTATTTGCGTAAATGATGTCCTTATGAATGCCAACATACATTCAGTTCGTTGCACGGGACGTGAGACAGCCCGCAAGGATTTGTGCTACTCATGGGCAGTTTAACAGCCTGAATTTGAAACGAAGACCTTAGTAATGGTTTTACTTTATATCATTATAATGATTAATCGATGCCATGTTACCGGAATAAAAATTATTAAGTGTAAAAAACAAAATGGCGGCTAGCATCTTAACGAAGATTTAAGGACATATGTTCTCATGAACGTTTTTTGTTCATGTTGATCCCACGAATCACCACATGGATTTTCGGAAGAGAGTTTCCAAACTCCCTTTATACATAAATAAAGTTAAAGGAAATTTAGTTTAAAATATACGTAAAACGTTACCACTATAATAAAATATAACATAATACATATAACACATGATTAACACACCCAGTGAAGTTTCACTTTGTAAATACGAGTAAGTGAAAAGCAGGTCCATCCATCCCTCTACCTTCAGTCAGGTTTGTGTTTTTAACTCTCGCTCTCCGCAATGCAGTATCTTGGAGAGAAAGTTATTAGCACTGGTCCCTCTCCTTCCTTCTTGAATACATTGAGGCAAAAGACTTTAAAAGCTTATTTGCCTTAGGATTTTTTTCTAATTCATGTTGCATTGAGATTGTTTACATAAATGCTTAATAGAAAAATAAAACACATAAAACGTTGTAACATTGTTAGCTATAGTATTTTTTGTGGGTTCATCTAATCTATTTGCACGAAACAAGCATGAATATGAACAAAGCGTAAAATAAAGTTGACAGTAAAATAAATGATTTAATATCATTTTCTGTATTAATAAAAATATTATAGAAAAATTAAAGGTAAACATTCTTCATGCAACAATAAAGAGTACTCATAATTTGTGATTTATAAGAACCTTGCTGGCCCGTTACAAGGTTGTAAAGATCTGACTGCAAATAATTCTTTTTTGCAAGATGGCTGTTAATTTGTGAAGTTGTGTGAAGTTGCAGTGCTATAACTTTTGGTGAATACTAGGGTTCCAGGTTTCGGTTGAAGTTGATAGTCGTCAAACATAACCTATAGCCTACCGTGAGTTGATTGTAGAGTAGTCAGTCCGATGCAGTGTCATATAATCCAATTAATAAGGACAACATATATCAATATTTCATCTTATAATTAAATTTTTTCATGTTTTTTCATTAATATTCCTGCACAAAAGTTTATAAACTAACCACAAGAGTGCATTGATAGCTACAGTGAGTCACATGACAATCAATTTTCTGACAGTTCAATTTTTTTTTCTGCTGCCTCACACTGCTGCCAACACTGAGTAAACAAATATAATATCTGTATAATAGTACTTCTTCACTGGTGCGGTACTATATGAACTGTAATATTGCACTATCAAGCATGGATAATTCTTGTGCAGTATGTATGAGAATAGTTTCTGATGAAGGTATATGTTGCAGCTCTATTTGTAAGCGCATGTTTCATAGGGCATGTGTTGGGATGACCAAAACAGATTATAAGAAATTCGTAGAGGATTTTAACTTGAAATGGAATTGTAGTAGAACTGATTGTGTAAATTGTGATCAGCTACCAATGACTGTACTATCTAATCAGATGCAAAGTGTTATCGACAAATTAAATAAGCTTTTGGATAAAGTCAATAAGATTGACACTATTTCTGGAGATATCGAAAGTATTAAAACAGATGTAACGTCTATACGGGATGGATTGACATCGCTTGAACCAAGAATGGCTAATGCCGAGGACAAGATTAACTCCATTGAAAAGAATGTTGAACTTATTGACATAAAAAGCACCACAAATGAAAAAAGGCTCACTGTATTGGAGAAAACCTCTCCCGGATCTTCAGGAGCGAATGTGAATCTCATTATGGAAGAAGTTAATGACAGGATCCAGAGGGCGAAAAATATAATGATCTTTGGGCTCCAGGAGAGCTCTAAGAGAAGAACTGAAGATAAGAAAAAAGAAGATAGCGATAAAATCCAGCGTCTGCTATCTATGGTCTACCCAGGCACCGAACCGTCCCATGTCAAGTTTTTCCGAATCGGCAAGGAAGTAGCGAACAAGGCCAGACCAATCAAACTAATTCTTGATTCCGAAGCCAAAGTTGTAGAGTTGCTGAAACGTGCTACTAAGGACTTCCTTACCAGTGTTGATCCTGATTTATCTTCAATCAAACTGGCTCGCGACAAAACAAAACAAGAGATGGCGCATTTAGATTGCCTCCGGGCTGAATTGGCTCGCCGTTCGAAGGATGGTGAAGATAATTTGACCATAAGATACATTAATGGCATGCCAAAAATTGTTACTTCAAAAAACGGGTAATCTTCCACGGTTCAACTTGCATGAATATTTTATATCAGAATGTGAATGGCTTAAGATCAAAGATTAATTTATTGTACCAGTCTATTCAAATGTGCAGTTATGATATTATTATATTTACTG
Organism: Neoaliturus tenellus; assembly: GCA_030545055.2. Classification (NCBI taxonomy): domain Eukaryota; kingdom Metazoa; phylum Arthropoda; class Insecta; order Hemiptera; family Cicadellidae; genus Neoaliturus; species Neoaliturus tenellus. Next base: position 67,194,329 of record CM061531.1, on the reverse strand, counting down.
AGACTAATTTATCACCTGAAATTTCCTCATCCGAGTTGGGCTTCAATAGGAGTTATAATGTCTATCGTAGTGATCGATCTAAGACTACTAGCTTTAAAGAATCTGGTGGTGGAGTTCTTGTTGCCATTCGAAGTGACTTTCGTTCTGCAGAGATTTTAAATCCTGATAGTCAAACAGAAACCGTGTTTGCTTCTGTAACTTCAGCATCTGCACAAAGATTACTCATATGTGCTGCATACATACCCCCTCAGCAACGTGCTTTATGCTATTCAAGTTTCTCTGATGCGGTCGTAGATGTAGCAGCATTGAATCATGATTTTGACTCTATCTTGGTCGTTGGCGATTTTAATTTGCCTGGCTGTGAATGGACTAATCCTTCTCCGCTCCGAGTGACGCCTGGTGAGAGAGTTCTTCGAGATCTCTCATCTTTACTGGATCTTCAACAGATTAGTTTTGTTACCAACCATAGAAATGTCCAACTGGATCTCGTTTTCAGTTCAACTCCCAGGAATACCATTGTGACTCGGTCTGTGGATCCGTTGTTGCCCTATGAGCCATGTCACCCTGCTCTCTCAGTCTCAATAGAATGGGCACTTGACACCAGGTATTCTAAGAAAGATAATGGCTCTACAGTTATTCCAAACCTCAATAGATGCAATTTGCAAGATGTTAAGAGCTATTTGCAGAATAACGTGCTGGTCAGGAGTCTGCGACATGATGATATTGAGGTACAGTTTGATGATTTCCTGACACACTTGGGCGACATTGTTCGTATGAATTCTCCAGTGAAGAGGATTGCTTCATCTAATTTTCCTCGGTGGTTTAGCCCTCGTCTCAAGGAAATGATAATTTTGAAAAAAACATTACACCGGAGATATAAAGAATCCTTGTGCCACTATGACTACTTGAGATTCAGCACTATTCGTAGTCAATGCAAGAGGGAGATTGATATATGCCGTAATAACTATATTGTCCATCTTGATAATGCAATCCCTAATAATATAAAGGCATTTTGGTCCTTCGTCAATGACCTTAGGGGAGGCTCCAATGTACCGAGCTCTATGAAGTATGAGGATAGAGAGATGTCCGATCCTCCTGGGATGTGTAATCTATTTGCACACTATTTCGAGTCAGTCTATGCTCCAGCTGCAACCTTCACTCCAACTTATCATTACAACACTAACGTGGCTCTGTCGAAATGTGTTATTCAACACAAGGATGTAGAAAAGAAATTACTGTCTCGTGACATTAGGAAGGGGCCAGGACCTGACGGAATAACTCCCGCTGCTCTGAAGTATTGCTGCAAGGAACTATCCCCATACCTGACTACACTGTTCAATGCATCACTCGCAAAAGGAGTGTTTCCTTCTGCTCTTAAAACTGGCTATGTTGTGCCTATCCTTAAATCTGGAGATGCTTCTAACGTCACGAATTACCGGCCTATTGTCATTCAGTCGGTAGTTGGCAAAGTGTTTGAGAGTTTGGTGTTGGACCTTGTACAGCCCCACTTTAAGCAAGTCATCGTGGATGAGCAACATGGTTTTCAGGGGGGAAGATCTACTGTCACTAATGTCCTGCTACTTCAAACATATGTTTTAAATGCCTTTAGTAGAAGAAACCAAGTTGATGTCATCTACATTGATTTCAGTAAGGCATTCGACAGGATAAGTCATCTACATTTATTGGCAAAACTAAAAGGTTATGGTATTTCTGGCACTTTGTGGGATTGGTTCTGTAGTTACCTGGCGGATAGAAGACTGACTGTCAGGTTTGCTTCTGGTTTGTCTGTCCCCTTCATAGCTACCTCTGGAGTCCCTCAGGGGTCCCATCTGGGGCCTTTTCTTTTTGGATTATTTATAAATGACCTTTGTGAGGGATTAGATGTGAAGTGCTTGCTCTTTGCAGATGATGTGAAGTTGTTCTTGGAAATTGCAACCCCAGAGGATTGCCAATCCCTTCAGGCTTCTCTGTGCCGCCTGTCTGATTGGTGTGAAGCAAATCAAATGTCAGTGAATCCATCTAAGTCTGTGCTAATCACATTTCATAGAAAGAAAAGTCCCGTCATCGTTGACTACTTTTTTAATGGCGTTGGAATTAAGAGACAAGAACTAGTTAAGGATCTTGGAATACTGATGGATTCGACACTGAAATTCGATGAGCACATAGAGATGATTTGCTCAAAAGCATCAAGAATGCTAGGCTTTGTGCTACGTTCTGCTAGGTTTGGTCTTGGTCCACCTGCTCTGATTGCTCTATATAAGGCGTTAGTCCGTCAAAACCTGGAGTATGCCTCAGTCATATGGTCTCCATTCCAGCTAGGGCAGATTGATAGGCTCCAGTCACTTCAAAGGAGATTCATCAGGGTATTGGGTGTGAAGAATGGTCTGAACTACTTGGATGTCCCAGTTGCTGAATTTGAAGCTTTTTATGATCTTTCACCACTTCTCGTGAGGCGCAAATTGTTTGACATGGTTTTCCTTTTCAAACTTCTGAATAATATGATAAATTGTCCGCCAATTCTACAGATGATAAACCTCAAAACACCAGCGAGAACAAGGCAACAGCAGATGTTTGAGCCGGGATTTATGAACACCAGCTACCTGCAACACTCTCCTATTCCAAGGATGCAGAGAATCGCCAACGACTTCGGTGAATTTTGCGACTTCTTTGGAGATTCCCTGACCACATTCAGACGTTCAGCGTTTCGCTCTCTTCTCGCTGGTGTGGAGTGATGGTCAACCACTCTGGTATGTGATGTGATAAGTGAAATTTGAATTTGGTGGTGCCTTTAAAGGGCCACATGAATTGCCTTGTGTGATGGAATCATCCAGTTTGTTCAGTTCCATTCTTTCTCTTTTAGTGAAGCACCTTGTGCATGCTTGGTGGTGCCTTTAGAGGGCCACATGGGTGCAAAAGGAATAAGTGCCTAGTGTTGGGATTATCACTCACTGAAAATAGTGTGTAATGTAGTTTTCTTCATCTAAGTTATAGTTGTTGTAATGTCATTGCTTTGTTGTTATATTGTACAATTTATTGTTATGTTGTTATTTGTATATGATAGGTATTGAAAATATGTTATTACTTGTTATGCACACTTGTTCCTCTTTGTAAGTAGTTGTTAGTCATCTTGCATCATCTTCTTGTATTTTTTGATTGTTTGTATAATGGTTGTACCGTGGAAACAGAATAAATAAATAAAATAAATAAATGAGTAATTACCATTTTTCTGCATAAAATCGTTAAATTTCTATTAAAATGCATGCAAATTTAGGTTATTTTATAAGGATAATCACAATAACTCCATTATTTGTGGTCAGATCCTTACAAACTTGGTACCAATGGTTAGATAACTTAATTTTCCATCTTTTCTTGCCTTTTATAATAGTTTAATAACATTTTTCTGGTTTTGAGATATTTAAATTTAAAAATTTAAAATGGCCGTCATTTTAAAAATACACATCGGAAAAAATATTTTTTTCCTAAAAATGAACATTGGTATGATAAAGGTTTATGTCAAATATGAACTGAATCCAACCATCCGAAAAACAAAATAACGGCAGCCTAACAAAGCATTTTACGACATTATGTTCCTATGATATTTTTTGTTTATTTGGATCCAAGGAATCGCCACACGGAGTTTTTAAAGAGAGTTTCCCAACACCCCATATAAATTAAATATATATATATAAGAATTGAAATTTCATAAACAATTTCAAAGGATTAGACAAATATAAGGTTTTCTTTTACTTACCTTTTTCCTTGAAATATTTCTATGGAGTTTCAAGTCTGCTTACTTTTTACGATTGAATGAATCCGTGATTTTTCTTGTGATATGTACCAAGCCGACTACACTACTTAATCTTTTTCTCTCAAATCTTTGTTAATGTTTATCCTCAGGCAAAAATATAAAAGTGTAACCTATTAATAATAAAAACATAGTTTGCAATTAATTAATATAAAACATATAATTAAAATATGATAAAAATTCAATGAATTGTTAAAATAATAAAGATAGTAAACATCGTTGTCAGTAGGGGGACTTGGGGCTCAGGGCGCCAGGGACTTTCAGCCTACTGTCGTATACTATATCGTTAAAAGATATGAATGATCTCTAAACCATACACAGGGTGTCTTTAAAATCTGTCACCAAACTTCATAAAATGGCTTAATTTGTCAAAATAAGCAAATACTCCCCGTCGCAGCAGACCTGCGTACTCAGCGAATTTCATGAGAAGGATCATGAGATTTTGTATTTTCCCCATAAACACCATGGGAATGAGTATGTAGGTTTGCTGCCATTGGATGTTGTTAGAAAATGTTTGTTTTGTTAGAAAATGTAATAGTTAGGTAAGGTAAATATCAAATTGTATCAATATTCGACACTTAAATTTTCCCCATAAGCCCCATGGGGGTGACTATGTAGGTTTGCCGCCATATAGGTGTTGTAAGCAAATATTAGTTAAACCCTACCTAGTGAATGTACATACAAAATTGTATCAAGTTATTCCAATAAATAAGCGAGATACAGGGTTTTGTTGATTTCCCATAAGATTAACATTGGAAACCTATTTTTAGCTTTTCTCCGTAACCTGTTAAGCCAAGTCAAAAATTCAAAATACTAAATTGTTTGTTTTTTAAGCTCTTTTAAATGGTTATAGTTAAAATTGTAGAATTTTAAAAATTAAGGTTAAAAAATGCAAAAAATAATTTTTGACCAATTTGAAACCCCATAAAACCCCGTTCCCATAACCCGATCATGCTGGTTCGCGAACTCATGAAAATAGATCTGGTCTTGCACTTTCATACCAAATTTCATAAAAATCGGAGGTCGCTGTCAAAAGTTATCAGTACCACGGACACATAGATAGATAGATATATATATACATATATATGAAAATGAACGAATGGTGTTTTTGGCTTCTGGGGACCTCAAAATGAAAAAGTAACATGGTCCCGGGCTTAGGTCTTACCATGGCTACTACCGTAATAGCGTATTCCCTATAGGGAAATTCGCTAAAAATGTCATTTCAAGTTATGTCCTAATATGAATATTCACCCAGACATTTTGTTTTTTTGCCATTAATAATTTTTATTTCAGTAACGGATTGATGTAGAAACTTCATATTTGGCATGGACCTTTTTATAACAAAAATGTACATCTCCACAAAAAAATTATGGATATTTTCAAAATTGCGGCGATTTTAAATTTTGAAATTCTTAAATCCAATAAATTTTATAACAATTTTACAAGATACAAGAAGGTTTACAAACTTAATTGTCTAACCAAGGATACAAAGTTTGTAAGAATCTGACCACAAATAATGGAATATTGTAATTCTTCTATTAAAATAACCTTAATTTACATTAATTAAAATGCAAGATCAACGTAAAAAACTTGGTGTAAATTACCGGGTAAATTACTTTTATTTATTTTTTTTTTTTTACCCTTAACCTAACCTACGGTTAATTTAGGTAATCTTTTTTTTAGTTAAGATTTCTATTCCTTAGGATTTTTGCCCTATTACTAGTCCTAGCTCTGAAAATTGTAGAGTTATTTTCCCCCCTATATACCTAGTTTGAAAGAGAAAAAAGATTTTTTTACAATTAATTATGTTTACAATGATATTTTTAATGAAAAATATGTTTCCTACATTATCCTCCTCTTTTAAAAAACACACTGAGTGTGTTTTCTCGACTTGGTTTCCAGCGACTAGGGATGTCAGTTTTCAGTGGTCCCAATCTTTCGACGTTTGGTCTGTTCCACTTTTTCAGAGTTCTGGATGGTAGATTGCTGGATTTGTAGGATGATGCTATTGAAATTTAGCAGCACGAAATCTCGGATTTTGACTGATGTGTAAAAACCTTTTTCTAATTTACCCACAGGTTTTGTTGATCCTTTTAAATTTTTGAGGCATCGTCTTAGTCTTTGTGGTACCTTTGTTCAGAATATACACGTCTTCATAAGAGAAGGACTGTAAAATAATGAATATTTTAACAGATTAATAGCCACAGATGCAGACAAAACGACGAAGCCGAAATGGTCAGACAAACGCTTGGTCCTATAATGTTTAAATAAAATTACTTCCCATTTCGCTTAGAGATAGGTCCCTGTTAATAACAAGGACATTCTCAGAATTCCTTGAGGCATGACAGATGTTATCGGGGTTTATTTACGATAAACTTTACTGCCACCAGTGTCTGATTTTACTGCTTCTGCATAAGTGACAGAGCTGTTAGGTGGTGAATTAACAAAAATTTCATTAATGACATCTTTGAAGCTTAAGACTTTCAGCAATAATAGCACGAATATTATTGTTTAATTTGTCTAGATTTTCAACAAGACAGTTTACTCGTTCACTGAGTGATTTTATAAGAGGAGAACACTTGACACATTCATCACCTTACTTTTCGGCACTGCGTCTTCTGCAGACTCGCAATAGAGGCATTTCCATATTACTACTTCTCCTAGACTTAAGATTTTTTCATAATCAATTTTTGTGACTATTACACATTTTATATGGAACCACTTGGAACAATTTCCCTCACATTGGAGGACATCTTGGTTGTCTTACTTTAATACTGCAGACACCACACGAATCGTCTGCCCCACTTGGGCATCTTCTTTTAGCATAGTCTGCCATCTTGATATATTCAATAATTATATAATTATAACATATACAGGGTTAGGCAAAAGTATGGACACCCCTAGTTAACTTTTTAACGCGTTGCAGTAGGAAAACCAAATTTAGCACATGTTAATAACATAAAAAACTGCACTTTTTCATCAACTACACAACTTTGCCCCTGCCCCCAAAATGGGGTATTTTGGGAGTAGCCCCAAATTTTCAAATGTAAACCCCTATTGAGTGACCCCTCATTTTAAACGGTTTGACAAGAGTAATTAAATGGCCCAAACCGGAAGACGATATCTCACCCCTAAAGAAATGGCAGCCATTTAAAAACTTGAGAAGGGCAAGCAATTTTAAGTCTGGACACCCCTAGTTAACTTTTTAACGCGTTGCAGAAGGAACAAGAAACTCGGCACATGTTTATAACATGAAAAAACGGCACTTTTTCATCATCTACACAACTTTGCCCCCGACTCCAAAATGGGGTATTTTGGGGGCAGCCCCAAATTTTCAAATGTAAACCTCTATTGAGTGACCCCTCATTTTAAACGGTTTATCAAGAGAAATTGAATGGCACAAACCGGAGGTCGATATCTCATCTTAAACCAAAATGGCAATGTCATTTTTCATCTCGTATAAACTAAAAGGACATCTACGATTGATGCGAAAAATTTACTGTGATAGTTTCAACCAATAAAAGGTAGTAATATAAAAATTACTGTGGATAAATCATCCAAAAGAGCTGTACTGACGCTTGATCTAATCCAAGTACTTGACTTTGCCTCGTACTAGAAACTCGATCGTATCCCAGTAACGAGCAATACTTAAAGAAGATTAGGCTTATATTAAATTCAAGTGTTTCTCTAAATAGTACTTCTCTGAACTTTGTCGACATAACCATCATGATTGGAAATGGCCGCAAGAAATAGAATTGTATTGGTCCTTATACACTAAAGGTCTGAAGGACTATCAGTTATCAGAAAATACTCGTATATAAAAATCAGTGTTTAGGATAAAACTCAGAACAGATGAAGTATCACCTTACAATAAAGTTTCGTCACAGAACAATTAATGGATAGAGTATGGCAATTCCCGGGGAGGGAATTAGACCCATATACTTATATTATTTTCATATTCTGGATTAAGAAGTCACCAAAACTATGCATTACGGGTATGGAAAGGCCCTTAGTGAGGATTAAACCGGATGGTATCTATAGGCATTAACCCTGGTTCAAACTCTAAATAAAAAAGACTACTATCGGGCGAGAGTGATGCCTCGCTAATACTGAATTCAATCAAGAACAAAACCAACCACCAGGCGTTCATGTGTTTTGCGGTAGGCTGGGCCCGACCGCTGAACCCGGATGGCTCCATGAGCATGGATACCATAAAGTTTTCCACAACCAATTCATAAGTTCATGATTCATTCAATTTTAATGTTTAGTGCCTATACGTATAAAATTGTCATTTTTTTGTTTTATGTGCATTGTTATCTTGTTATAATGGTTGTATTTGCTAAATATTTATCACTAACATTTTTTGTGTATTATGAATATTGTATTACTATTATTCTAGTATTATACTATTATTCTAGACACTCAGCTTCAAAGCTTAAAATGTAATTGCTATAAAAACATGATGTACATATTAATTAATATCATATGTTAAAATAGGATTTTCCGTCATTAAATAAATAAGAATCGGTAAATATTGTTCTCTGTATCTGTGGTATATAACAGCTAACGTCCAATATGAGAAGAGTTACCAGCGCATCTTCGATCACCACATGTCCGGCCCCACGCTTGGACCAAAAGAGGAACCTCATTGCCATTGCGACTGATGCGCCAACGGTCTACATTATCAATTTTAGAAATTATGACCAACCAGCGTTCAGACTGAACAGGCACAGCAGCTGTCAAATGGTCCCTTGTGCACCCGCACTGCCTGGCCACGGCGGCCTTGACGGATGCATCAAATTGTGGGATGCAAGATACACAGGCAACTGCTTCGACATAAGGAGAAGAACCTGGTCGAAGAACGTCGAACCGTGCACCCGCACTGCCTGGCCACGGCGGCCTTGACGGATGTGTCAAATTGTGGGATGCAAGATAGACAGGCAACTGCTTCGACATCAAGGAGAAGAACCTGGTCGAAGAACATCGAAACCGTGCACCCGCACTGCCTGGCCACGGCGGCCTTGACGGATGCATCAAATTGTGGGATGCAGGATACACAGGCAACTGCTTCGACATCAAGGAGAAGAACCTGGTCGAAGAACATGAAACCGTGCACCCGCACTGCCTGGCCACGGCGGCCTTGACGGATGTGTCAAATTGTGGGATGCAAGATACACAGGCAACTGCTTCGACATCAAGGAAAAGAACCTGGTCGAAGAACATCAGAACTATCTCAACTTCACGACTCTCACCTAATCCCATGCTGGGCTTGTCGACGGGATCCAGTTTCTGCCAAACAGCAGTACACGTTACATTGCTATATCTAACGAATTCTGACACATTCAAGAAAAATAGTGATATGCATTCAGAGTTGGTTAAGAACAAAGAAAACCGATAGTATTTGCTACACTAGCAATGTAATAAGCGGATTTTTCGTCAACCATCTGCTGCAGGTATCATTTTCTGTCAGTTTATTGGTTATTTAAATTTGTGTGCTGGAGTAGAGTTAGGAGGACTTATTTTTTTACTTAGTTTTTATTTGTTGTTTACTAATTATCGTTTCGTAATGGAAATTTGTGAGAGGTTGTGATGAAGTGTGGGACAGAGATAATATTTTTATTTCGATAAGACATTGTTTGGGAACAGTCAGCATTGTGGTGTAAAATATTCACAGGTAAAAAATCCCTAATAAAACACATGATGCTTGGGGAAGCATCGAATTGAAGAGACAGAGCTAAAACACCCGCTACATTCTCGCCAATTATCAGAAAAAAATCTTTGTTAGTGAGAAAAACTACAACATTTCTCTAGATAAGATCCGATATGAAGAGCGTGGCAATCCACTCGGAGGGGCAATTAGACCCACATACTTATATTGGTTGAAAGTGATGGCTCCCTGATACTTGAAAAAACCAAACGCAGAACAAGGCGTTCATGTGCAGGGTGGGCCCGACTTTGAACCCGGATAGTTCCATAACCATGGACACCGTCCAGTTTTCAACGACCCACAAGGATGAATTCATTAGTAGCGGCAAATATTGTTCTCTGTATCTGTGGGATATCTCAAATGAAATTCAATATGAGAAGAAATATCAATTCCAACAGCAAATCTTCGATTACCACATGTCCGACCCCACCGTGGACCAACGGTGGGTCTCATTGCTGTTGCAACTGGTGCGCCGAGGCCTACATAAATGGTCTGACTCAAATATTGAACGGCTAGTTCAACTAAATGGTTAGACACAAATGAAACAGATCGAGCCAAAACATACTTTCACTAACAATTATAATAAGATATAACAACAACCTACTACTCGTTAAAATAATAAAATTGAGGATAGTGGAATAATAATTAGCTATGTGAATATTTATAGGTATTATGCTCTAAATTGGTTGTGTTTAATAATGGAGATACGACTATGATTACTATGATTGATATGGTACATTCTGGAAATAATGGTAGTATAATAATTGGTCAGTTTTAGTTTAGGTAGTTTGAGATAAAGCTACTTGTACTACATTACCGACATTGTTATTATTATAAAAGATGTAGGTGGCGCGAGAGGTGGACAACATGACTATGAGTACTAACCTCTGTTAAATTATTCCCTAGCGAAAGTCAAAGTATAAAAATGTGTGTAAATGCAACAATTTTGTTAAAATATTCAGTTTTTAAACATTTCCTTTCGGCCCAAACAATTTTAGTTAGCTATATGAATATTTTTCAAGTACACATCTTAGACAGTGGGGTCAGAAATATGTATACCTAAGTGAGTGAGTCAGCCAGTGAGCCAGTGGCACATGCGGGTGTATATGTTTTGAAATCAAGCACGTTCCGGTCTCTTAGTCTATTTTTTATTTGAAAAGCACATTAAAATTTTCCTCACATTAATATGATTTCTTCACATAAATTATTAAAGCTCATATCTAAAATCTAAAACGTAGTTCTCTTGTTGGTTTTAAATGTGATCATCAGGTGCAATAAATCCTGTAACAAGCTACAGTCTGTTTCAAATTAATGTAGAATCAATGACCGCTAACTGTTGGTTGATTTATATCTAGCAAACAAATACCGCCAATTGGTCTCTGGCCGCAGTGTCGCTTGAAAGACGAAAACTGGTTGTAAAACTCGAGGTGCCAGTCACCATATTTCACTCTCCAAAATAAATCAAATAAAATAACAAAGACTTAGAAAAGACAATGAATTAGTTTATTTAGTCTTATTGTAGGAATATTCCATACAATAATAATTATAAAATCCTATTTCGAAAAATTAAGGAAAGCAATAAAGTTTCATTTAAGTTTCAAGTTTTATTGCCATCTAACTGATGTGCTTTTCATAAGCAAACAAACTAATTTATACTATGTAATGCAACGGGCACAGCAACCTTTTCAATAGGTAAATTTCATAGGTGGAATATAAAAGTAATAAAACATTCAAATTCGCTCTTAATTTAGAAACTTCTGCATTTATCTTTTATAAATATTATTATTTATGAATATTTAAAAAAGATCGTATTATTTATACAAACAAGTTGGTAGTATAAAAACCAAAGGAAATAAAAAAATAACGAAAATGGAGGATAACTTAGGTAGGTACGAGTTGGGATGATATATTAAAAAAGGGAAATCTTAATTATGAAAATAAGTTTGATAAAGAGTGGACCACTCTGGGAACGGAACTTACTTTCTTGTTTAACAACTGAGAGTATTGTGGCTTTTAACACATTGTAGAATATAAATTGACCAGTCAATCGAGTTATTTCTCTTTATATATATATATATATATATATATATATATAAATTACTGTACCCACAATTATTTTTTAACAAACACAATTGTCATCAATAAAAATGTTATAAATGCCATAAATATGTAATAAATTATTAAGTGAAAAGATTTGTACTGACAAACTGTACAAGTTAAAGGAGTTTAGGATTTATTTTACATAAGATCGCTTACTCAAAATTCTGTTGGAGGAATCTATTTTCTTATTTCTATAAGGGTTTCGTCTGTTACGTCCATTTTCTCTCGACCTACTGAACCGATTTTCAAGTTTGAGGTGTCATTTTAAAGCTTAGGATATACCGCAGTGACGAATCGTAATTAAAAGGGTCATATTGTTTCGGTCTTCGCCCCCCTCGCCTTTAATTTATTTCTAGAAAATGTTGACCACCTTTTATTGCAAGTTCTTATATGTGAATTGTAATTTAACAACTGATTACCTTCAGATGAATTTTTAAAGCCAGATAGTAAACAAAAATAGATCTGTCACTTCATAATGAACATTCACGTACTGTAGGTGAGTTTCACTCATACAGAATCATAAAATGTGCAATTTGCGCACGTGCCAACTCGTATAAATATATTATAGAAATCTTACATTACATAGTACATTACACTCGCTTACGCAAAATAAAAGGACAAAATAATAGGGCTCGCTGTTCCCGTCGATGGAGGCTTTGCTTTAGTTTTGAGAGTTAGAGTGGCGTGCATGAGGCAAAATGTTATGGGAGCAAGATTGTAGTTCATTTAAGGGAAGACATTACACTAAAGTTGCAAAGAATTTTATTGGTCTAAAATTGAGAAAAGGGTAGTGTTGTCTAGACTGTGGATGCCTAGTCCATAATTATTCTTTTTTGAAAGATAAATCACAGCGGGAAAACTATCCTACTAAGTCTTGGTTAAGAACTCGGCTCGAATAAGAAGGACACTTGTCAACGGGAAACAGTTTTTAAGCTTGCGGTTCCCCGAATTGCAAATTCGGTGTGTTAGTGTGGTGTAATTGTTTGTTTTTTGTCGGTATGTGTTGTTTGTGTTTTTTAAAGAACTTACGAGTGTGAAAAATCACCACAGAAAAACGGACGTCACCAGCATCTTCTGAAAGCGGGAGAGCCCAATAAAAAAAGTAAAAAAATGCAATTAACCCCACCCAAAACATGTATTTTAAAGAAATAATTTGAAATTGTTGACCCGTTTTTTCCTTGCCAAAATTTTCTTTCTTCTAATTATACAAATGATAAAATGAAATATAAAAAAAATACTATGCAAACTGATCAATTTGGTTGAGACATAACTATGTAATGTACTTTTAATAGATTTAGTAAATCCAAAATAGCAACTACAAACAAGCATTACAAAAAAAGTTAATGACACAGTTGAAGATCATAACATAAAAGTGATAAAATTGTCTATATCATTTATCTCTAACTTAGGTTTTAATGTGTCTTAAAAAACTTTCAACAAGTTTTGTCAATATAATTTTACTAAGTCGCCTCACTTGTGTGAGTTTATATCCCTCTGTACACATTTCCGGTACAATTTGCTCATCAGTAGTTGGTGCGCTATCAATTTAGAGTCAATTTAGAGTAATTGATTACTTATACACCTGTAATTACTGCTATGCGTTTAACATTGATATTAAGAACTTGAGCCCTCCTGATTCCTGATAGGGGTCATGACAAAAAAAAAATTATGTACAATATAAGGTATAAAGCCATTAATGTGTTTTTTACTGTCTCCACAAGTTTTGTCTGTAAATGTTTCATGTGTGAATGATTATGAACTACAGGCTACTGTAGTTCAACCACACACTATCCAATATATAAAGTATCCAATATATATAGCTTAAAGCTACGTTTTAAGCTTAACTTAAATAAATACCCCTGTCGCAGCAGACCTGCGTACTCAGTAAATTTCCAACAAAATAAGATATTTTTTATTTTCCCCACAAACCGTGTACCAAAAAATGAATTTCCGAAGTTTATTTCGTAAATAGGTTACATAACCAGACCACTTCAATATATCGTCCAAAATCAGGCCAAGATATTTATATTCAATGCTTTCACACAACTCACATCCATTCTCCCATCCACCCTCGCACGTGTGAAAACGTAGACACAAGTTGATAGGATCGCGCTCGGCTCTCACAGAAATGGGTATTTGTTTAGTTTACACACGAAAATCGCAAAAACCCCATTTTTGGGTTACAAAACCCCTCGAAAACTACCCCTTTAGGTAGGTCGATATATCTGGTTTAATAACATCTGAATAAAGGTAGTATTACATCATTTGTACCGCAAGTTAGATATTAATGTTTGAAATATTTAATTACATGATGTATGGTATATAAGGAGATTAGTTTTGGGAAATTTCAGTCATGGAGAAGTTTTGTTTTGTTATGTTGGTTGAGCTGCTAGGTTAAGTTTAAAAGTTTTCAAAGTTGTCGTTAAGGTGCATTCACACTTAGCTAGTTACTCGCTGCTATTGTCATTTGTTTACAAAATTAACTTTTGAATTGACTAGCAACTAGCGAACAGCAAGCTAGCTTCCACTAGCTCCTGTGATAATATTTGTAAATATGTATAAATCGGCTGAGATATTAAAAACAGTATTTATTATTGATTGTTTTGTTTTAAGCCTAAAAAGCAATAACAAGATTTGACAATGTCCTCAAGAGGTATTAAAAAAAAGACTAAATGCAATATTAAGAAAAGTAGTTTTAGAGTTGTGTGAGAAAGGAATTAGTAAAAGACAGAGGAGATGGTGGGTTAGACCATGGATTGGACGAAGAGAGGACTTGGAAGCATCTACAACACTTTTTGATGAACTAAGAAGAGAAGATCCTGAATCATATCAGAGGTGATGCGGATGCCTATGCATAAATTTGACCAACTGTTAGAGATGATAACACCCTTTATACAAAGATCAGACACTATACTAAGGAAAGCAATAACGCCAAAGACAAAACTGGAGATTACGCTACGGTACTTAACAACGGGTGACAGTTTACAGTCTTTGTTGTTCAGAGTACCGCCCAGTACAATATCAACATTCTTGCCTGATGTGCTTTCAGCCATATATGAAGTGCTCCAACCTTATATGAAAGTAAGCATTAATTGTTTTGTTGGCTTGTCCTTCAAGATGCAGAAGCATATAGGTATATAAGAAATATAACCATTTACAAGTTTAAAAAATCTTAAATATACACCTATTCAAATTTTCACTTATTTTAGGTGCACACAATAGAAATAGATTCACACGTGGTCTCGTAGGGTCTACAACTGCCTCGAAAGAAATCGATCGAGCGTCAGACGCTCCTAGAAAAATACTTTATATATATGAAGCCCAGGAAGAGCAGTACGCCTATCGCGCGATGATAGCTCAGCCTAGTGGGTAGATTGCTCATTTTCAAACGCACGTGACACTCCTAACTAAAGTGAAAGAAATTCAAATAAAAATGAAACATTATAACATTTAAGTACAAGATATTCTGTGTACCAAAATAAAAATGCATTTCTCGTATTCTTCGTGGGAGAAGCCGATCGTCCCCCCCAACGCTCGTTTTTGATGGTCATTGGACAAACTAAAGTAACAATAAATCCGATTAATAACATTATAATAGTAAATATTTTTCACAGATCGTCTTTAACTAGAATAGTTTATTTATATATTCTTATATTTTATATAGTACTTAATATACTGTCCATCCCTCAGGGGCAGTGGGCTTTCCACTGTACGGGTGTTTCTTGGCGACCCCGGGGTACCTGAGCCAAGCTGTGAGACCCTCCTCACAGTTCTTCCCGAGCTAAGGCCATTCTTCTCATCTTTCAGGTCTTAGCTCACCGTCTTTATTCTTTCCTGAGCTAACCTTGCTCACCTTCTTTTTTTTTCGACCCCGAATCAAGGGTGTCTTTCCACCTTCTTTCGACCGGCGCATGCTGGGGGGTCCTGGGAGTGTCCCTGTTGTGTTGCAGGGACTGATGTGTGCCTCGCACTGCCGATGGTCTCCTCCAGTGTGTCGTCAGAAGCCAGCCGCTTCGGACCTTAGTCAGGGAGTGCGGCATGGATGCAGGGATCGGACTCTGCATTGCCACGGTGCGACCCCCAGCACGTCCGGCACCTTGTGTGTATCGGTGCTGGGCAAACGGAGGTTCGGGCCCCAGAGTCCTGGGGTAGGGGTGTCTAATTTCCTACGGGGGGTAGACCTCCGAGGGTGTACCCGCTCTCGGCCGATGAAGGGCCGCCCCTTGCCGCACGATGCGCTGGTGACATGAAAGCATGGATTTTATCAACCGAAACACGAAGAACGTAAAGGAGAATGAGCAAGCCGCTTTTAGGCGAAGCTCTATTGTGCAGAGGTCTCCGACCTCGAAGACTAGGACGCCGACAGGGGGAATTAAAACCTCCCCCCCACCGGCACCGTTCAAGACGGTAAGTGACGCCGGATCGTCGTCCGAGCCTGAAAAGGAGAAAGTGGATGTCAATCTAGCGATGAAGGTGACCGAGGCAGAAACCTCAAAACCCAGGCTCGATGGAATACCTCCCAGGAAGAGCCCTCTTCGTGCGGCATTCGAGCTGCAAATGCTTCGGCAGCAGCAGGACGACGCCCACGAGGAGGAAGACTCATGTCTGAAGAAGATGAAAGCTCTTTTGAAGGAGATAGCCAAGGCCCTCTTAATTCAAAAGAACGTAAACAAGGCCATAAAAGAGGGGATTCCGAAACTCGAAGATTCTCTAGACGAAATCGAGGAATGCCGGAAAATCAGGCTTAAGGCAGTGAAACAGGAGCGCGATGTCACGAACCGAGTCATCTCTGCTTCGCCTCAAGCTCATCTGGCTGAGTCCCAGACTCAAGCCAGAAAGCGAAAGAAGAGGCAGAGCGGTTCATCATCGGGAAGCCCTGAGCTCGGGGAGTTGGACTTGGCGCCGAGGCCGGTTTTTGTCACTGCATCATCGCAGACATCTCCTGTCCCGGCTGCTCATTCCATCCCGGGCGCTGTCGTTGTTCCAGCGGCTACTCCTGCAGAGGTTCCTGCTCCGGCGGCTAATCCTGCCTTGGCAGAAAACTCTGCCTCGACACCTTTGGGGGGCTGGAAGACGCGCCTGTCTAAGAAAGAAAGGAGGAGGCAGAAGCAAGCGGAGGCAGCTTCGAAAAGTGCGTCGAGGGTGGAGCGGACGCAAGTCTCAAACCCGGTTGGGGAGGCCTCTGGCAAGTCTGTCAGAAAGCCTAAACAACCCAGGCCTAAGAAGCCCAGGAAGGAGGCAATCTTGATTAAGCCCTTAGGGGGGCGATCTTTTGCCGATGTTCTGGGTCAGATTAGATCGCAGGCCAAACCGGAGGAGACCGACACCGTTATCAAGTCTATTCGGCGAACCCAGAACGGGGATGTCCTCCTCGAACTGGGGAAGTCGAGTGACAAGATCGGTTTTGCCGCTTCCCTCAAGACTGCACTTGGGGACAAAGGCTCCATCAAGGCCCTAGAACCGAAGTGTTCGGTCGAGATTCGGGACCTTGATGCCCTCTCCACCGAAGACGAGGTGACCCGTGCGATCCAGGTGGCACTCCCGGAGATACCGGCTGATGGAGTGAGGGTATGGCTGACAAAGCCTAACCGAAGTCAACTCCGGATGGCTGTTGCTGAGATGGGCGAAAAGCACGCCAATAAGCTGCTTAGCCTTCAGCACCTCAGAGTCGGTTGGGTCAGTTGCAGGCTCAAACGGAGGGTGGTAGTTTCGAGATGCTTTCGTTGCCTCGGTTTCGGCCACTCCTCCCGAAACTGTAAAGGGCCCGACAGGAGTGCCAACTGCTTCCAGTGTGGAAGCCAGGGCCACAAACGCAAGGAATGTTCCTCGAGCCCCTCCTGCTTTCTCTGCAAGGATTCAGGCTCCAGTGCCCTCGGTCACTTACCCGGGTCTGGTCAGTGCGGTGCCTTCAGAACCGCACTTGAACAGGCAAAAGGCAGCGGCCGGTAATTCGCATCCTCCAGGCCAATCTTCATAGATCCTGGGGAGCTGATAACCTTCTAGATCAGCTCGCCCGAGAACTTGGTGCTGACGCGCTCCTTATCAGCGAACAGTATCGGGACAGAGATCCAAACACTTGGATCTCCGACAGCCTCGGTACTGCTGCACTTTGGGCGCGTAATACGCGGGATGTCTTGGTGCGGAGTCATGGTCGCGGCCGAGGATTTGCCTGGGTTAGGTGTAGGGACGTGACAATCTTCAGTTGCTACCTCACCCCCAACGAGGCCGTCCAGGACTTCCGCGACAAGATAGATAGCCTAGAGGAGTGCGTTCTTTGCACCACCGGGCATGTCGTCGTTGGTGGCGATTTCAACGCCAGGGCCGTCGAGTGGGGAATGCCCTCTACCAGCTCCCGGGGGAAATACATCCTGGATTTCATCGCCAGGGCCGGTCTTGTCGTCCTCAACCAGGGCGACACACCTACTTTTCGGCGCCCCGGGCAGAGAGGCACGATCCCTGACGTCACCTTTGCGTCTGAGTCGCTCCTTCCGAGGATCTCTGGCTGGAGGGTTGTGGAGGACTACACGGGTAGCGACCACCAATACATCGTGTTTGATCTGCATGATCAGGAAAATCGTCGAGTTTCCGCATCTCGGGAAGGGTCACGCCGGTGGAACACCAACAAACTGGACGTGGTTAAGTTCACCGAAGTCATCTCTCGGGGAGCGCAGGGGAATCCTGGTGAGGCTGGGGCCGAGGCACTAGTAACATCCACGATGGAACTGATCGTCTCGGCCTGCGACCAGTCTATGCCGCGAAGGAAACCCCGACGCGACAAACAACCCGTTTACTGGTGGACTGAAGAGATTGCGGAACTCAGAAGAACATGTTTAAGAACTAGACGAGCCGCCACTAGAGCGAGAATTCCCGCAGACAGAGTTCGTAAGTCGGAGGCCTATAAAGCTGCGAGAAAATCTCTCCGCCAGGCGATCAACAGGAGCAAGGCGAATAGCTGGAGGAGACTTCGTGACGACGTTGACTCCGACCCGTGGGGCCTGGGTTACAAACTTGTAACGCAGAAACTCGGCGCCCGCTCTCCACCTTCCATCATGGAGGGCGCCACCATGGGGAGGATCGTCGCTGCGTTGTTTCCTGAACATCCTCAGCGACCGCCGGTTGACTTCAGACGGGTAGAGGACGTTCCACTCTTCACTTTCGAGGAGCTGGAAACCTCCGTTCTCTCCCTGAAGAGCAACAAGGCTCCTGGCCCGGACGGGATTCCCAGTGAGGCTTTAAAGAAAGTATTTTCAATCAACGCTGACTTGTTGTTGAGAATGTACAATGCCTGTTTGGTAGAAGGGGTGTTTCCCGCTCCCTGGAAAACAGCCAGGCTTGTACTGATCAGCAAGGGCAAAGGTGATCCCGAGCTGCCGTCGTCCCACAGGCCTCTCTGCATGTTGGACACGGCTGGGAAGCTGTTCGAGAAGCTGATCCGTTCCTGCCTGACTTCTGCCGTGGAAGCTGCCGGGGACTTATGCCCCCGTCAGTACGGCTTCAGAAAGGGACGGTCAACGATCGACGCTGTCACCGAAGTTCAGAGAGCTGTGGAGAGAGCCGAGAGCCACAACCATTTCTCCCGCCGAGTAGTGCTTCTTGTTACGCTTGATGTCAAGAATGCCTTCAACTCGGCAAGGTGGGTCGATATGTTGGATGCGCTTCGCAACACCTTTCGTATTCCTGCATATCTGTTGCGGCTCATCGAGGATTATCTACGCTCTCGAAGCCTGATTTATGACACGAGGGACGGAACGCGGACGATGGAAGTCACTTCTGGTGCCGCACAAGGTTCAATACTCGGCCCGGATCTCTGGAACGTTGCCTATGACAGCCTCCTGAGGTCCGAGATGCCTGAGGAAACCACTTTGGTTGGGTACGCCGATGACGTTGCAGCTCTCATTGCTGCACGCAACGTTGAGCTGGCCCAACTGAAGTTGAACCGAGTTATGCGGGTGGTCAACAACTGGATGTCCGATCACGGTCTCTCGCTTGCTCTCAGTAAGACGGAGATTGTGATCCTCACGAAGAAGAGGATCGACACCGTCGTCCCACTCCGAGTGGGAAGGGAGGTGGTCACATCAACTCGTGCCGCCAAATACCTCGGGGTTATGGTGGACACCAAGTTAAGCTGGAGGGATCAGATCTTTCGTACGGCGGACAAGGCCGCTAAGGTAGTCACTTACCTTAGTAGGCTGATGGCCAATGTCGGGGGTCCCCGATCCAGCAGAAGACGTCTGTTGATGTCCGCGGTCCAGTCCGTGCTCCTTTACGGGGCAGAGGTGTGGGCAGGCGCTCTAGATAAGGAGTGCTACAGGTTGCGACTCGCCCGGGTTCAGCGTCAAGCTGCGCTCCGGGTGTGTTCCGCCTACCGGACAGTGTCCGAGCCTGCCGTCCTGGTGGTCGCCGGAGTCATCCCGGTCAAGCTCTTGGCAGGGGAGAGGAAAGCGATTTACCAGAGACAAGGCGAGATCGGCAAGGACACGGCAAGAACCGAAGAGCGCTCCCGAACCTTCCAGCAGTGGCAACACAGCTGGGAGCACGACACCCGAGGACGATGGACTGCGCGACTCATCGAGCAGGTCCAACCATGGGTGGAAAGGCGGCATGGCGAGGTGGACTACTACCTCACGCAGTTCCTGACAGGTCACGGCTACTTCAAGTCGTACCTGAACCGGATGGGCAAGACCGGTTCACCGGATTGCATCTACTGCCCGGGCGTTCCCGATGACGCGGAACACACCTTCTTCCGCTGTTCGCGTTGGGAAAGGCCCCGCCTGGAGGCCACAAGAAAACTCGGTGTTTTTTCGGTGGACACGGTCTGCCAAAAGATTATGGAGGATGAGGGCAACTGGGATTGTTTGTCACAGTTCGTCCGGGGTATCCTCCTGGAAAAGAAAACCGATTTGGACCACGAAGTGGCCCAGATCCCTTGACCGAACAGCTGGATAAGGAGCGAGCCCCATGGGCGTAAGCCAAATTTAGGCCTAGCCTGACGTAATGTGATAAACAATTCCAGGTTAGAATCCTAAAGAGTAGAGGAGGTTTTTTAGTGGGTAAACCCGTTTTTAGGGGAGTCCCACACTACAGGCTGGCCACCTGTGTGCGTAATGCATTTTCCCTGCCTCTCCCTCAAAAAAAAAAAAAAAATATATACTGTCCATGATCTAATTTCATAGATATATACTAAACACCTGGATCGGTAACTGAAATTGCGGAATAGCGCTAAAAACGAGCCAACTTCCCCCACCACTAGCCAGTATACCGCCGCTTGGCCGCCGCCGCACCGCGTTGAATATCAGCTGACATGATTATTTTCGGTGCATCAGTTGCATTATTGTTTGTTTACAATCTTTTAAATGTTCAATTATAATTATGATGATGACAGATAATTCTGTACTGTGCAGCTTTTGTATGTATTTGTGCACAATCCAAAGGTTGAAATTTATCATTTCATAGGTAAGAAAGACTAAAAAAATACAGTATTACTGTAGTTTAGTTAATTAATTAATTTATTTATTTATTTAAATTACAGTACATATACTCGCACAGGGTTGGCAACACTGACCACGAATACTGGCTAGTGGTGGGGGTAACGGCTCGTTTTCGCAACACGGAGTTACCGATCCAGGTGTTTAGTATATATCTATGTCCAATTTTCATAAACCATATGTTTAATACAAAATGTGTTTACATTCACTTCTTCTACTAGCAACTAGCGTAGTGTGAGTGTAAAACTACCTTACCAGCGATTACTAGCAGCATTTTTTGATTGTTTTTAATACAGCTGTCACTCGCAGCGAGTAACTAGCCAAGTGTGAATGTACCTTTAGATAAAACGGTTGGTGGATGTAATTAAGGGATCACGTAGAAATTGTAAGTAGAAGCTTAATTAATTTGGTATTTGAAAACTTTGTATGAAAAGTCATTTTCACTTAAGATTAACCTGTTGTAACT
The DNA here is from genome assembly GCA_030545055.2 of Neoaliturus tenellus. Taxonomy (NCBI): domain Eukaryota; kingdom Metazoa; phylum Arthropoda; class Insecta; order Hemiptera; family Cicadellidae; genus Neoaliturus; species Neoaliturus tenellus. The sequence continues at coordinate 67,172,766 of CM061531.1, read as the reverse complement.
TTCCAAAGGTCAGATTTTGCTATTCTGATACAATATGTACTGTTTCCAATAACATTCTACTGGCAATGGCGTAACTTGTATTTAACCAACTATAGAACTTTCACTTCGTTAATTAATTTATTAATTTTATAAAGATTGTACTTGCTTGTTATTCATGCCTGATTGGGTATTGTCCTTAGACGTACCGGTTCCAAACAAAAGGCGAGTTTCATCGGTTCTAGGCCTAATCGTTTTCCACCAACCAAAGTAAGAAGGTTCCATTAAACATTTAAGTATAAGAATATCAATAATATTTGTTTCCAGGATAAAGAGGAAGTTCTAATCAATTGTAATTTATGGATGCTGATCAATATAAACCTCTCTTGAAATTTGAGGCTTATTTGGAATTAGCCCCACTGAATGATCTAGCCTATGTCCCTTAGTACCAATCTAAATTATTACTATACAATATGTTACCAAATTTGCCTTATCGGTATACATATTTTTGCGCAACTCTGCTGTGGCATTTAAGCTATGAATTATAGGCTACTAGATCATACATTCAGTGGGCAGATTAAAAAATTCACTGGTCACAAATTTTGAGACGAATGTTACATTTTAATTTTGAAATATTTAATTACATGATGTATGGTATATAATAAGATTAGTTCTGGGAAATTTCAGTCATAGAGAAGTTTTGTTTTGTTACGTTGGTTAAGCTGCTAGGTTAAGTTCAAAAGTTCAAAGTTGTCGTTAGATAAAACGGTTGGTGGATGTAATTATGGAACCACGTAGAAATTAGGTACCGGTTGCAAAAAAAAGGCGAGTGGCTTCAGTTCTAGGCATAATTGTTTTCCACCAACCAAAGTAAGAAGGTTCCATTATAATTTAAAGTATAAGAGTTTCAATAATATTTCTTTCCAGGATAGAGAGGAAATTGTAATCCGTTTATGTATGTTGATCAATATAATTCTCTCTTGAAATTGGAGTCTTATTTGGAATTAGCCCCACTGAATGATCTAGCCTATGTCCCTTGGTACCAATCCAAATTATTACTAAACAATATGTTACCTAATTTGCCTTATCGGTATAATCTATACCAAATTTGGCCTCGATCGGACCGTTTTTATGGGAGTTATCTTTTTTAGGGACATATTATTGGAATTTTATTTACTTGAGTCACCAATTTCTTGTATTTTAAACTGAGGTTGAGTTGTAAAGAGAACTATATAGTCTTACTATGTCTAATAAATAAAGCATTTGTTATTATTATTATTATTGTTATACCTATATAACCCATATTTGTTACACAAATACAAAGGTACCACTAGCGTGTGCATTAGTAAAAAAATCGTGTTAGGTTAACTTGTTTAATATCTTAATTTAAAATTTGATAATTAAATTAGTAAGCAAAACGATTGATCACGTTAAAACAAGTTTCAGACTTTAATTAAAAACCTTTAGCAAACCAGAAAACTTGTAATATGCAAAATATGATGTTGATAATTACTATCCAAGTTTCAAAAGCACTGTTAAAAGTGGTTAAAATACTGTTATGGAAACTGTAAATACATTTGCAGGGAGAACAAAGGAAGTGGTTTTCTCCAAGTAATTTCTAAGGCGCGCGCAAAAGTCACCGTCGTTCGCCTCTAAACTCCATTCCTTAACTAAGCTAAGACATTGCTTATCTTTAATGCAACCATAAAGTTTGAGAAGAATCATTAACAAATACATTTTACATTGTTTTTTACTTATATAAGTTACTAGCAGTTACCCGGCGAAAATTGCTGCGCTCAAATTAAGATGCTTACAGAAATAAAACTATTTTATTACTTAATATAAAAAATTCAATGGAAAAGAAAGTAAGTATATTAATTTTATTGTAAGGCCAACGGATAAACAATAGGTGTTGTCTTTTGATCTAGTGTATAAATGTAAAATATTTCAGGCATATAAACTCGTAAGCACACCACGTATAACTGGCCGTGCGAAAAACAGGCATTTTCCAAATTTAAACCCGGAATAGTCAAAGATTGCCCTTGTACCTTATTGATTGTAATTTTAAATGCAAGAGCGCCTATGAGCAAAGAGGCACATCCATGTCAAATTTCAACCCCGGAGGCCATAAATTAATTTTCAAGTCCAGTGGAGCGGAGCCCTAAAGTGCTTAAAAAACTATATTTGCAAAAGCGTTTCTTAATGAGTCCCTATGAGCAAAGAGATAGGTCCATGTTAAATATCAAAACTGGTGGCCCTAAAGTAATTTTGAAGTTCAGTAGGGCGGAGCCCTAAAGAGCTTCAAAAACTATATTTGCAAAACCGTTTCTTGGTGAGGGCCTATGAGCAAAGAGGTACCTCCATGTTAAATTTCAACCCTGGTGGCATTAAAGTAATTTTGAAGTCCAGTGGGGGGGGATATATACAAATATGAAAATGAACGAACGGTGTTTTTGGCTTCTGGGGACCTCAAAATGAAAAATTAACATGGTCCCGGGCTTAGGCCTTACCATGGCTACTACCATAATAGCGTATTCCCTATAGAGAAATTCGCTAAAAGTCATTAGAAAACTTAGATTCAATTAAGTAATCGAAGAGACTAGTTTAGCGTTGAAATAAAACAGTTTATTTGTTAAGCAATAATAAACGAATACGCAAAGTACTATTAAATATGTTCCATGTTTAACAACCATTTGAAAATCTTTAATTTTTAATACTTCATAATATAATGATTCAGGTATTATTTGAAATTCCATGTGAAAACAGGTTGGGCCATTATTATACAAACAATGAGACAAAGGCGGTCTAAGTTCCGACAAACTTGTTGAGGCCACAGACAATCAAACAATGTTGAGCTGAGAGTCGTTAGCGCGGGACTTGCCTGTAACTGTCCTCTGGGAATTAATAATTAAAAATTATTATAAGTTCTAGAAATCAAGTTTTAATAGCAACTTAATATGAAAATCGAAGGCAACAGTCAAAAACATATTTTTTAATATTTCATTTATATTAAAAAAACATTTCCGTTGGTTAAAACAAGTATAATAAGATTAAAATTACCATATTTAATATAAATTACGATACTTTGGCTAATCGAGTAATGTACCATAAAAATCGTTCCTTAATCAAATATGTCAAAATGTTTTTAATACAATTATTAAAACCTTGTGGCTATTAAAAAAATATTAGTAAGACAAAAATAGCCTGGAAAATTGCACAAGTCTTTTAATTTTATGAATTTTGCCCTAATTATACATTGCAGTCGATACATGAATTTATAATGAAACTCCGAAGTAGAACCAGATTGGGGGTTTGTCAAAGTATAATCCTGAACTGATGTTAAACTCGAAGTTTTTTTTTTAAATGCGATTAAATATGTTTTGTGTAGGCTTCTCAGGCACCTACCCAATGTTTAACTTATCTTGGCCAACTACACCATTGTATTTTGTTGCCTCAATGGTCCAATGGGTACGGAAATTCACTCTATATCGGGGCGATATTGCCATTTCGTTAACAAGTTTTTTTTTATATAAAATACAGCCTTAAGAGTAAATTACTTCTAGATATTTTATATATTGTTAACACAGGTTAACATTATACATCACATATTATTATAATATATTGATCTTACTTCCTTGACGAAACCCATACATGTTTCAATAAGAAGCGGTGTCTGCAATTCAATATGCGGTTATACCAAATGCGTATAGTCATGTATTGCTTTTTTAGGTACATAACTTCGAAATTTAAAAAATGTAATAATTTTCTGTTACTCTAAAAGGTTCTTTATCTATAAACACACCAATTTAATAATGGAATCACTAAAATCTCCAATTCAAACACGTTAATTATCTAACCTCTCTAGATTCGTCCGGCCACAGAGAATTCAATTAGACGATAAACACTAGACGTGACAAAGGACTTGTCCCGAGTTCTAAGGAACGTCTTGAACCGCAAACAATCAAACAAAGTTCAGGACTGCATTTGCCGAGAGTTGTTGAAAACATCAATCGCCGAGCCGCGCCGTGTGCTGCTTCTAGGTTTAAATTATTAACTAACATTAATCATAAAGTTTCGTGAATATAATGTAGAGTAAATTTCCAATATAGTACCTTTCACGTATTACTTTGATGCAGTTTGGTCACATTTTATTCATGTATATTATAACTGACAGCTGGATGATGAAAATATGAAGAAGCATTAGTTTCATATAAGAAGTAGAAAAAAATATTATGCAGTGTGAGTTGATTATTAAATTTGGACGCAAATCCGATAGTATCAATTAAATATCTAAATTAACTTATTGAACTAGAATTTTTGTTACAATTGTAACAGTTTTACAACTGTTACAATTTTTTTAACTAAATCTTATGTATAAAAAATATAACAAAATCAGACTTGGAATTGTAAAGAAACGGTACATGAAACGGTTAGTTTTTGCTCTGAAATATTAATAGATTTATCCTTTTATAAGTAAAATTTACTACACCAAACATTTCAATCACGTGGAAGCTCATACTGGATGTGCAAGATTTTCACAGTTATTTTTACGATGTAAGAACCCACCGAATCCTACCCTTACTATTGTAATGCAATAATTAACATTTTATCTTTCTTTCTCATGTTTGTCTTCGATAGTATAAATAATGGGTTTCCGTCTCAAAAATATTATTTTGACAGATATTTCAATAAAAATTTAGAGAAAGTTGGGCAAAGGTTTGGTATATAGTTAATAACTTTATGTCCATGATTTAATGAAATTTGGTATGAGTTGCATTTTGTATTACTGCCCACGTTATGTATTTAACAATTTTTTCGTAGCCCAGGAACGGCTACACAGGAAATTGTCAAAATATTAAATGCAAGCATTAAGGTACACCAAATGAAAAGTCTTATTTAGTGGAATACAACCGGACTTAAAAACAATGCCCGAGGGTGTAGTTAAATATTCAATTTCTTGTGGTTGGATTTGTGGATTTCTTTTTAATTCCACCTAAGAATTCAAAGACCTATAAAATAATGTACATAAGGAGTACAAAAAAGGATAAAATAATGTACAAAATAATGTTTCTCCTTAGACTTCCTTTATGGACGTTCACAATAATGAGAGGGACGAAATATACTGCTATTTCTTCATTTTTGTATTATTATATAGTTTGTAACAGTACATACTTCAAGTAAATACTTTTCAAGGTACCTTTGGATATTTATCATATGTACTTCACATAAACAGGTTATTAACGAATAATAATTTATAAAATAAAGACAAATGCTAAATAAAGAATAAACATAACCAAATATAGTAATATTAAGTTAAATTAAATATACTGGTCCTAGATAAGAAGGTCAACAGCTGATTTTAATTTGAAACTAATTTAACGCTGTCAAATTAGTGCAGGATCTAAACAGGTTGAGCATGCACTGAAAGTATATCAAAATTTGACTTTGGATTACTGTTGAGGACATTTAATAGATGTAAAAAATCGATGTTGCCACATTTCCAGAATGGGCACAACACGGGGGACGCCCCCTAGAGGAAATCGTAGAGGAAACTGTATTGGCCAATGTCATGTTGTATATCATTTTAAAGGTCTTTGGATGTAGATTAAAATGCCACAAACCCGATCTTTAAAAGTCGAATATAATGTGAGTTATTGCGTTTTGAAATTTCGGCAATTTCTGCACATAGCTGCAGACTTTAACATTGATATTTTGGAAACAACCAAATACCCAAAGACCAGGGCTGAATTTATTAAATTGTTTGTAAGTTATGGTTTCAAAGAGATTTTTCATACCCCAACTAGAGTAAAAAAACTACTAAATCATGTATTGATGACTATTTAGAGAGTAATTTATGTGAAAATACTCTGAGAACAAATTACATGTTGAAATATGTATTTCTGATCATAGGGCCCTTTTGACTTATGTTATGTATAAACAATCTATGAAGGAAGGTAAAAAGTGTGAACCAAAGAGGTACTTTTCTATGGAGAACAACTCATTAAGGCAGGCTTTAGACTATGCCGATTTGAACTGTAACCATAGCAAAAACACTCAGCATAATTTTGCTATGTTTTATGATACCTTCTTGAAAGCATTTCATCAAACCTTTCCATTAAAATACAGGTAAAGGGACGTTCGTATTAAAAGATAAATCAATGGATAACTTAGGGCATTAAATTTCTAGTAGGAACAAGAGAATTTTGCATAAATTAGCTAAAAAATATATATGATGACCATATCTTCCTAGATTTCTTAAAAAAATAAAAAAAAATATTTAAGTCAGTTAGTGAAGCAGCAAAATTAAAAGGAAACTGTAAAAAAAAATTAAATCTGCTGAGAACAAATATAAGGCTGCCTGGAATATTGTAAATAAGGAAGTAGTGGGGTTTGGTTACTTTCAAAACGGAAGTCGTGCCAATTGCCAGCCGCTGCCGGCCAGCTGCCATCGGCCAGCTGCCAAATCAGTCGCTGCCGCCATATGCCATGCCATATAGCTTCCGGTGGGGGAGGAGATGTTATTTGAAATTTGAAATTCAACTTGACAATTGGGTTATGGAAAGTATGTCAAGGTCATCCAGAGTAAGTTTTAAAAAACCCTATCCCGCTACCACCGGAGTAATAGTTCGGAGAGTGGAACTAACTCTGGCGATAGCGGGATAGGTATAGAATTAGGTTTGTGAATTTTATTTGTGAAAAACATACAATCAATGTGTGACAGCAGTGTTTAAACAAGTTGAAGTTTTGTTATGAACTACAGAGTTGTAAACACAAACACCGACGACGATGAGAAGGTAAACGCAGAGTCCCCAGATGATGTATTTAAAAAGTTTGAACAAACGTAACATCTCGAGTTGGTTTTCCCGTTCCATTTCCAATCGTTTGATTTCCAATTTCAATTTATCCTCTTCCATCTTTGTTACAAACGGAACTTCATCCATCATATCCACCATGTTTGTGTTTTTTGAAATTTTGAAAGAAGCGATGTTGATAGTCGAAGAGGCGACGATGGAATGAGAATCGAAAGAGGGAAATGTAGATTAAATAAAGAAGTGGTGGGGGGAAAGAGCGTTGTTACATAGAAGTGGTGGGGGAAAGATGTTGCTCATCATTTGCCTCAGAAGTTGTGTCCGACTGTAGAGGGGTAAGAGGAGTAAGATTTAGTAAACTGTCTTCATCAGAACTTTCAACCTTATTACAAATAGGACAAGCGTAAGTTATTTCCAAATTCATTGTAATAGCGTTAAATTTATCTATAATTTCATTTAAAGTATTAAATATATCTTGTAAATCTTCTTTTGAGTTTATTTCAAAACTAGCATTCATTCGTGCCAATGGAGAGTTGTTCATCGTTAGAGAGTTGGCAATCGAATGAGGATTAGCGCCTAGGGAAGGGGGCTTATATAATGGCGACCTTGAGCAGGCGTCTAGGGAGGGGGGCTGTCTAGGGAGGGGGCTTTTATATAGGAAACCTTGAGCTTATGATTGAATAAAACGTTTAGTTCTTCTTCTTCATCTTTTAATTCAATTATTTGAACCGAAGTAGTTGTTTCATCCTCTTCACTCGATGAAGAAAACAATTCACCAGGATTTAAATATTGAACTACAATTCTGAACCATCTTATAGGATATTCGTCAATGATAGAAAGTAAGTTTTGAAACAATTCTTCCATCTCCTCCCTGTCAGTTATTATATGTTCAAACTTGATAAATTTTCCTTCCATGTTGTTAGTTATAGTGTTGGAAGTGGAATGATTTAATATTATATAAAAGTTAGAACTAGTGGTGGGGGAAATTTCAAGGTCATCCAATTGAAGTTTTAAAAAAGAGTGTAAAACTGAAATTATACATTTGATGGTTCTACAGGATCGGAATACCAATCTGATCTGTATTTACATCTTTTTATCATATGTGTACAAAAATCATCTTGATGAGACTTGGTGCGTTGACAATGAGCAAGATCTAGAGGGTGAAATTTGAAACATCTCTGAGGACAACATGTATGAAAATATCTTGATTTGTAAAATTTGAAAGTTCGCAATTCCGGTGGCGGTAGTTGTTTTGTTTTACATTTGCAATAACAAGATCCGAAGAATTCACATTTAGTACAAGCTAACCCATCCACCATCATTGGTCCTAAATCTGTACACTGTTGTTCACAACAGTAACGAGGTTTGTACTTGTATTTTTGCTCTTCCATGTTGATGCTGCGGAGTCTAGTGAAAGAATAAGATTGTATAGTGATGAATAGCGAGTTTTATGTACTATGAAAAGTGGTAGGGGTAATTTCAAGGTCATCCAAATGGAGTTTTAAAAAATTATACCTTACAAGTGTAAGGATTATTGAAATTTAGGAAGTTTGTTTCTGTTTGTTTTCTTCAGACTTTTTTTCTCTCTCCGCCTTAGCCATAGCAATAAGTTCTTCTGTTGATAGTGGATGTACTTCAGGAAATTTTAAAATTAATTTAGCTTGATATCCTTCTTTAGTTAATACATCTAAATCTTGAGTCATTTGTTCAACAGTGTTATAATCTTTTCCATAGATTTTCCCATCAAGTTCAATCATCATTCTGTATAACATTTTCTAGAATAGATCTTGTCGTGGCGAGAGCTGAGAAGCGAATGATTATTTATCAAACTGTTACATCCTTTTTATGAACTTGACATTGATCACGTGATTCCTTAGTTGTAATTTTATTTATTAAAAGTTATTTAACATTGGTAATACTTCTGGAACTTGACGTTATGTTGACCAGCTGGCGATGAAGAAGTTGTAGGTTGTGTAGAAAAAAATATTTCATCATCGCAATATTTTGTTTTAGTGAACATCCTTGTATTAGTAGCACTAACATCAACAGTTAAGTGATAACCACCGGTAAGTAAAACTCGCATTTCATTAGTTAAATCTTCAAGTTGTTCAAAAGTAGTTATGGGTGTTGGTATCATAAGATGCACACTTAACCTTTAGGGACATGTTGAAGTTTTGTATTTAGTGATAGAGAGTGAGATGTGTACGGTACGAAAGGTAGTCGTAGACTGATGAATTTCACAAGTTGATTTTCACTTTTATTATCACACAAAATTGGGTCAAGGTCATCCCATGGAATTTTTAAAAAAAGCAACATATTGTAATGTACAAACACATTACAATATGTTGCTTTTTTTATTTTTTTTTTAGGTTTATATCATATTTATTGAGAAACAATTACAAAGAAATATTTACAATTTTATGTACAAACTAATCAGTAGTAGGTGTTACATGAATTGTAAGTTCAGTAGAGTTGTTTCCACTTGGTCCATGTGATACCAAATAGAGTGCGCCGGGTTGAATTATACGAAGATCTTCATTTTTAGTTCTGGGGCATATGTAATTTCGTGGGATTTTGAATGAAGCAACTATATGATTAGTGGTGATAGATAGGCAATAACATATAGAATCGTGTACTACCGGGTGTTTTGTCTGAAAGTATGGCCGAGCTGGTGTATGACGTCATACTTCCAAAATGGCCGCTAACGGTGACATTGATACCTTTCTACAGCTATAATTTCTTTACGGTTGATTGTATGAAATCTTTTTTAATGGTGTTTCTTATTTATAACAAGATAAGGAACAAAAAAGGGAATCCAGCTTGAGGAACATGCCGCCATTTTGAAAAAATGGCCGCCATCGTGGATCTGGTCCTTTGTGTTTAATATTAATGCATAAAACCACTCCTAAATGTAATAAAACCGTGCAGTTTTCTGCTGATAATCTAAGGAAGGTAAGTACTGCATTCTGACTGGGTAGTAATTTTCTGCCGCCATCTTGGATCCGCCATTTTGGATAAGGTAATTAAACATAGTGATGTGGCACATCATTTCACACTATTTTTTCATGCTGATTGCATTTTCAGAGCTGAAAATAAATCAAAAGCACTGTGGCACACAATAAACTCTGAGAGAAAAACAAAACCAAACACCGACAACTCGATCCACTTACAAGTCAACAACAAAACAATAGGTGACCCAACCGAAATTTCAAACTCTTTCAACGACTTCTTCTCAACAATAGCTGAAAGAACTCTACAAAACAGTAACAACACAGGAACAATCACTCTCCCAGACCTACCACCACCCACACACTCTATTTTCCAGTTCAGACCAGCCACAGAAAAAGAAGTTCAGACAGCCATCGACTCACTAAAACCGAAGACCTCAACTGGAGTTGATGAAATATCAGCAAAAATGATAAAAACATGCAAAGAAGAACTAACAAGACCACTGACAGATCTGATAAATAAATCACTTTCACAAGGAATTTTCCCCGAAAAACTTAAAATCGCAAAAGTCTATCCAAAATACAAAACCGGACCAATTACTGACAGAAACAGTCACAGACCGATCTCCCTAATCTCAACCTTTTCAAAAATAATAGAGAAAATAGTACTAAACAGGCTCCTTGATTTCTTAGAACAAAATAACCTCCTCAACAAACAGCAGCATGGGTTTCTAACGGGCAGATCAACAACTACAGCCATAACTCAGCTAACAGAATATATTTTAGACCAAATAGAAAATGGCTGCACTGCTACAAGTCTATTTCTTGATTTCAGCAAAGCCTTTGACTGTCTGAATCACGACCTCCTACTAGCCAAGCTACGAAAACTGGGTGTGAGAGGGAAAGCAGCAGACTGGTTCGGCAGCTACCTCAATAAGAGGAAACAGCTTGTGGAAATAACATACCTAAAGAACGGCACAAAATGCAAGGCTCACTCAGAAACTGTTGAACTGCGGAGGGGTGTACCACAGGGATCAGTGCTGGGTCCAGTACTGTTTCTTCTGCTCACAAACGACATGCCAGAGTGGATAGCAGATGCTGGAAACACTGTCATGTACGCTGACGATACAGTCCTCACGTTCTCGGACAGAAGGATAGAAGAACTAGAAGAGAAAACCCACACACAGTTCAACAGAAGAAAACAATACTGCTCCCTAAATGACCTAGTTTTAAATGAACATAAAACAGTACAGATTACCTTCACCACAAAGAAAAATAGCACAAATACAGTACTCCCTGGACTACTCGTACAAAACAGCACTAAATACCTAGGCATCATCATTGACTCCAAGCTCTCCTGGAAACCACATATAGATCATCTCTGCAGGAAGCTAAGCTCCAGCCTCTATGTTATACGCAGGATAAAGCAAGTATGCAGTCCAGATGCAGTCAAAATAGCCTATTTTGCCCTTTTCGAATCCCACCTCAGATATGGCATTACAGCCTGGGGAGGGGCATCGAAGAACAATCTAGAAAGGGTGCTACTGATGCAAAAAAGAGCCATTAGATGCCTAGCAGATTTAAACTACCGTGACAGCTGTCGAGAGTCCTTCAAAAATCTCAAAATCCTTACAGTAGTCTCACTCTACGTAAGGGAAACAATCATCCATGCCACCACCACAATGCAACTGAGACACAGTAACCTCCACCACTACAATACCAGACACGCATCCAACTTCACACTGCCACAACACCACCTGAGCCTGTTTGAGCAAAAACCCAGCTACAAAGGTGCCCTCTATTTCAACAACCTACCAGAGCACATGAAGAGAGAACAAAAATCAAGCCACTTCAAAAGCAAGCTGACAGCATGGCTGCAGGAAAGACCACTCTATACCGAAGAGGAATTTTTTAATATTTGAATTGAACAATATAATGCTTCAAGCTAACCAATTTGTAAATGACGCATGACTGTTCTCTATGATCATGTCAATAAAGAGTTGTCTAATTGTCTAATTTTCGAAGTCCGTTTTTGAATATATTTATTCATTTTCGAGATATAATCAAAATACTATTCTTTCCTGTACATTTTTATGGACATTTTGAACTTTAATATTTAGGATTATTTTTCACATAATTCTGGTTCTGGTCTCAATATGCAGTTTGTTGAAGTCATAAAACACTGCACGGGCTTCAATTTGAGCTGCTAATTATTCAAATTTGATGAATTATAGGCGAGTTATAAAGCTCAATTCATCAGAAAACCTTTTATTTTTTAAATACAATTTAATTTAGTTAATTATTTATTTCTTGGGTTAAGATCAAGGTACAATGATCAATTTAGTTTTAAATAAATCACAAAAATATTGGCTTAAAGCTTAGTCATGATCTGTCATTAAAGCATAAACTTAATAAATTACAAATGTTGGTGATGGAGAGAGCATTATGACTTACCCTGAACGAGTACGATTTTTACTATCTATAGGCCTTGCTCAAATGAAAGTCAATTTATAAGTTAATAAAGTTTAGATTAATGAATTGATTGATTTTTACCCATGCATCAAAATTTTAGAGTCAGTTTCGACTGTTTATTGGTTTTTAGTTTTACATGTTGGCTACACTGTCTAAACAGAAAGATATTCATTTTGTTGGCTGGTCAATTTTTAATACAATACATATACAATAAAAATACACTAAACCTGCACCAAACTTTCTTAGTATTCACTGTTCACATCACTCTCATTATTCATAAACAAACAGTAAATAGTAAACAATTGATCAGCTGACGTTAAATAAATATTTTCCTGTTTAGACAGCGTAGCCAACATATAAAACTAAAAACCAATAAACAGTCGAACTGACTCTAAAATTTTGATGCATGGGTCAAAATTATTATCAATTTATTAATTTAAACTTTATCTACAATTTATCAAATACCACTCCCTCATGTATCAGAGTATCTCCATAACCATAGGGTATAGAGGGTTAAAATTTGGCATGGACGTTCCTCTTTGCTCAAAAACGCTTTATATACTCAAAATATACTTTAGGTTTTGAAGTCCTTTTAGGGCTCTGCCCCCACTGGACTTCAAAATTACCACAGAGCCTACGGTGTTCAACTTTGACGTGGATGGTTTCCTTTACTCCTATGAACTCACTCAGAAATGGTTATGCAAAAATAGTTTTTAAAATAATTTAGGGCTCTGCCCCACTGGACTTCAAAATTACTCAAGGACCTACGGTGTTGAAACTTGATTTGAAATTCCTTTTTACATATTTGTACTCAATAAGAAACGGTTTTGCAAATGTGGTTTTTGAAGTCCTGAAGAGCTCTGCCCCACTATGACCTATCTCTAGGGCCTACGAGGTTAAAATTTGACATGGACGTTCCTCTTTGCTCAAATAGGAGCTCACTTAGAAACGGTCTTGCAAATATAGTTTTTGACGTCCTTTAGGGCCCTCCCACCTAAAGGACTTAAAAATTACTATTAGGGCTTATGGAGTTGAAATTTTACATGTTCGTTCCTCTTTGCTCATAGGTGCTTGCTAAGAAAAGTTTTTGCAATATCCATTGCTCTGCTTACACTTTTTCAATGTTTTAATATAATTCTTAATGATGAAGATTTCGTTGCTCTTTAAAGAGACTTTATCATACATAAAATAAATTCAATCGCGCGCAAAGCCGTGACGGGCAACAGCTAGTTATATAAATTGACTTTCATTTGAGCTGTAGATAGTAAAAATCGTAAGGGTAAGTCATAATGCTCTATCCATATCAACATCTGTAATTCAATTAATTTTATGCTTTAACAACTGATCATGACTCTGCTAAAAATTGTCTGATTTTAATTATCGGCATTTCAAATAAAAGCCAATATGTTTGTGATTTATTTAATACTAAATTGATCACTGTATCTTGATCATAACTTAAGAAATAAATAATTAATTAAATTAAATTGTATTAAAAAATAGGGTTTCTGATGAATTGAGCTTTATATCTCGCCTATAATTAATCAAATTTTAATGATTAGCAGCTCAAATTGAAGTCCTTGCAGTGTTTTATAACTTAAACGAACTGCATATTGAGACCAGAACCGGAGTTATGAAAAAATAATTATAAATATTAATTAAAGTTCAAAATGTCCATAAGAAATGTACAGGAAAGAATAGTATTTTGATTATATCTCAAAAATGAATAAATATATTCAAAAACGAACTTCGAAAATTAGACAATTAGACAACTCTTTATTGACATGATCATAGAGAACAGTCATGCGTCATTTACAAATTGGTTAGCTTGAAGCATTATATTGTTCAATTCAAATATTAAAAAATTCCTCTTCAGTATAGAGTGGTCTTTCCTGCAGCCATGCTGTCAGCTTGCTTTTGAAGTGGCTTGATTTTTGTTCTGAAAATGCAATCAGCATGAAAAAACAGTGTGAAATGATGTGCCACATCACTATGTTTACATTTAAAAAAATTACCTTATCCAAAATGGCGGATCCAAGATGGCGGCAGAAAATTACTACCCAGTCAGAATGCAGTACTTACCTTCCTTAAATTATCAGCAGAAAACTGCACGGTTTTATTACATTTAGGAGTGGTTTTATGCATTTATTAAACACAAAGGACCAGATTCACGATGGTGGCCATTTTTTCAAAATGGCGGCATGTTCCTCAAGCTGGATTCCCTTTTTTGTTCCTTATCTTGTTATAAATAAGAAACAACATTAAAAAAGTTTTCATATAATCAACCGTAAAGAAATTATAGCGATAGAAAGGTATCAATGTCATCGTTATCGGCCATTTTGGAAGTATGACGTCATACACCAGCTCGGCCAGACTTTCAGACAAAACACCTGGTAGCACACGATTCTATATGTCATTGCCTACATTTCGCCACCAGTCATATAATTGCTTCATTCAAAACCCCACGAACCTTCCTATACTGACATATGCCCCTACACTATTTGTAGCAGTTGTACGAAGCGCTTTGGTAGGAAGATTTGAAATTTTGCTTCATCACCAATTGTATAAGGTGCCCCGCTTAATGTGCAATTTATAGCATCACCTACTGAAGTTTCCATCTTCTTTATTGTATGAATGATGTAGTGTTTTTCTTCTTTCAGCTCGTAGGTAGGATTGTTGATTTTGAATGAGCGTTGAATTGTTCAACTAAATTTTGAAGTAAGTTGTTTGATGCCATCTTAATGTTTTTGCTGATGCTAATCTTCTTGTTAATAAGAATATCCGTTGGAGATGTTGTCTCTTCGGAGGTTCGAGTAATACTCATGCTGTGTCATGGTAGCGCTCTCACTTTTATTATCGAGACTACCCCCACCACTGACACTACCCCCACCACTGACGCTACCCCCACCACTTTGTTGAAGGAAATTATTCAAGCGGTAGGCATTCTTCAAAGCACACTGTGACCTTCGATGTTTAAAACTTTTTGATGAAATACAAAGTTCATTAAAGTAGCATTGGAAATCTCTATCTATTATTGCATTTATCACTTCATTGCTTGTAAATGATTGTATCCAATTTGCTTTTTCCAATCCTCTTGTGTAGATAGTTTTAAACTCTTTACAATAAATGATTCATAATATGTGGCATCATGTTATAATGAATAAAACCTTCATCCCATTTTAAGTTGTGAAAATGTTTGTTTAACCATTTGTTTGTAACTTTCGCTTTAGTTGTTAGTTTATTGAATGGAAATGGAGGTTTGAACAAGTAATGATAAATTACAGATGTGTTCATATCCAAAATTACTAATTCTTTAATAATGAAATTTCCATCATTCCCTCGAAAAGCTTGAAATTCAATTATACCTCTTTTAACTTCCATTAACTGTGATGCAGTAGAAAACGAAACCCGTTTGTTCATGATGAAGTCTCATCCACAACTGACTGTTATTACAAACACGATTGTTCTTCTTTTATTTCCTGTGCTTCTTCGTTTATATTAAAATTGGTGTGATAGTTGTTTAATTGTCTCCACATATCTACTTCTTGAGGTATTCGATTAAAAATTGAAGTATCCACAGGACCATATAAAATTGGAATGAATGGTTGTCTGTCCAATGTATCAATTAGATAATCTTTGATTATTGTACTTGAAAATACTAGTTGTTTTAAGTATCTAGTGACAGGACCGGTAGTACAACTTAAAGTGTAAAATTCTTCTTTAGTGAAATGTAATTTTACATCATGTCTAGTTAAATCTTTGAAGCGAACAATTTGTCCTCCACGATGTTTGATTATATCAACTTCAATATTTGATTCTAATAAACTTAATCTTGTTCTTTTTCCAAATGTGTTGTTAGTTAAATAACATTCCAAAAGATGTAAATGTTTCATTAGAGAATCCCAAGAAGTTTCAGTAAACATAACCATTTTACTTCCTTGATTTAACATAACAATTGGTGAATAATCTAATGATTTTATAATTCCAACTGATATACTTTTTGTCATGCATGAAGAAATAGGGTAGAAAATTCGAAGAAATACTTCTGTTAAAATATTTGTTGTAATGTTAACTTCAACCTTTTTTCTTTTTACTTCTTTTTCAGCTTCTCCTTCTTCTTCTCTCTTCTTATGTTTGTTAAACTTGAGGAATTCATCCATTTCTTGTTCAACTTGTTTTTCTATATCAGAACTATTTTCATCCATTAGAGGGGTATTTTCTTCTCCGTTAGTAGAATTCATCTTGCGAACGATGTTTCCCATACGACGGTTGAAGATTTTTTTTTTTTTTTTTTTTTTTTTTTTTTTTTTTTTTTTTTTTTTTTTTTTTGAGGGAGAGGCGGAAAAATGCATTACGCACACAGGTGGCCAGCCTGTAGTGTGGGGCTCCCCTAAAAAAAACGGGTTTACCCACTAAAAAACCTCCTCTACTCTTTTAGGAATCTAACCTGGAATTGTTTATCACATTACGTCAGGCTAGGCCTAAATTTGGCTTACGCCCGTCGGGCTCGCTCCTTATCCAGCCGCTCTATCAAGGGATCTGGGCCACTTCGCGGTCCAGATCGGTTTTCTTTTCCAGGAGGATGCCCCGGACGAACTGTGACAAACAATCCCAGTTGCCCTCATCCTCCAAAATCTTTTGGCAGACCGAGTCCACCGAAAATGCACCAAATATTTGTGTGGCCTCCAGGCGGGGCCCTTCCCAACGGGGACATCGGAAGAATGTGTGTTCCGCATCGTCGGGAACACCCGGGCAATAAATGCAGTCCGGTGAACCGGTCTTTCCCATCCGGTTCAGGTACGACCGAAAATAGCCGTGACCTGTCAAAAATTGGGTCAGGTAGTAGTCCACCTCCCCATGCCGCCGTTCCACCCATGGTTGGACCTGCTTGATAAGTCGCGCAGTCCATCGTCCTCGGGTGTCGTGCTCCCAGCTGTGTTGCCACTGCTGGAAGGTTCGGGAGCGCTCTTCTGTTCTTGCCGTGTCCTTGCCGATCTCGCCTTGTCTCTGATAAATCGCTTTCCTCTCCCCTGCCAAGAGCTTGACAGGGATGACTCCGGCGACCACCAGGACGGCAGGCTCGGACACTGTCCGGTAGGCGGAACACACCCTGAGCGCGGCTTGACGCTGAACCCGGGCGAGTCGCAGCCTGTAGCACTCCTTATCTAGAGCGCCTGCCCACACCTCTGCCCCGTAAAGGAGCACGGACTGGACCGCGGACATCAACAGACGTCTTCTGCTGGATCGGGGACCCCCGACATTGGCCATCAGCCTACTAAGGTGAGTAACTACCTTAGCGGCCTTGTCCGCCGTACGGAAGATCTGATCCCTCCAGCTTAACTTGGTGTCCACCATAACCCCAAGGTATTTGGCGGCACGAGTTGATGTGACCACCTCCCTTCCCACTCTAAACGGGACGACGGTGTCGATCCTCTTCTTCGTGAGAATCACGATCTCCGTCTTACTAAGAGCAAGCGAGAGACCGTGATCGGACATCCAGTTGTTGACAACCCGCATAACTCGGTTCAACTTTAGTTGGGCCAGCTCAACGTTGCGTGCAGCAATGAGAGCTGCGACGTCATCGGCGTACCCAACCAAAGTGGTTTCCTCAGGCATCTCGGACCTCAGGAGGCTGTCATAGGCAACGTTCCAGAGATCCGGGCCGAGTATTGAACCTTGTGCGGCACCAGAAGTGACTTCCATCGTCCGCGTTCCGTCCCTTGTGTCATAGATCAGGCTTCGAGAGCGTAGATAATCCTCGATGAGCCGCAACAGATATGCAGGAATACGAAAGGTGTTGCGAAGCGCATCCAACATATCGACCCACCTCGCCGAGTTGAAGGCATTCTTGACATCAAGCGTAACAAGAAGCACTACTCGGCGGGAGAAATGGTTGTGGCTCTCGGCTCTCTCCACAGCTCTCTGAACTTCGGTGACAGCGTCGATCGTTGACCGTCCCTTTCTGAAGCCGTACTGACGGGGGCATAAGTCCCCGGCAGCTTCCACGGCAGAAGTCAGGCGGGAACGGATCAGCTTCTCGAACAGCTTCCCAGCCGTGTCCAACATGCAGAGAGGCCTGTGGGACGACGGCAGTTCGGGATCACCTTTGCCCTTGCTGATCAGTACAAGCCTGGCTGTTTTCCAGGGAGCCGGAAACACCCCTTCTACCAAACAGGCATTGTACATTCTCAACAACAAGTCAGCGTTAATTGAAAATACTTTCTTTAAAGCCTCACTGGGAATCCCGTCCGGGCCAGGAGCCTTGTTGCTCTTCAGGGAGAGAACGGAGGTTTCCAGCTCCTCGAAAGTGAAGAGTGGAACGTCCTCTACCCGTCCGAAGTCAACCAGCGGTCGCTGTGGATGTTCAGGAAACAACGCAGCGACGATCCTCCCCATGGTGGCGCCCTCCATGATGGAAGGTGGAGAGCGGGCGCCGAGTTTCTGTGTTACAAGTTAGTAACCCAGGCCCCACGGGTCGGAGTCAACGTCGTCACGAAGTCTCCTCCAGCTATTCGCCTTGCTCCTGTTTATCGCCTGGCGGAGAGATTTTCTCGCAGCTTTATAGGCCTCCGACTTACGAACTCTGTCTGCGGGAATTCTCGCTCTTGTGGCGGCTCGTCTAGTTCTTAAACATGTTCTTCTGAGTTCCGCAATCTCTTCAGTCCACCAGTAAACGGGTTGTTTGTCGCGTCGGGGTTTCCTTCGCGGCATAGACTGGTCGCAGGCCGAGACGATCAGTTCCATCGTGGATGTTACTAGTGCCTCGGCCCCAGCCTCACCAGGATTCCCCTGTGCTCCCCGAGAGATGACTTCGGTGAACTTGACCACGTCCAGTTTGTTGGTGTTCCACCGGCGTGGCCCTTCCCGAAATGCGGAAACTCGACGATTTGCCTGATCATGCAGGTCAAAAACGATGTATTGGTGGTCGCTACCCGTGTAGTCCTCCACAACCCTCCAGCCTGAGATCCTCGGAAGGAGCGACTCAGACGCAAAGGTGACGTCGGGGATCGTGCCTCTCTGCCCGGGGCGCCGAAAAGTAGGTGTGTCGCCCTGGTTGAGGACGACAAGACCGGCCCTGGCAATGAAATCCAGGATGTATTTCCCCCGGGAGCTGGTAGAGGGCATTCCCCACTCGACGGCCCTGGCGTTGAAATCGCCACCAACGACGACATGCCCGGTGGTGCCAAGAACGCACTCCTCTAGGCTATCTATCTTGTCGCGGAAGTCCTGGACGGCCTCGTTGGGTGTGAGGTAGCAACTGAAGATAGTCACGTCCCTACACCGAACCCAGACGAATCCTCGGCCGCGCCCGTGACTCCGCACCAAAACATCTCGTGTATTACGTGCCCAAAATGCAGCAGTACCGAGGCTGTCCGAGATCCAAATGTTTGGGTCTCTGTCCCGATACTGTTCACTGATAAGGAGCGCGTCAGCACCAAGTTCTCGGGCGAGCTGATCTAGAAGGTTATCAGCTCCCCAGGATCTATGAAGGTTGGCCTGGAGGATGCGAATTACCGGCCGCTGCCTTTTGCCTGTTCAAGTGCGGCTCTGAAGGCACCGCACTGACCAGACCCGGGTAAGTGACCGAGGGCACTGGAGCCTGAATCCTTGCAGAGGAAGCAGGAGGGGCTCGAGGAACATTCCTTACGTTTGTGGCCTTGGCTTCCACACTGGAAGCAGTTGGCACTCCTGTCGGGCCCTTTACAGTTTCGGGAGGAGTGGCCGAAACCGAGACAGCGGAAGCATCTCGAAACTACCACCCTCCGTTTGAGCCTGCAACTAACCCAACCAACTCTGAGGTGCTGAAGGCTAAGCAGCTTATTGGCGTGCTTTTCGCTCATCTCAGCAACAGCCATCCGGAGTTGACTTCGGTTAGGCTTTGTCAGCCATACCCTCACTCCATCGGCCGGTATCTCCGGGAGTGCTACCTGGATCGCACGGGTCACCTCATCTTCGGTGGAGAGGACATCAAGGTCCCGAATCTCGACCGAACACTTCGGTTCTAGGGCCTTGATGGAGCCTTTGTCCCCAAGTGCAGTCTTGAGGGAAGCGGCAAAACCGATCTTGTCACTCGACTTCCCCAGTTCGAGGAGGACATCCCCGTTCTGGGTTCGCCGAATAGACTTGATAACGGTGTCGGTCTCTTCCGGTTTGGCCTGCGATCTAATCTGACCCAGAACATCGGCAAAAGATCGCCCCCCTAAGGGCTTGATCAAGATTGCCTCCGTCCTGGGCTTCTTAGGCCTGGGTTGTTTAGGCTTTCTGACAGACTTGCCAGAGGCCTCCCCAACCGGGTTTGAGACTTGCGTCCGCTCCACCCTCGACGCACTTTTCGAAGCTGCCTCCGCTTGCTTCTGCCTCCTCCTTTCTTTCTTAGACAGGCGCGTCTTCCAGCCCCCCAAAGGTGTTGAGGCAGAGTTTGCTGCCAAGGCAGGATTAGCCGCCGGAGCAGGAACCTCTGCAGGAGTAGCCGCTGGAATCACGGCAGCGCCCGGGGCGGATTCAGTAGCCTGGACAGGAGATGTCTGCGATGCCGCAGTGACAAAAACCGGTCTCGGCACTGAGTCCACCTCAATAAGCTCAGGGCTTCCCGGCGAAGAACCGCTCTGCCTCTTCTTTCGCTTTCTGGCTTGAGTCTGGGACTCAGCCAGATGAGCTTGAGGTGAAGCAGAGATGACTCGGTTCGTGACATCGCGCTCCTGCTTCACTGCCTTTAGCCTGATTTTCCGGCATTCCTCGATTTCTTCTAAAGCATCTTCGAGTTTCGGGATCCCCTCTTTTATCGCCTTGTTTATGTTCTTTTGAATTAGGAGGACCTTGGCCATCTCCTTCAAAAGAACTTTCATCTTCTTCAGACATGAGTCTTCCTCCTCGTGGGCGTCGTCCTGCTGCTGCCGAAGCATTTGCAGCTCGAATGCCGCACGAAGAGGGCTCTTCCTGGGAGGGATTCCTTGCATCCTGGCTAGAGGTGTTACCGGCTCGGTCACACCCATACCCAGATCAACCTCATCTTTCTCCTTTCCTGTTACGGCCGATGATCCAGCGACACCAGCAGCCTTGAACGGGGCCGGCGGAGGGGAGGTTTTAATTCCAACCGTCGGCGTCCCAGTCTTTGAGGTCGGGGACCTCTGCACAAGTGAGCTGCGCCTAAAAGCAGCCTGTTCGTTCTCCTTTCCAAGATTCGTGTTTTGCAGTTGACAATCCATACTGTTTTGTAACCAGCGCATCGTGCGGCAAGAGGCGGCCCTTCATCGGCCGGGAGCGGGTACACCCTCGGAGGTCTACCCCCCGTAGGAGATAAGACACCCCTACGACGGTTGAAGATAGAATGAAGTTTCTACTAATTATTTTCTTGCTTTTATATTTTTTGTAAAATCCTTGAAATTTATACAATTACATAATTGTTTATTTTCAACCTGTCTTTTAGAAACAAAATTCTAACCTTAAAAATAAAGGAAGATAATTCTAACCTCAATATTTTGCAGTAGTTGTACTAATTCTTTTTAAAGTACATTCTTCACTATTCCGGTGAGAGGTGTGTAAGTAACTATTTTATCATGTAGAATTAGACAGTATGCCGAAGTTCCATCCGCTACTGGTTCTTCAAATTCCATTTCAATTTTTATATCCACACTTGATGATTTTACTGATTCATTTTGTTTTGAACAATCGATTACAATTATTGGAGCTTTGGAATAATACTGATCAGGTGATAATAGTGGTGTATTAGTCTTTCCATAATATGATGATTGAAATCTTGCGTACATATCATATAAAATGGAAAAACGTTTTTTACTAAACATGACATTTAAATTGTCATATGGAAAAAATTGAGAGTTTAGGAAAACTTTACAATTCTTTATTTTACAATGATCAAATTGACCAGCATTTGCAGTAATAACATCTTTTCGCTTAGTTTGGAAACCGAGTATTATGTACCTTGCACGTTCCAAGTAAGTTGATGTCTTGACGGTCCGTGTTTGTCGTTCTGTTTGAGGTAATGTAGGGTATTCATGAAATCCCCAACTTCGGAATGGCATCACAATGTCACGGTCAGATTTTAACTTTCTTAACAATACTATTCTATGTTCATCAGCCAATCTTACATGAGGTACTCTCCAAACAACTTTATCCAATTGTAGTTGCCATTCCAATTTATCTTCCGTAGTTGCAGGGTCTGCAAGTATTAAGTCCTTATTAGTTGAAGATCTGAGTAATACTAATTCTTGTTTAACATTTAGTACCGGGGAGCCGAGCTTCGCTCTATAATTATGTTGTAAAATGTTACAAAATGTTTAAATTTACATTTAAGTTTATTAAGTGAGGGTGAGATGTCAGAGCACGCCTTCAGTCTTCCCTTTTCTATAGGTCTTTTTTACTTCCTCCTCAAGAATGTTGGGGTGTGAGAAAAGTATTTAAAATGTAAACAAAGAACTTAAACTTACGATAGAGGTTTTTGAGTAGCATTTTCCAAAAATAACATTTTCAAGCTATCTATAAAAATGAAAGTATGTATCTTTAAAAACGAAAGCTTTGTGTGTCTTGAATAGGCGCAAAGACATCTGGACCGATTGACCTGAGGTTTTGTAAAACTATACTTTATTTATCTAGCAGAAAGATTGATAGGCCTATTCCTGTTATTTATAAGCTTCTGGGCTTTGCCCTATTGACCCTGCATATGTACGTAGAAATTTAAACGTGTATACAATATAATTATAAAACTTAAAACTGGGCAAGTTTTGTTCAAATTTATTTATTTTTTTAATTCAATTTATTAATATAAATAAAACAGTTGTTAAAATTTATTCTTCACGGCACTGGATTATTTTGTTATTTTTGGTAATTTGACTTTTGAAAAATTATTAGACCATCTCTTTCCATTCAACTAATCTACAGCATCTATACTTATTTAATACGCTAAGGTTTTTTTTGTGTTCAGAACTCCTCCTACAATTTTTAACTGATATTCAAGTTTTTCGTGTCGTTAGATAGGGCTTGTTCTGTAGTTATTTCTGCTAAAAATCGATGAAAATCAGACTTAAAAAAGGGTGCTTTACACAAATTAATTTTGAGATTTTCCCATTAGAATAACATTGGGTTTGGATTGAGCATTTTAAACATCTGTTAATGTATATTTGTAAACACGTGTAGTTTTTTGTGATTACTGATATTAACAATGTTGGATTGGTCGGTTGTCGTTAATTTAGAACTAAATGTTACTTTGGTATTGTATGAAAATAAATTGCTCGATTTCGAGCAACAAGTAGACTAGTAATTCGTAAATAAAAATTACATGTGGCGTTCTTACACCATTTACCATTTACCATCGAAGTCATCCCTGGAGTCCTTGAAGAGAGGAAGAGTCGTCAATTCTTGCATGAATGTGTTTGTGTGTGTGTGTGTCATGTGTGGTGCATTTTATTTTTTATGTGAGTGTTCTTCTATGAACTCACTTAGTTTGTAGTAAGGTCATTCCAATAGATATTTTAGTTGCTTTTTAAACATGGAGGCCTTATTGATTTCTTTGAGACTGGTCTGTGAGGTGGTTAGGAAAGGGAGTTATGTGTATGAGAAAAAGCGGTGGGCCGAGGATGGATCCTTCCAAACCAAATTCAAACAGAAAAAGAAAATATTTACTTGCCGACATCAAATTACTATAAAAAGAAATATGGCCTTGAAAAAATTGAAGTTATCGGTTTGTTATTCGGTGCGAGAGGAACTATTCCTAAATCAACAGTGAATTTTTGCAAACAATTCGGACTACCTTCAAAATTATTAATTCAAATTTCAGCAAGTATTCTCAAAGACTCAATCCAAATTCTATGACACCATTTATATTCAAAATATTAGTGTGAACTCTTCTATATAGTGAAATCTTCATTTCAACTAATATATCACAATTAAACTGTATAAGTATTCTTTGTCTTAGGCAACCCTAAATGAGGGAAGAATGTTATTCTTATTGAATAAAGATATATACAAAAGTCTCATTGTATAAACCTGAAGAGTTTTTTGAGGTTAAGTTTTTATGTAACAAACTAACCTTAGTTTGATTTTTGTCATAAACATTGTTATTGTTTCAATTGACTTTAAAGCATTTCATTTTATTATAATCATATGATTTGCACCTATATTTTTCTTAAGGGCAAAAATTTGATTCATTATCTTACTATGTAATCCAAGGTTTTTCGTGTTTTGATGAATTAAACTACCTGTTATTTTATACCCTAGAATTTATCGCTCAATACTGGGTTTCCACTCGTGCTTTTGAAGATTATGCCCAACCCCCAACACAACTAAGAAATGTTCTCGTTTTTAATACACAAACTGGCTACACGGTTAAAACATGGGACTTACGTTTCGGAAAAAATTTTATAATCAGGTGATCGCTCCAATGCTTTTCTTATGGAGAAAAATGATTTTTATTAACGATTTTAATAAATATTTCGAGCGTTTTGAGCGTTTTGATGAATTAAACTACCATTATTTTGTACCCAAGAATAGTTATTTTCCATCCGGAACGCTCTAGCGCTTGTACTTCGCGAAATAATTTCCAACCACAAACCCCACTACAAAACTTTCTCGTTTAATATAATAGGATTATAACCCTTTTGTAATCTTCAGCAAATCCCAAAAGCAATCGTAAAGGTACATGAAAATCAAAATGACCGTTGGAAGCAGGTGTTATAGTGTCTTACCGGGAGCAACCCATCCGGCGGTGACTATTGAATTCTTCTCATGAGGTGTTAATGATGTTAATCCTTTTAATGTAGTTGTTATACCAACCTTTTTTGTTGAATCAACTGTCACCCCTGATATCTCATATCTTATTTCATTAAAAAGATATGCCATTGGGTTATTTATAAAAGGAACTGTTGAAGCAGTTTTTCCATCCAATTTTATTACCCTTCCTTCGATGTACAAATAACTTTCACATGGTAATGTGTAAATATCTTGTTGTTGAATGGGAATCCTTATTTCATCATTATTGTTTAATTTTGGTGAAGTGTAAGGGTTGTGTGTGTGATATTCCTTCTCCCATAGTGTTTCGTCGAATGTCGGTCCTTGAGATATATCCAGTATATCCATCGTTGTTAAGTTTCAATCCAATCTTTTGAAGAAAACGAATGTTGTCTGATGTTAACTCTTCCAATGTCGAGGAGCTACTGAGCTCCCGACTCTTCCGTTGTGGTTTAAATGATAATCCCATGTTGATTTTTATGTCGCCGCTCTGATGTGTATTCGTATAGTAATTGTTTCTCCTCTAAAGTCAACACTATGACCGTCTTGATCCAATATGTTCAGTACGATGTCTGAAATGAAACTGGTGTTTAATGGTAGGTATATCAAGTTTTGTGGCTTCTCAACAATTTTAAAACCTGGAGCAACTGTTGGATAAAATGTATGTAAGATATGCTGATTTACTCCTTCTCTATATGATCCATGTATAATATTACATGTTACATCAATACTATTTACTTTTAATATTGTAACAGTTGTATTACCTGAATGAGTAGTTCCAGGAGTTAAGATTTTCTTTTTTGTATCTGTAAATCCAAGTAAACTGCCAATAGAGTTTTTCATTCCGACATCTATATAATATTTTGAAGTTATTTCTGCTTTTAAAGTATTATTGTTTCCTTTGATTGTAATATTATCTTCTCCGAGTTTTTTCTGTAATAATTGGTTTATATCATCAATTTCATAAGCTCCAGTAGGAAATGTAATTATTTTCAATTCTGAGTATTTTCCTGCAGCATCCTTAGTTTCATAATAATGTAGTAAATTGTTTTTTCCTTCTGTAACATTAGGAATTGAATTGTAGGTAGTCAAATCAAGTAATGCCGCTTCCCATAATCTTTCCTTGGATAAACGCAATGCTGGGAATAGCGTACTTTTTAACGTGGATGAATTTCCACTCAGTGACACTGTATACGATGACATCTTAAAGGTGACTGACACTTTTCGCTAGAAACTCCAAACATAAATGTCCACATATTTCAGTATTGTTAGGTTGTTCTCTTTTGTAATTGTAAAAAATGTTTTTGGAGTTTTGAAAATAATGTTGAAGTTCTTTCGGCGGTGGTAGATTGCCAAAACTGTCAAAGTAGTAAACGGTTTGTCCGAGCTTTTTATAGCATACCCAATGAGTACCTGGACCATAGGTGGAATCCAAATTTACTATTCCAGTTTCATTTTTCCATATTTTAGTTGGTAATGCATCTTTCATAAAAACTCCTCGAAAGAATGGTATTTTCAAACATTTTACATAATCATTTAACTGATGATTAGTTAATGCTTTATTTGGAATTATCAATTGATTATTTTTATTTAGTACACACGGTACGGTCTTAGGTATAAACCTGCTCCGTTTTTTACCATTGACCAAACAGAAGCCTTTTTTACTTTTGCTTTACGAGTTCTACGACGTCTCTTTCTAATATTTCCACCTTTTTTTGGAGCTCTTCTTTTTGCAGGTCTTCCTCTGCGACGTCGTCTTCCACCACCAAACTTAGCTTTTGTCTTCATGGCTGTTGTTACTGCCCAAGCCGCTGCTTTTTCTGCAATACTTGCGTCACTTGATTTTACTCTTTGCCAAGCTTTTTCTGCTAGAATTTTATCTGCTATTGATCTATTTGTTGAATCTTTAAACTTTGAATATGCTATATCGTGTTGTTTGCAAGCTTGATCTAATTTATTAATTCCAGGATCTCCTCTTGCTAAACGTTTTGCAAACTTAGTTCCAGGTCCACAATATTGATAACCTCCAGGAATATGTAATTCGTATGGTAGAGCGTCTATCGCTCGATTTACAATAGCACCAACAGGTATCCGTTTAAGCAGGGATAACGCAGCTGAAGTTATACCACGTCCTCTCTTGTTGCTGTCTTGATGATGACTGAGTGATACAGCCTTCATTATGTAGTCTTATATAAACTAGCGTGTTTACTCCACAAGATACTTTACATAAATGAATAAGTTATGTATAATTTTATATATTTAAACACTTAGTTATTCAAATTAATGATATACTGATTTATAATTCTATTTTTAATCCAAGCTTCCCGTTCATCGGGTTGAATTATCACATGACTCGTTGTACTAGCTATATGATTATGGGTATCAATAAGTAAATTGCCCACTATTCTTATTAAACAATCTAAATTTACAGCATCTTTTGGATGTTGAGGATCATGTAATTGCATAATACGTTTATCATTACATGTGTAAGCTGTTGAATCACTTTTTGATGTTTTTATGACTTGTCCAATAGTAGCAGCATCATTTGAATCTTCACCTGGTAAAATATTAATTATTTTCTTCATCTTTGCATCATATTGGGTCCCAAAGTGTTTATCCCAAGTTATTGTTTGTTTCATTGTAACACAATCATTTTCTTCGTAACCAGGATAAATATCTTTTATTCTTCTATTACGACCATTGTATGTACCTAATGCACCACCACTCGCAATTAATGTTTGTACCATTAGAGGTACATCTGAATCTTTTATACCAAATCTTCCATTTGTTATTGTTTTATGTCCTGCATCCCATTCATCATTATTTCCTTGCATTAAATTAAACTTTTCATTTCCATGTATAAATTTATCTCCCCGCTTTAACACGGCATCTTCATGTTTTACAAAATTGGATGTTTCCTTTTTTAATTCTTTAGATAATTGTTCCATAGTAACAGCATCTTTTGGTTGAGAACCAAACTTTACATTTGTCAATGTTTTACCATGACAATCGATTTCATTAACATCTTGTAAAATACAGTTGTCCTTGATGTATTTTAGGTTTACAGCATCACCGTCTTCCTTTGGGTATCCAATGTCATTTATAATAAATTTATAAAAAGAATATCCATGTTTAGTTTTTTCCGGTATTATAGAATGTAAATATTCTTTATTAACTGAATCTTTATCATTTTTGGGATTTCCCACGTTGGTTATTCTATAATTTCCAGCATCATATGTTTGTCCATCTTTTAAGTTGTTACCCCATTGCAATTTTAAAGTATTTGAAAGTTCAGATGATAAGTACTCTTTAGTAATTGCATCAGAACCTTCAGTTGGTTTACCAACATTAATTAATCTATGTGATTTAACATCATAAGTATTCTTAAGTAATTTCAATGATGTTGAAGTAGCTTCTTTTACTGTCTTTAAATTTGCTCCATCAGTATCTTCTTCTGGACTTTAACTAATTTTAAACGTTTATTACTTATGTTATAGTCACCTTCAGGTGTTTGCGGTAATCCGCTTCTTTTTCTGTCTTCTCCAACTTGCACTCCTAATGCGGAGTAGCGTCCGAACTTGTCGACGCTCATGTTAGAACTGATACATCTTATACTTGAAACTTCTTTATATTTGCGGACAATTATACAACTATGCCACGATTTTTAAGTTCATCAACTAGAGCCACCCATTCATTATTTAAACCAGTATGACCGGCTTCCATAGCTTCATGCAATAGTCTCATTCTGTCAACTAATTTATTGATGTCGTTGTAATAGATAACATTTGTATTGTATAGATTTTTCATTAATCCTTTACCAGATGTTGAAGTATCTCCTTTACTCTTTTTACCATGTTGTTCAAGAAGTGATAAATCCATAAGTGATAAAGATTTTCTTTTTAAAGGTTGTCTCACAGCCGGTGTGGTACGTAATGTTGGTAATTTTCGTGGGGGAAACAATTTTTTTATAACAATATTATATTTTGTTGCACGTGAACGATTAATCATTGCATCCTTTGAGTAGTTTCTTTTATGAGCGTTAGTATTTTGTAAAATTTCTTTAAAAGTATTTAAATCTTTTGCCGAATATTTTATTGGTATATCTTTAAAAATTAATTCATATAATCCTTTTGTTCCTTTATATCTATGATCACCAATAATGATATAATCATCTTGAGTTACTTCAAGCTTAGAGTTACCAATTTTCAATTCATTTCCATCAATTCTTGCTCCATATACATGTGATTTACTTAAATTTGGATTTTATTTCATGTCATGTAGCATTTT
Organism: Neoaliturus tenellus; assembly: GCA_030545055.2. Lineage (NCBI taxonomy): Eukaryota > Metazoa > Arthropoda > Insecta > Hemiptera > Cicadellidae > Neoaliturus > Neoaliturus tenellus. Next base: position 67,143,536 of record CM061531.1, on the reverse strand, counting down.
CATTATATATTTTCGTCCAAGAGGTCCATGTTGTAATATATCACTACTCAATTGAGTTAAATTTGGAATAGATTGTTCTGCTTCAGGTATTGGCTGTTCTTCCTTTTCAACAATTGATTCTTCTTCTTTTGTTTCTTCTTGCTCACTAGCACTTGTATATGAATCATCATCATCTTCTTTTTTTAATGCTTGTACTTCTTGTTTAGAAACTGGTAGTAAAACATCTCCTTCATAACGAGGTTTACCAATAGTTTCTGATATCTGTTTTAAAGGTTCCGTGATAGGTTTAAATGTATTTTCTAAAAATTCTTCTCTTTCAGTTAAACCCATCCTTAATGCACGATTCTTTATCCTAATAGAATCACTGAGTGATTTTATTTCTTTTAATAGTTTTTCTTGATTCACCATGTTTACACTGTGAAGTTCAACGTGTTACTAGATGTAGCATAGGTAGTTCAACGTATTAATACAAATTTATCCAATCCTATACGATATCTACCATTTTTAATATCTTCTTCTTTCATAATAACAAAAAAAACAATATTTTTCATTCCATGCTTTACCACACATTTCTTTAAATTTGTCAAATGGCATATCCGCATTAACATGATCATTATATATATGCTTTAAATTTGTCTCATCTTGCTTAAAGATGATCAACATATTTGCATTGTCTCTTATAAGTTGTTTTGGAATTTTACTGTATGTTTGACCAATATAAATGCTATCAATATTATTATGTCTTCCCATAGCAAAATAATTTCTTATAGTATCGTGATTTTCACAAGAAACATCGTCAAATATAAAAATGGAAAATGGTTTTGCTTCACTTGGTTGCATTATTGTTTCACTGGCATTAAACTTGTAGAAATTCACTTCAGGTACACTTGCAAGTATTTTATCTAATAATTGATATTTTGGTTGTTGCAATAATTTTGAAAAAATATATATATTGTTGAAGCGTAAACCTTTAGGATTAGTTATAAGGTTAAAGACAACATTAGTTTTTCCACAATTTGAAGGACCAGTTATTAAACATCTTATCGTATTTGGTAGTAATTCACCATGTTTACCATGATTTAACTTATTATTAATAAGTCAAATCATCAATATTATTAATATTAAATCGATCTTTTTGTTGTACAATCTCCATCTTGTTTAAAGGTTAAACACATAATGAGCTATTAAATAACTATACCAAGTCTTTTGAAGGAATCCAAGAGTCTTCACTTTTATCAAATCCTAACCACCTAACTTTAACCATATCCTTTTTCCTTTGTAAAACTTTTTCAACAAGATATACATCACCAACTGTTGATTTTAACAACTCCATAGAATCCACCTTGAAGTAATTCACCCTTATTATCCTTTAAAATGTAAGTTTCAGGTATAGTTGGTTGCACTTTATAAATTGTAAATACTTCATTAGTCCAATTTGGCAGATATCTTTTACTAAATACACCTTTGTATTTGCTTATACGAACTTTATCATTAACCTTAAACTTTTTTGGTTGTAACTTTTCTATTTTTGGTGTTGTATTATTTTTGATGCGTTGTAATACAATTTTAGCATTAGCACTGTTTACTTGGATAGGTTTCATTCCTATGGTGCGATGATATTTGTTGTTATACTGTTTTATAAGTTGTGGTAATATGTCATACCACACATATGATCCTCGTTTTGAAAATTGTTTATACATTGCTCCTTTTAATGTTCTATTGAATCTTTCAATTATTGAAGCTTTAACTTCAGAATTTGTAGAATAATGATTTATTTTATATTTTTTCATTAAAGCTCCAAAATCTTTATTAAAATATTCTTTTCCATCATCCGTTTGTAAAGGTTTAATTTTAAATTTATTTCTTTGCATTGTTGTTTCCATAGCTTTAGTAACACTTTTACCAGTCTTGTCCTTCAATGGTAAAGCATCAGCTATTTTAGTAAAACAGTCTATGATTGTTAAAATATATTTAAATCCTTTGTTTAATTTACTGTGTGGTATCATTTCAATGAGATCAGCTTGGTAAAGATCATTCATTCCTTTAATGATTGTACTTCTTCTTGGAAATCTTCTTCTTGCTGGTTTATGTAGTTCATTTACAATCTTATCCTTTACACTTTCCATCTTAAAGTGTTGCTTGTACACCGTTTGTAGAAATACTGATCCATACAATGGTTTATTCTCTTATATATAGTTGAAATATGGGTCAAGGTCATTTTATATTAGTGTAAAAAAGAGGGAACATGGCATTGGGCTTGCCATGTTCCCTCTTTTTTACGGAAAGGAAAAAGGAAGAAGGTAAAGGACGAAGAATAGGTTTACTGGTCAATAGGGTTTAAGGAATAGTGGCCAAATGGTAGAGTATTAATTTTATCTTCTAAAATATGTCGCTTGTCGTCTTTGCAGCTTAATGCCCACTTTGTTTGTTTGACACTAAAAAGTTGGTGGTTATAACTTCTAATAGTGTTGAATGTTGCAGTTGTTTCAACATTTTCAAACAAACATCTTTTATAGTGTTGAAACTGTACGTTCTTCTTTAGGAAAGATGTCTTTATTCCTTTAGCTTTCTTTGTGACTTGATATTCGTTCCTTTCATTTATGTACAGTTAAAATGAATACAGTTTAGACATTAATGCTACAATGTCCATCATCGGCACACCATTTGTTTCATCTTTAAATTTTCCCAATACTTTTTTGTTTTTGTCATAGTCGTAATTTGGATGGTCCTTAGGATAATCGGAAAAATCAAAATCATCTTTATATACAAAGGTCCGTAAATCCTCATACATGTCATTTGTTTTAATCCAGTAAATAAGTGCATCCGTATCCATATATGCAATACCAATGTTATCTCTTCCATAATAATTAACCATCTTCTTATAATGAAACTCGTACATGTGTGTTTTAGAAATATCCAATATTGACATTCCAAGATATAAAGGACGATCCAATACTACTGATTTTTTGTTCATAGAAATGACGACAAGATTTTCATTTATAATTAAGGATGAACCAAAGTTTGGTTGTTGCACTAATTTCTGTAATTTTACTTCATCAGTTACTAATTTGATATCCTTATGTTTCCTTTTGTTTTCTAAAGTCTTGCCAAATATTGCATTGTTCATCAGTTTGAAGAAATCTTTTTGAAAACTTGATGTAGCAGCAGCTCTTCTTCTTGTGTTGTTGTCGATGTACGGTTTCAACCAACAAGATTGAGAGAATTGTAGTATTCGATTAATTTTTGTAATTTTTAATCCCAAGTCTAAAGCCTGTTGTATCATCCAATAATGTCCAACATACCTAGACTTATTGTTTAAAGTCATTAATAATTTCGGCCATCTTCCAGTAGGGGAAATTTCAGTCTTTGGAAGAAGTGGTAAATCGTAATGATGATCATGAAGATGTTCAGGATATTCAAAATCGACGTCAAAAATGTAACCAGTTTCACCATGCTTTGGTATATCCATTATGTTTCCAATCGATTCTGGATCTATCCATTTAAAATTATCATATGGAAGGGGATTTGACATTGCCCATCCTTATAAGTTATTTGCATCGAAATAACCTAGGAATGTTGTTGGTTTTGATGCATCATAATCGGGCAGATACTTATTATTGGCCTTAACATGCCTGGTTACACTTTGCGTTAATCCCCCTCGAACTCCTGATTCTAACATCAAAACCATATCTATATCAGTAAGAAGTTGTAATTTACAATTTGTTTCTTTCAACATGGCTTGCCATGCTAGTCCAGGTGAAGTATATGAATGAAGAGGGTCCAATCCATATGCTGCAAAACATGTATTTCTAAATTCTTCCATTATATCACATAGTAAAGTTACATCTAATTTAACATAAAAATCTGAATATTCTCCCAATGTTGTAAATCCTAATTCATTCCATACTTTACATGCATGATCATAATCCTCTTGAGATATGTCCATGTCGTATAGTTTACTTTTAAATTCTTCTTTTGGCGGAAGTGATGTTTCATTAAATTTTTCTAAACTGTCTATATAATCATATGGAAAAACACCTTTCCGAAGTACTAGATCCAGTTTGTCGTTAGTAACAATCTTCTTTGTTTCAATAAAATCTTGTTTCCTTAAATTTTCAGAAAGTTTAGACAAACTTGACGGCATAAATCGGTAGGAGTCTAAGAATCTTAATTTGACATTTCCAACTGTTTTAGAGAAACTTATAAATTTTTCTGAAGTTTCAGCCAACACATCTATTGAACCATTGTCTCTTCCTAATTCAGGTATTATAAAATGAGCATCATACCCACTGAGGTTATGCAGAACCACAGGAATAAATAGTGGTAAACGATAGCTCAAATTGCATTTATTACAAGCAGCACCCCTGTAATAACCTGTAAGGTGGTCATGATCTTTAACTTTATAATTGTCAATGGTAAATTCATTTTTACATAAGAAACAGTGAGTTGCATTTTCATGTTGAATTTCTTCTTCTTCCTCCATTGGTTTCATTGGCACGATATTTGCATATAATCTTTGTACATTTTCAGCTATTAAATATAAATGGTCAAGAAATATTGTTTCCACATTTTCACCACGATATACTAGAGGTTCTGAAGTTAATCCATATTGGTTTAAATGTTCTTCTGATAATGTTGATTTAACCATTAAACAAAAACTATTTGGTTTGTGTATTTGATATTTGACACTTTTTCTAGCTTCACAATTTTCATCTTCTATAAGAATTAGTGTTGATTCAAAGTCTGCATATACAACTATAGGGATACGGTATTGATGATGAACCTTTTGGAATGTAACAAATGCTCTGCTTTCTGATGGTAAAATAATTTTTGCTTCATAATTATTGTTACATAATCTTTTGTGCTCTTGTAACCATTCCATTCCTTGTCTTCCTTCTCGTTGGAAATTAAAACATCTCTTGCAAATCAGCTTTTAGTTTCGATTTTTTGAAAGTTGCTTGTTAACAAGAGAGTCAAATTTCTTTATATACACATAATGAGATACATCTCCTTGGGTTAGTAGTAGTAAATCTGTATGATCTGCTAGCTCTTCTTTAGCAATACGTAAAGGATAAACTTTATTTGAACTATCTAATCCAAAAACATTAATAGATGTGCCGGGATTTTTCTTCTCAAATTTTGATATATCTTTTAGTGATACAGGATAACTAATTCCTTGAAAGTTATATCTATATCTTTGATTTTCATAGTGCTGGTTTGGTTCATTGCAATGATTTGGTACAAATTTACATGTCATCGCATATCTAAAACATTCGTTATCTTGATTTTTCACATTAACACATGATCTTGTAGCTTCAATTATTTTTGGCAAACGAATATAACTAGATCCCATTAGTCCATATCCATGTTTATGAACTCTTATATTTAATCCTTCAATACTTATAAGACTCCACCCTGATCCTCGTCCTTCATGTTCCTGAATTTTAGTTAATATTTCTTCTATAGATTTTTCAACTATTGAATCAATGTCTGAACTTCCTATGATAGTTTGGTTTTTAGTTATAAATCCTCTTGGTGATAATTCTTCTTGTACATTTATAAACATAGCTTCTAGTAGTAAACCAAATTTGAGAAAATTTAATCTTTTTAATTCTTCTTTTAAAGTTCTACTGATGATTGGTTTTGCTTCTCTAATAAATTCTTCTAAGTTTAAATCTTCATTTTGAATCTTATGATGCATTACTACCTTTCCGGATAAAGCTGATACTTGTAAATTTGGTAAAGTTGTTGTAGGTCTTGCTGTTATTTCATTTTGTTCTTCTTGTTCTTCTTGTTCTTCTTGTTCTTCTGTGTTGTTGTGAATTAGTTCTTTATGTATTTCTAACAGAATATCATCGTTAAATGATTCCAAACATTTATCGCAATGATACATGTTTGGTGGTGTTCACTCTTCAAAATTTCGCTAAGAAATGAAATGAGCTCTCCCTTTTCTTCTTTTATAATAGTTCCCCACTACTATTTCATCTTCTTCTTCTTCTTCACTTTCAGAATAAAACAAACGTCTTGGACAAAATATTAATCTTCTACAAACAGATTCTTCATTAGTATTCTCTATATGAATTGGAGTTTCAATATGTATTTCTTCATATTCAAATGATGACGAAGACTCTGATATTACTACATCCATATCCAAATTTTCATTCTCCACATCATTGGCATTTTCTTCTTCTGATGTTGTTACATCCACATCCATATCATTTATAGTTTCTACTTCTGATGTTTCACTGTTATTTTCATCTTCTTCCATATTTAAATCCTCTAGTTGAATTTTATACAATATTTCAATCAGAGATTTCCTAGGATAATCGGTGTTGTCCACAGGAGCCATTTCCAGTAAATGAGGAATAACTGTTTTTGATCCGGCTTATATGATATTTTGGTAAGTATGTTAAGGTCATTTTTGATTAAGCGAGAACTGGGAATAGATCACTAAGCAGCATGATGATTCATTACTACAAAGTGATCTATTCCCCATTCTCTAAGAAGTGTCCAATCAATAACCAAAGTCCAAGTTCATTTTTTTGTTTAATTTAAGTCTTTAACATCTTCTTTTATTACAAAATTTATAGGTTGACTGTTCGATGTTTCAATATGTTGTTTTATCTTGTGCTCCAGCTCTTCTATTCTTGCTTCCTTTACCATTAATTCCGAATGTAAGTAACTGATGTAATCAGCCGCCATGTCTACCGTTCTTGATCTTATTTCTCCTAACTTAACACCGGGAATCAATCTCTGTAGTTTGTAAAATCTCAACCTTATTCTTGACTCTCTGACTTTAGCCATTTCTCGAAATCTTTGTTTTCTATCTTCTTTGCTTGTGGTCAAGTCCATACTTGTTACAAGTTTGCTTTCAGAGTGATTCCTCTATAGTAGGCTCGTCCTTTATACACTTTCCCCCACCATTTTCAATTTCCCCCCACCCTACTAATGTAGGGCAAGGTCATCCAATATAACGTGAGAACGAGGAATAGAGCACTAAGTGGCATGTTAGTCCATTACCACAAAGTGATCTATTCCTCGCTCTCTATTCTACATCTACTTTTTTTTCATTTTGCTATTTTATTATTTTTTGTTTTTTTTTTTTGGGGGGGAAATGAGTGTTTACTTTTTACAATGTTCATTCTTCTTCTCCAACTTTTCAATTCTGTCTAACAATTCGAACAAATATGCATTGGTTGCTTCCAAAGTTTTTATTCTAGTACATCCCACTTTAATAGAGGGAACTGTTAACTGTAATTTTGTAAATTCTATCCTTTCTTTCTTGCACCTTTCTCTCATGTATGTGTTTTTCCTGATTCTTCCTGATTGAGCTGATATTAACTTATTACAATCCAAATGGGGCTTTGATACTTTAAATACTGATGTACAAAAATGAGTTGATGTTGTCGGCTGTTGATTTTCATACAAATTTTGTGTTGATGTAGTAATTTGTTGATTTTCATAGCAATTTACACTTGAAGTGGCGGGTTGCTGATTTTCATACCAAATTGAACTTGAAGTACTAGGCAACTGATTTTCATACCAATTTGAAGTACTAGGCTGCTCATTTTCATAATAATTTAAACTTGAATTATTTGGTTGATGATTTTCATGCCAATCCGCAGATGCTAATACAGGTGGTGTTGTGGAAGGATGCTCCATCGTTGTATAGAGTGAATTCTGTTCTACAATTTTGCCGGTTTTATCTCATTTCCCCCACCAATAACTTCTACATTTCCCCCACCACGATAATTTAAATTAGATACCAAACTTCTAGAGTCACATCCAAATCTTCTTCTTTTAAATATTTTATAAATGCAGAGCTTTCTGATGTTACGTTAGGTGTGTTTAAATATGCCATTATTTTGTCATGACTTTCTTTATTGTGAATATAGCAATGTACATTTAGCAATTTTTGATTATCTTCTTTAGACTTGACAAATCCTGCAACAGAGCTCCAATCTTCATATTTAATTTTAAAATGGCAAACTTCGAACTGCATGTTGTTTCAACAAATGCTGCAACAATATTAAAAGTCTCTTCAAACAACCTACATTTATACAAGTTCTCCCACCACTTTATAATCCCCACTCTTTTTTCCCCACCTTCTTCATATGTAGAAGGGGTATTATGATTTTAATGCACTATACTTAATAAATTCAAACAAATTTTGTGCACAAATGTTACATTTTTTCTTGACTGTTTCAAATTTCATCACTTGGCCTTTTACAAGGTGAACTAATTTACCTCCATCATCTTCAAATTGTTCAAAGTCTAAAACAGATGCTTTTCCACAATCATGACACATTTTTGTTCCATCTTCAAAAATAAAAGCAAGATAAATACCAAATCCACTATTGTCCTTCTTAAATTTCATGACCATTTCACGAATTGGTTGAGGTATTTCACATTTATTTGATGTTATTATATAACGGTAAAGAAACCCATTATTGATAATTTGTTGTAAACATAAAACTAACAAGCTGTCCATAGTGTTAGACTCGTACTGAAAGTTATATCCATAACTATCTCCTTATATGCTTTTACCCCCACTACTTTTATATAGGTCAAGGTCATCGGATATTAAGCGAGAACTGGGAATAGATCACTAAGCGGCATGTCATTACATTACCACAAAGTGATCTATTCCCTATTCTCTAAAAGGGTGCTGATAATTTAGATTCCTAAAATTTCTTTTCCTTCTTCTTCACCTTCTTGAACTGTTGTATTACCAGATATGTGTGATATTAATTTCTTCAATTCTCGATTTTCCATTTCTAATGTTTTCAATTTTAGATCTCTTGCTTCAACTTGTACTTTCAAAAATTTGATATAACTTCCAGCCCAGTGGAGGGTTTTCAATCTTGGTGCTCCAAGTTCAATTCCAGGTATTTGAAATTGTAGTCTATTAAACTCCATCTTCATATCTTCTCTATCTTGTCTTTCCTTTTCTAGTCTTTTTAATCTTTGTTTTTCCCTGAAGGAAGAAGTCGGATCACAAGGTACATGATGAAACATTTCTCAAAGAATGAGCTTCTTCACAAATAATCAACGCATTTATCCACATTCCCCCACCAAATTTAAGTCAGTAGTGGGGAGATGCCAATGGTGGGGAGACGTCAGTGGTGGGGAGAGTTATACTAATGTAATGGTTATTTCTACCGTTACACTCGCTCCATTCTCAAAAAGATATTTGTAATATGGTTCTGGATATTGTTCTCTTTCAGATCCTGCATGTTCTTGAATAAAGTTGAAAGCCAATCTTTTTGAATAATCATTATGAAATACTTCTCTCACACAAACAAGAATTTTTTCTTCCAAAAATTTTACTTGAACTAATGGTATTTTGCTTACATCGTCCTTGTCCATGATGGGTAGCTTGTAGGTAAAAGTATTTGGTGGTAGTTTTTGTGGTTTATCAAGTAGAGAACAAAATTTTTTGTACAATTTCTCCTCAATGTCTGGAAAACGATGTATATCAAACAGATTGTAGTATGAAGGATCAAAAGGTATTTTACGAAACATCTTCAGTCACTAGTCTCCCTAAGACTGATCTCCTGCACAACTATTTAACACATTTATAAACATTTCCCCACTAACTTTTAACTTGTAGTGGGGATATTCTCCCCCCCCCCACTACGTCTTCAAAATGGTGGGGGTACCTTAGTCCAATTCAGATTCAGATTCAGAAGACAGTAAAGGTGATATGGGTGATTCCAACGATGAATCCAATATAAATATTTCAATAGCTTCCTTAATTATGTCTTCATCACTATCGTTTATCATTTCTTCAAATAGTTCTTGTTCAATCTGTACCATTTCTTCCTCTTCCATTGTAGAATCGTTATTAGTTTCATTATAATTTTCCTCTATGTTTTCTTCCTGTATTTCATTTGTGCTTTCAAAAACATCTTTAACTTCAAAATAATTAATAAATGGAGTATCTTTAGACAACATGTTTATTTACTACTTCTTTACCTTCAAATAACAAACTATGTATCGCTTACTTAGTCTTATATATACTCCTACCCCCACTATTTTTTGCAAAACAAAGGAATAGGAGGGGGTTTGTATCTATTCTTCTCTATCTAGGTTATATTTCATTGCTGTCACATCTACTATAATTTTCTGCTCTTCAACTTTATTGCGAATAAATATTGTCCAAGGAAATAGTTCATTAATATTGTTAATTGTTACTTTTATACTATACAAAATTTCAAAATGTTCTACTAATGAAACAAAAACAATAACTCCTAGCTCATTGTTTGCCATAATTTTTTCTTCAATTTTTATCCGTAAGTTTGTTATTAAACTCCATATATTAATATCATTGGCTATGAAACCATCAAGTCTGGTAAGCATCTTGATGCCGCAAAGTGTGGGTACAGACTAAAAACTTGGAGGTTCATAACCTGCCTTTTTATCAATTTTAAAAATGGGGAGGGGGGAAGGAATAAGGATTGGGAAGGGATAGGGTGTAAGGTGGTGGAAAGGTAATTTTGTTATTACACTACTTGTGCAAGAAAATAGCCGCCAGTGTCCACACCTTGTTCATAGCACTCCATCATAGATTGTGCCCACTGCAACATGCGGTCTCTGTCATTTGGTGTGACAAGGAAAGAATGACTATCGCCATACAATATAAAAGAGTCAATTCGTATATAACATCCTAAATTTAACCATTTATTAGCTTCAACCAAAAAATTTTCTATTGTATCAAATGGAAATTGTGGATCAATTGCTATAACTTTACGTTCTTCACTAAGTCCAACACTATAATCATCATCGTCTTCACTCTCACTCTCACTATCATTATTTAAAATGTCTTCAGGTTGTAGAAAAACATCGGAAATTTCGGAAGAATTAAAATGGTAATTCACATTAGGAGGCATTTTTTCAAACAAATAATATTTTAAATGGAGGAGAAAAAACTACAAGAGATGTACTTGACAGCGCAAAGTGCGAGTACAGACTAGAAACCTGGAGGTTCATAGTCCGCCTTTTATGAGTTTTAAAAATGGGGAGGGGGAAGGAATAAGGATTGGGAGGGGATAGGGTGGGGGGTGAGGGAAGGTTTGTGTGGCTATATTAGCCACTACACTAGCCACATTAGACCCAAAAGCCCACTTGTGCTACAAAGTAGCCACCAATGCTAATATTTTCCTCGTGACACCTCAGTATATCATCCCGCCAAATCAGCATACGTTCTCTAGTATTTGGTGTTACACAAAAGAACTTACTATCATGATACAGAATAGCTGAACCAATTATAATATGATATCCTAAATTTAGCCGTTTGTGTGCTTCTGCAATGAATCTTTCTACCATATCAAGAGGATCTAGTTCATCAAAGTAATATGGTCTCATTTCTTCATTAAGTTCAATGTTAATTTCATTGTCATCTTCAGTCTCACTGCTACTATCATTTTCATTGTCATCTTCAATCTCACTGCTACTATCATCTTCATCACTGCTACTATCATCTTCAGTCTCACTGCTACTATCGTAGAAATCTATTGGATCTTCTACATGTTGGTGGTAAACATCAGCATATTCGGAAGGATTAAACTCTTCATTAAGCTGAGGAAGCATTTTAAAGCAAAATAATGCAGGCAGAGACGAAACAACAAGTGTGGCGCATGAAAGCAGAATGAAGGAGAGAACAACGCTTGCTCCTCTTTTATAGCAGTATGCAAATGAGGAGACCGGTCATTGGCCTGAGTGGTGGGAAAAGGAATGGCGGGGGAAGGAGTGGTGGGGGATAGAATAAAGGGGGGGGCTCCATTTTTCGGGGGGGGGCTCCATTTTTCGGGGGGGGGGGGTCATTGACCTTTCAGGTCCGGTCATTGACTCTAAGGAGTGGGGACGGACACAGAACCCTCCTTTGCTTACTACTACACGGATCAAACTAGCCATGTAGCAGAACTTATTTCTGCTAAGTTGCATGTAAGCTAAATAGCTTACATCCCTAAATTCAAGTCTTAGGTGGCCCTGAAAAGGGCCGTTTGGTGGGTTTGGTGGACCTCTATGGAGCGTAAATCACATAAGGGACTCCAGGATTGTTTTCCCAATCAATTTCTGTAGGATCTGCATGTATAAACTCATACAAGTTAAATGCGCAAATATCGCATTTTTCCTGTTGAACTATGATCTTGTATGACAAGTAATAGTTATCTTCATATATTCCACCTTGAAGTCTAAACTCCACTTGTCCCTCCACATTTATGAGTGCAGCCACACCACAATATGAACACATAACTGTTCCATCAATAAATATATACCGCGAGCAATGAAGAATTCCAAAATTTTCTTTATAAAAAAAATACACTTCTTGACGTAGTGTTCGTGGAAGGTTTGCATCGGTTACTGCAAGTTCCATCAACACTATATTTGAAATTATCTGTCGCAAACATAATTCTAATAGAGTAGGCATATTGCGGCAGTGGCCTCTCGGATTGGAATGAAGACTCTGGAGTAGCGAGTGTAACGGTTAAATGTAGGTAGACAACCGGTCATGACCGGCCATTCACCCGGAGGAGTGGTAGGGGAAGGAGCAGTGGGGGAAGGAGTGGTGGGGGAAGGAGTGGTGGGGGAAGGGGGGGGGAGCTCCATTTTTTCGGGGGGGGCTCCATTTTTTTCGGGGGGGGGGGTCATTGACCTTTCCAGTTCGGTCATTGACCCGAAGGAATGGGGGCACACACAGAACCCTCCTTTACTCACTACTCACATGAAAGTAGGTCACGAGACTTAGAGTGTTAAAAAATAATGGGGGAGAAACACAACGCTATAACGCATTGTGTTTCTCCCCCATTATTTTTTTAGCAAAATTTGGAAAAACGATGTGAATTTACTGTTTACGTCCCCACCTTGTAATACGATCCTTTTTATCCCTGAGGAGAAAGTCTTGAGAATCTAAATTGTTAAATCTCTTCTCTTTACACAAATTGTCACAAACTCTAATTTTATATTTTAAGCCGTTACATTTTGCCAAAATGTGTTGGTGGTCAACAACACTTACAAAAAAATATTTCAAACCTTTCTTAAGCCTCTCTCCTCTGACGGATATTATTTTAGGATCGTCTTCAACGGTGGGGATTTCTGTCAGTTGTGGTCCAGAAATATGTTTCACTACATGTACACGGCAAAAACTTTCGTTTTTAACACAATTCCTCCCACAAGCTGATCCTTTCTTAGTTCCCCTAGTAAGCATTTCAGGGCAAGTAGTGGGACGGCTAAATGCCCTACGACGCTCTTCTTGTAATGATCGAAATTGCTCTGAAGGAGCGGGTTTAGGAGTAGGTTTAGGAGCGGGTTTAGTAGTGGGTTTAGAGGTGGGTTTAGGAGCAGTTTTATAATAAGTATGGTCTTCAGGTAAAGTAAGTGGTGGGGTAGGAGGCAATGGTGATAGTGGGATGATGGGTGTACTAAGGTGATGAAGAATAGTTTCAAATGAAGGAGTCTTAGGATGGGGAGCTGGCTTCTTCGGTGGCGGCATGATAGATGATAGCGGTGCAGAGTCCTTTGAGAGCGAAGGCGAAGGCGGTGAAAAAATACTACGAAGTCTAGAAGAGTTGGTTGGCGGAAGAATAGCTCCAGAAGTTGAAGGTTGAGATGAAAGCTGTTTCTTATACTAATCCGGAGTGTTTTTCAAGCGAAGAGTTTTGTTTGATGCAGTAACAGCCGTAGAAGTCAAAGTTGAAGTTGAACTAGTAAAAGTAGTAGAAATAGTAGAAGTAGTAGAAATAGTAGTTGGCACAGAAGACATCGTTGTAACTCCAAGTTCACAGCGTAACGTCTGGAATCGGAATGAAACACTAGCCGCGGCCGACGCGTCTTTTATAACGGTATGCAAATGAGAGGGGTTAGCGGCCGGCCATGACCGGTCATTGGCCCAGGAGGTGGGGGAAGAAGTGGTGGGGGAAGGGGGGGGGGCTCCATTTTTTCGGGGGGGGGGGGGGGTCATTGACCCTTCCAAAAGTGGGTCAAGGTCATTCAAGATTTATAATGATCCAAGGTGATGGGAACAGTAATACTGTTCCCACCACCCTGTTTGCCTAACAGTTCCCACTCCCAACCCACTAGTTACGTTCTGCAAGGGACATCGACACAATTTTGTTTGGACCGTCCGGGTCTACCGTAACGGTCCGGTCCGGGTCTACCGTAACCATGAATTCCAAGGGAAACTGGAACAGTTAATGCAGAAACGCAACTCTAACACCCACCCAACTAATCCCACCCAATCATATTCCTAAACAAAATGCAAAAACCTAGTCCGCAATTTGCGGATGTCCCACCCCTTCTAAGTGAAGTTCAACGGAACTTCTGAATTTACAATTAATCTACCCCCTAACATCTAGCTATAAGGCAAAACAACATTAATTAGTAATACCAACACTTAAAACTAACAACACATCATTATTAAAAAACCAAATAATTCAACACAATCAAATACCATTATTATTCTTAAAATTAATACACCTTAATGCTAAAAAACCTGTTAAAAATTAATACACCTTAATGCTAAACTCAACTTATAACTAACATCGCAATGCGCAAATTATTTCTTAAAACTAAACACACACACACACATACCACATTGCATTAAAAAACGCAACGTAGTAGAAGAAGTTCAAATATATATAGGCCTACTATATATTTGAAACCTCTTGCTGAATCACCAACAACCTTTCGCTACGAAAATTTGTTGGCGACTGACGCAAAGATCGAGCTCCTATCGCTCCTCCAGTTTTCTAGTAGTGGGGGAAGTTGTTTCACTCCAGTACAGTGTTCAATCCAGTCCAGTTCGCAGCAGTGTAAAAGGAAGGTAAAGGAGTGGGGAGCGGCGCATGCGCAACAACACAAAACCAAGGTTTGAGGTTAGAATTATCCATGTGCAGTAGCGCTAAAGTTAGTAATACAGGACTAGGCGCATGCGCATAGCATAGACTCATTCCGATCTGGAGAACTCATTGCATGCACAGCAGGTTTGAGGTTAGAATTATCCATGGCAGCTGCCATGTTTAGTTTGGTTTCACCACATAGAGTCAGCAACCGGTCATGACCGGCCATTGACCTGGAGGAGTGGGGGTAGGAGTGGGGGAAGGGGGGGGCTCCATTTTTTCGGGGGGGGGGTCATTGACCTTTCCGGTTGGTCATTCACCCGAAGGAGTAGGGATAGACACAGAACCCTACTTCTCTTACTACTCAGGTGAAAGTCGGTCAACCAGTCATTTGCTCGCCATCTGCCGCCATCTGGCTGGAGTTATTGTCTCTATAAAAGTGGGTAGTTTATCGCGCCACGAACATTCATTGCCTTGCATCCGCTCAGTCATCATGTCTCATTAGTTTTACGTTATGACTACTTCGTTAACTACTTTTGAGGTTAGAATTATCCATGAAATAGACTTCGTTACTTTTAGCATTCATATAGTAGGTTAATTCTAACCTACAAAATTACTACTCCAGCATTTTATTTCAATTCCTTTTACACTTTATTTTATATCTCAGTCTTCTTTTAACTTCTGAATGTAACACATCGGTTATGATGTTTAAAACTAAACATCACAATGTTTAAAATTAAAGCTTTTGCGAACACAACACATATTACGAAGTACTTCTAAACCTTCAATTTCAAAGTGTAAAACTAATTTAAATAGAGTTAGAAAGAAGTACAGTTTTAACCCATTATATTCTTCGACAACTTCGCAGGTTAATGTTGATGATAGTGTTATTTACGACATTTTACGTTCTATGTTACACTTCAATAACTTTGAACTTGTTACACCTATAGACTGTGTTCAACAAGTTTTTTTATTTTACCCCCACTATTCCCTATATAAGGGCCCCAACAATAATTCCTATTTCATTATCTTCTACGCTCTTGAGCTAACAACATCTCCACTCTAATTTACACTACAATAATAATGGAGACCGACCAAGAAAATGTTCAAGTTCAAGAAATATCATCAACAACTCATCCAAGGGAAAATCCTCCTAGAATTTCAACTTCAACAACTCCTCAGAACCCTGTACAAGTTCCAGATGTATCTTCTACAGCAATAAATTATGTAGAAGCTATTCTTCGGTCCCTTGTCGGTTTCGACTGACCTGTATAACAATCACCGATAAACTGAACTCTTAATAGTTCAGTCTTTTTTAAAACCCCCTCCATATGACCTTGAAGCAATTATCCCCTCTCCTTTATAAACTAACTCCTACTTCAAACATTAACACCATCTGCTCACCCCTTCTCCACCCCATCATTTGATACAGCCTCTCCCCACCGGAAGCTATATGGCATGGCATATGGCGGCAGCGACTGATTTGGCAGCTGGCCGATGGCAGCTGGCCGGCAGCGGCTGGCAATTGGCACGACTTCCGTTTTGAAAGTAACCAAACCCCACTACTTAAGGAGATTGGTAAAACTGGAAAAGATAAAAACTTTCCTAAACTAGTATTTGATAACTCTTTGTATAAGTCAGGTTCTAACATAGCAAATTTGTTTGATTTTAATTCTTGACTGTGTCATCAGAACTAAATATTTCACCTTGTTTGAATGATGTTGAAGGTTACATGCAAACAATGTTTGCCCAACTTTGAAAACATTAGAATTTTGAAGGAGTTTCCATAAATTCTATAAAAAATGCTGTTAAAACTTTAAAAAAAAACAAAAATATGTTGGTTGGGATCAAAATCCTGTAAATTTACTGAAGAAAACTATAGATATTACTGCAAGTCCTTTATGTCAGTTAGTTAACCAATCCCTAAGAGTAGTAGCGGCCCAGAGATTGGACAGAATGACCTTGAAAATCAGCTGATCGGAAAATCAGCTGATCGGAAAAGCGCGGGAAAAAAATCAGCAGGGTTGCCAACCCCCAGGGGTGTCCCAAAATTTCCCTGAAAATTCCCTGCAGTGTTACCAACTCATACCATTTACTATAAAGTATACACTATAAACCATATACTATAAGGTATATACTATATTATATGTTATACACTATAATACTCTATGGCAGAGGTGTGGAATAAAAACTATTGTTTTGGGTTAGTAGAATAAAATTGTATTAGACTATATATTTACAATATTGGTTAAAAAAACTATACTAAACTATATATTATAATATTTACACATTACTCTTCATCCCCATCCCCCTGCCCTCTTCCTTCTTCTTCTTCCTCCTCCTCTTCCTCTTCTCCCTCCTCTTCCCCTTCCATGTCTTCTTCTTCTTCTCCTCCTGCTGCCACCTCTTCTCTTCCCGCTGCCACCTCTCCTCCTCCCACCACCCCCTCCAGCTCCTCCGGCGGGACAAGGAAGAGCTCGCCGTGGTTCACTGCAACAGAAGAATACCATGGCTGTGATTGGTTGGAATAAGAAGGTCCCTGATTGGTGGATAATGGGCGTGCAGCGCTCTGATTGGCTGGTTGGTAATTATACCGCCGACCGCTGCTTGTCCTCGCTCTCTTTGCGTCAGGCTCTCGTAGCGAACGGACGTAATGGAGTCGGTTGTCGAACCTGTTAATGTTCTTAGTGAGGACCAGACTTACATAAAGAAATTCAGATTGTATGGGCTTAGAACGATTTTCAAATTTACTAACCCTCCTCCCGAAACAAATGAAATTGATTGGCTAAGACAAGGTTTTGCTAAGATTGTGAATGAAGTAAAAGACCAATGCCATGAAAACGATCAACTTGGTTTCACTTTGCAGAGTCTAAATTTAAAATCTAAAGACCCGGGGTATGTAGCTTTTCGGCCCTTCAACGAAGTAACTGAAGATGTTTTGTGGGAAATATTTGGAGGAATTATTCAAAGTAATTCGGAATCAATTAAATCGACAGACACCTTCAAAGTAGAATGTACTCGAGTTAATCTCCCTGTAGGGTCTGGGGCACTCCGGAGACCCGGTTTATACAACACCTTTGAAGAAGAATGTAAAGCTAGGAAGGGTATTGTAATTATTAATAATAAAGATAATCTGTGTCTGCCTAGGGCGATAGTAGTTGCGATCGCTAAGGTTACCGGTGATTCAGATTATAATTTGATTAAAAAAGACCGTAGAGGAAGACAAACCGTCAGGGCTCAGGAGCTTATGCGTAGAGCGCGTGTTGAGATATCTACTAGTGGAGCTGGTATCCCAGAACTTGAGAAATTCCAAGATTACTTGAAAGAGTTTAAAATTACAGTGTACAACTATGATTGTAAAGGTCGCGAAGTTTACTTTGAGGGAAGAGTAGAAAACCCAAAATTCAAAATTAACTTGCTTTTCCACAATGGTCATTACAATGTAATTAATTCACTAACTGCTGCCTTTGCTTGTGAGTATTTCTGTGAAGCGTGCCATATCCCTTATGACCATAAACCTAAACACCGCTGCTCTAATATCTGTCCTACTTGCCAGACTATCTCACCCCCTTGTAAGCTGGAGCACCAAGGAATAGATTGTCCTGAATGTAACATGACTTATAAAAATCAGGCCTGTTTTATAGCTCACAAAATTGATAAATGCAAGTCAGTAAAGAAATGTCTTGACTGTGGCAAGTTAATAATGATGAATGAAAGGTCCAAACCCCATCAGTGCGGGGAATCTTATTGTAAAGTATGTGAAGAGTTTATGGACCCTAACCATAAATGTTACATGAAACCTAATGAAAGCCAACCGAAGGGGAAAAACTACTTATTTATTTTCTTTGATTTTGAAACCCGACAAGATGAAAACCTTCCATCTGACCCAGAGAAAAAAGTTCATAAAGTTAACCTGTGCGTAAGTCAGCAGTTCTGTGGACAGTGTCTAGGTTCAGGCTTCTGTATGGCATGCAAAAACCGTACAAAGATTTTCAAAGAGGATCCGGTAAAACAGTTTATGGAGTATGTGATGCAAGTCAGGAAAAAGTTTAAAGATGTTTGTGTGATTGCACACAACGGACAGGGGTTTGATTTCCAATTCATTTTAAAGTATACTCTGGAAGAGACTAAATTCACACCCGAACTTGTAATGAGAGGGTCCAAAATTATTTTAATGGAAATGGATAACGTTAGATTTGTTGATTCCCTAAGCTATTTTCCCATGCCCCTTGCTGCACTCCCGAAAGCGTTTGACTTGCCCCCAGAGAAAAAGAAGGGCTATTTCCCGCACCTATTCAACACCCTCGAGAACCAAAATTATGTAGGCCCGATGCCTGCGAAAGAGTTTTACTGCCCCGAGAATATGTTTGAGAAGTCCCATGATGATTTTGAAAAATGGTATAATGAACAGGTGAACAGTGGCTATGTATTTGACTTTCAAAAAGAGATTTTGGAGTATTGCATTTCGGATGTAGAGATTCTGGCCCAAGCCTGTATTAAATTCAGAGCCTTATTTTTAAAAGAATGCAGCGTAGACCCATTTCTCGAGGCCGTAACTATTGCTAGCGCGTGCAACTTGGCTTTTCGACGAAAATTCCTGAAACCTAATACAATTGGCTTGATCCCGAAAGGTGGGTACCGATTAACAGACAATCAGTCAGCCGTAGCCCTACAGTGGCTATCGTGGGAAGAGGAGAAGCGTGGTGTTAGGATTGAGCATGCAGGCCGAGGTAAAGAAGTTAAAATTAATGGGACGAAAGTAGACGGTTTTGATGGGGAAAACATTTATGAATTTCATGGGTGTTACTGGCATGGATGCCCTAAATGTTTCCCTTACAGCCGGGAGGCCCCTCTGAAGGAGGATCCCTCAGATTTACTTCACTTGCGTTATCAGAGGACTTTAAAGAAAATTGAGAAACTCGGAAGTAATGTTATTGAAATGTGGGAGTGCGAGTTTAGGAAAACGAAAAAGGATGAGAACCTCAAACACTTGGACAGTCTACCGATACTGAACACCCTTCCCCTTGACCCGAGAGATTCTTTCTTTGGAGGTAGGACCGGTAACGCGAAAGCTTATCATAAATGCGCGGAGGGAGAGACTATTCAGTATGTGGATGTTTGCTCACTGTATCCGTACGTAAATAAATACTGTAAGTATCCTATTGGCCACCCCGAAATTTATGTAGGAGATAGGGAGTGCAGAGAGCGGGGACTTGATGTAGAAGGTTTGCTCAAATGTAAAATTTTACCGCCTAGGGACCTATACCACCCTGTGCTCCCAGTAAAAATGAACAACAAATTAATGTTTGTCTTGTGTCAAACTTGTGGAGAGACTTTAAATCAGGGGGAATGTTTTCATGAAAGTAATGAGAGGGCATTGGTAGGGACTTGGACAATGCAGGAGATCAGAAAGGCAGTAGAGAAGGGTTATGTGATTCTCGACATGTATGAACTCTGGGAATACCAAGTGGCGACTTATGAAAACGGGGGTCTGTTTACTGATTTTATCAATAAATTTTTGAAAATGAAACAGGAGGCGTCAGGGTTTCCTAGTTGGTGCAAGACCGAAGAAGATAAAGACAAGTATATTGCTGATTACTATAAACATGAGGGGGTAAAACTGGAGAAAAACAAGATTGCTAAGAATGGGGGTTTAAGGTCTTTGGCAAAATTAATGTTGAATTCTTTCTGGGGGAAATTCGGACAGAGGGAGAACCAAACCAAAGCCTCAATTGTTAGAGACCCGAAAGATTTCTTTCAAATGTTAATTAGTCCTGAAATAAAGATAAACATGATACAGGTTATCAATGAAGAAGTGTTAGTTGTTAGCTGGGAGTACATTGATGAGGTGGGAGAGGCGTTGAGAAATGTGAATGTTGTGATCGCGGCCTACACTACTGCCCATGCCCGACTTAAATTATATGAACATCTTGAAAAGTTGGGAGGTCAAGTCCTATATTACGATACAGATTCGGTAATATATTACTTGAGAGGTAATTTGTATAAAGTGCCTACAGGGGACTACCTTGGGGAAATGACCGACGAGTTGGTAGAGTACGGACCCGGGTCCTACATAGTAGAGTTTGTATCTGGAGGGCCGAAAACCTATGCCTACCTCGTATGGTCTACCAACAAACAGAAATTGATCCCTGTATGTAAAGTTAAAGGCCTAACACTGAATCTTAAAACTTCTAAATTGGTAAACTTTCAGACATTGAAAGAAATGGTTTTGAGTGAATCCGCTCAAATATTACAAGTTGAAGAGAATAGAATCAGACGCACAAAAGATAAAAATATTGTAACAGTCACTGAAATCAAACAGTTTAAGATCACTGGTCCTAAAAGAAAACTAGAAGATAACTACGACACAGTACCCTATGGATTTAAACAACCTAGACTTACCCACTAATCCCACCACTCAATAAGTTTTTCCAATTCCTGCTGCTCCCTTCTCATTTCGTTTATCTTATGTTCTAATTCAAAATATCTACTCAAATATTTCTCTTGAACAAAAGTATTATAGGGACCCCCCAACCATTGTAAAAAGGTAAACACTGTTAGAAACATCTCACTGCACAACTACACCACAACTAACTCCCGAGAACAAATAAGAAAGAGTAGGGGCATACCCCCTCCCACTTACCTAATCGTCGCCGAGTATCAAACCCCACATCTCCGCCTTTCTCTTATATAAAATGTCTCTTTTTTCCTCTAACTCATCTATCTCCCTACATAACTGAACCCAATTTGACAACTGTTCCTCCCTCCTCCTCTCCCGACCCCCGAAAAACACTTTACTTAAAAACACTATAACTGTTAGAAGCATGGTGGCAGACTGAAGAGACTAGAGAGAGCTAGCCATGGAGGGAGAGAGAGAGGCGGGGGGAGGGGAAGGGTGACCTCAATATCGTGACACAAGCAGTTAACCTTTCAAAAGTGTGTCGTCATTGGTCATAATTAGAAAGCTTGTGATTGGTTAAAAATAAGCGTGTCATGTTGTGATTGGCTGTAATTATTTAATTTATTAAAATTATTAAATTATTTTTTCTCTTTATGCCCAGCTTCCGTAGCGAACAGACGTGTTTCCTAACCTCAAATATGTCAGTACTACATTCCTACATATTTGATAACAGCCCTGTAACTGTCTTATTCGATTCTGAGAACAATCCATGGTTTAAAGCGAAAGACATATGTGAGATACTAGGTTATGAAAATTCGAAGAAAGCAATCATTGACCATGTCAGAGCAAAATACAAAGTACAATGCGTAAACTTCAAGGGTAACGAAACGTTACCCTTGCACCCAGACACAGTTCTTATTAGTGAACCAGGTTTATATCAATTAATTATGAGATCCAAAATGAAAGTAGCTGAAAGATTCCAGGATTGGGTATTTGAAGTAGTCCTACCTACAATTCGCAAGTATGGGGAGTATAAATTAAGGAGAGAAAACTTTGAATTGACACATACCTTGAATCTAGCACTGGAAAACAATAAAAACCTAACCAAAAAACTAGTTGACCAAGCACCCAAAGTTGCTGTTATGACAGAAGACGAGGGGTTGAAACATGTATTCTGTGTCCTGGAGAAGGACGCATACTACAAACAGTATGGCTTAATGGAATATAAATGTATTAGGGCAGAAAAAAGACGATATAAAAGAGCGCTAAAGAGAGCAAAGAAAGATGGTTTTGTCCCCTGCTTTATGAGATACCCTGTGCCTAACGGTATAAATATTCTAAACAGAGTCAAGGAGGTCATGCGTAAATATGACATGCACTATGAATCTGCACATAATAATGTCTTAACCTGTCATAACCTTGTAAATATTGTAAAGACTATTTTAAATGAATAAAGAAAATGTGTGTGTGTGTGTGTGTGTGTGTGTGTGTGTGTGTGTGTGTGTGTGTGTCCGTGGAGAGGTCACCTGTCAAGGCTGGGTTAACCCCTGGTAAGTCCTGACAGATGAGTGGGTTTGCCTAAAAACAGTAAAACATTGTGTTCCCCACGACCGCCAAGGACTAAGGGCTTAGTAGATTGAGATGCCCTGACCCGAGGAGGGTTCGGATTTCGCCTTCGAAAAGCCCGGTGTGAATGAAGGTCACTGGCGCGACTGAAAAGTCCGTAAACCTGTATGTGTGAGCGAGTGTGGAAAAATAATGGAGGAGGCAATTAATTTGGAAGGCCTTCACAAACCATAGCGTTGGTTGGGGCTATGGTTATAAAAAAATATAAAAAAACCTGCATGAGGACTTAACCATTTCTGTATAAAAATATAAAAAAAAATCGGGGTGCGGGGGCAGCAACTAATTTGGAAGGCTGCCACGCTTTCTACTGCGGTGGCAGGGGCAGTAGAATTGGGGGTTTAAATACAAAAAGACTAAATAAAAAATATTAGTTTAAAGATGGATGTAAGGGAAGCTATTGCTAATGAACTTCATGCTCCAAGTAGGAAAAACTATGTCAGAAGAAAAGTTACACTAAAAGGGTTAAATGATCTCTACCAAGCGGATCTTGTGGAGATGCAACCATATTCGAAAACTAACAAAGGTTATAAATATATAATGACTATAATTAACTGTTTAACAAAATTTGCTTTTGCCATTCCTATAAAAAACAAATCGGGTCCTGAAGTAGCAAGAGCCTTAGAACCGATCCTAGCCAAATATAAAATGAAAAATTTTCAGACGGACCAAGGAAATGAATTTTTTAATAAACATGTTAACAAACTTATGAAACAGTATAATATTAACCACTATCATACTTTTTCTGAATTAAAAGCAAGTATTGTAGAACGATTAAATAGAACACTAAAGTCCCGTATGTGGAAACTATTTACAGCCAGGGGGAGTTACGAATGGTTAAGTATTCTACCAGAAATAGTAAAGTCTTACAACAATACAAAACATAGCAGTATAGGCATGAAACCAAAAGATGTAAGGCAAAAACATGTTAAAACTATTTTAAAAAAACTTAATAATATTAGGAAAAGCCCCCATAAAAAACCCAAGTTTCAACTCGGTGATAAAGTGCGAATCAGTAAATACAAAAGAGTTTTCAAAAAAAGTTATCTACCTTTATGGTCTAATGAGGTATTTACAGTCTACGCCATAAAACCCACGAGACCGGTAACGTACATTTTGCAAGACCATAATGGTGAAATACTAAAAGGAGGTTTCTACAGCGAAGAGTTATTAAAGTCGAAAGTAGGTGAAGTCTATCTCGTCGAGAAAGTGTTGCAACGTAAAAAAGATAAAGTGAAGGTCAGGTGGTTCAATTTCGACAGTAATTATGACTCTTGGGTAAATGTGAAGGACTTGGTGAAGGGAAAATTACAAATCCGTGACAAGGCCAAGTCGTAATGAGCGACCACAGTATCCGGGACGCGGCGGTATAAATTATCTTGCGGTCGTGACTACTATCTAATCGCTCAGGATGAAGGCTGAGAAACAGGATATCACGTTTCCTGTCAGAAATTACGACATAGTAATGGGGTCTGGTGTTGTAAAAAATAATAAGCATGGAGTATTATTACCCGATTCCATTCGTTGCATTATAGCTGGCCCGTCTAATTGTGGTAAAACAAATGTTTTATTCAACTTACTATTTGACCCTAATGGATTAAGATTCGAAAACATTTATGTCTTTTCAAAGTCTCTTTACCAACCGAAATATCAATTATTAAAAAAGGTAATGCCTAGAGAGGTGGGATATTTCGCCTATGATGATAATAAACTAGTAGTTCATCCAAACGACAGTAAAAGGAATTCTATTATGATTTTCGATGATATATCATGTGAGAAACACGATAATATTCGTAATTATTTTTCCATGGGGAGACACAAGAATATTGATACATTTTATTTGGGTCAGACATACAGTGCTATCCCAAAACAACTCATCAGGGACAACTGCAACTTTATTATCCTGTTTAAGCAAGATGAAACAAATCTAAGACATATATATAATGACCATGTAACCACCGATATGCCATTTGAGAAATTCAAAGAAATGTGTGGTAAAGCATGGGTTGATAATTATGGATTCATTGTAATTGATAAGACTCGTGATCCTTATAAGGGGCGGTACAGAGTTGGTTTGGACACTTTTATTACGGAAATATAATGGTTCGCATCTATACATTTAACGACTTGACAGGGTTCAAAAGAAAACTACACAACGTCAAGTCCAATCTTAAGGTTAGGTTAACATAAAAAACAATATTCCACCAGTCTTACATAATCACTAACCTAGCGGTACTTACCTCCACTCTTCACTTCAGGCACGGCAACGGCCAACGCATAGCTTTCCACCCACTTCTCTACTTCTGTAACACTCGGACGGGGTCTCTGACTTAGAATTATCAGATCCTGTGTACTACATGTGTTAATACAAATAGATGTAAGGGTAACTTTTCGTTACCCTTGGAGTTTACAGTATTTTTCTCTATTGTAGCGGTATCTGCCATATATTTATTCATTTATTTTTAAGATAGCTGCTGGTCCCAAAGACTCAGAAATATCTAAGTATTCTCTAAAGAATAAAGTGTTTAACTGTCCTGACTTAGCACTGCAACTATACACTGGTAAAGACTTGGAATTGTTGACATGGTGTTGTGTACTGTACTCTGCAGTCTATAATAGTTGACTTGCATTATACACATTATACATCTGCTAACTTTTAAAGACTACAGAACCATGACTTGGAATTACCAACACTTGCTTTATACCAGGCATTTAATATAATTTACCTAGAATAATACTATGGATGTCTGTTGTTTTTCTCTCTAAGAAAGACTACGGTTCATTATAAAAAGCTGTATGGTTTTCAAAGTTCGAAGGGAGTAACCTTTCGTTACTCCCTTTGTTTTAAGATATTTTTATCTAAGATCTAACCGGTATCTGCTGTCTTCTAATGACTTAGAATTGTTGGATACACTGTTGTATTTTCCCTCTCTAAGAAAGACCTGTGCTCTACATGATACTTACTACACCTCCTAAGCAATGAGAAGGTGGACTCCTGTACCAATGGGCCTCTGTATATTAGTTTGTATTGTTTTCTTATTTAGTAAACTGTGATTAATTATATTACCTCAACCTACGCGAGCGGAAAATAGAAATAATAATAATTATAGGTTTTTTTAATTTTTGAATAGGTCTGACCTTGACCTTTGTTAAGGATGTAGTAAATTATTTACTAGTATCTTACAAATATCTATAAGGTAGAGCCCTACACCAGCGGGCTTGTAGGCCCCTGTCTGTAGGTTTTGCTATGTAGTCACTGGTATCATAAAGATAAATATAACAAACTTCACATTTATGATTTTTTTTATTTGTGAATGGGTCTGACCTTGACCACTACACTCTTCTTGGTCTTAACAAATACTTAGTAAGAGTCCTACGCCAAAAGGGAATAAAAAATTAATAGTTGTAAGTTTTTTTTATTTTTCACAGCTATGACCTTGACTTTGGAAAGTGATGCTTAGCATTTTATTACATGTTTATACTACACGTATACACATACCAAGTTTGAAGAAAATCTGTAGTCCCATTCTTGAGATAAAAAATAAAACTTTTTTGCGCCTTCATTTTTTGGATACTTCCTGCCATGCATTTTTTAATACCAACCAAGTGTACACACATACCAAATATAAAGTTAATACATGGAGCCATTCCCAAGATATGATTTTTCAAAGTTTTGCCCCTTCATTGCCCCTTCATTTTTTGGATGCAACCCGCAACATTTTGGTTAATTTTGTTATTTTAGGGTACCTACCCCCCGGGGGCACCTCTACTTCGTAGAAGGTGGTTTTTTGAGGTCCCCGGACCCCTAGGACTCACCGTTTTCGAGATATTTGCGATTTTTAGGTTTTTTAAGCCAAAATTTTCATGTTTTCCACTTTATATAGTATTATATACACTTTATATAGTATGATATACACTTTATATAGTATGATACATCATTTTATATAGTTTACACTTTATATAGTACTGTATACACTTTATATAGTATGACCCCAGCGATCCAGATGGTCTTGATCCTTAGCGATCCAGATTGTCTTGATCCTTAGCGATCCAGGTGTTTTGTTTGCATACGCTATAGTGTATAATATGGTATATACCTTATAGTGTATATCTTATAGTGTATGGTGTATAGTGTATACTTTATAGTGAATGGTATGAGTTGGTAACACTGCAGGGAATTGCAGGGAATTTTGGGAATTTTCAGGGAAATTTTGGGACACCCCTGGGGGTTGGCAACCCTGCTGATTTTTTTTCCCGCGCTTTTCCGATCAGCTGATTTTCAAGGTCATTCTGTCCAATCTCTGGGCCGCTTCTACTCCTAAGAGAAGGTTTTTTTTGTCTTTTAAAAAATTTTGATGTAATTTACCGGTTTTAAGTTATTTGAGTTTGAAAATTTTAAATGGCCACCATTGTAAAAATGCGCTTTTGGGAAAAAATAGTTCTTTCCTGAAAATGGAACTTGGTGTGATGAAGATAGCCAAATATGAACTTAATACAATGATTCGTTACATAAATAAAAATTATTTGATGTAAAAACAAAATGGAGGATGGCGGGTGAACGAAGCATTTTAGGACACATGTTTATGGGGGAATTTTTGCTTATTTTGATATGGGAAATAACCTCCCGTATTCCTGAAAAGTTTTTTTTCTGAACACCCTGTATATTAAGGAGATAACTTCAAAAAGAAATAAAAACGAAAGGTCTGAAGGAACTCTCAGTTCTCAGAAAATAAAAATCAGTGTTAAGGATAAGAATTGTTGAGAGAACTGCAACACTGAAAAACTGCGTTAGGCGTGGACATATAGTTGGTGGATTAAATAATAAATTAGTTTTGATTGTTAAATTGTTGCAAGTTTATTTATTGAGCAAAGCAGCGCAAGGAAATACCAATTAACAAAAAGTTTATTTTATAAGTTTCTCACCATCTGCTTAGCGCTCAACTCACCATGACTGGAACTGTATCCGTCTAGTATCGACGGGCAACGACTATAGTAGGATTCATGAAAATAGTCCGATGAGAGACGATACATTGTTGCCAAATTTATTTTGAAAAACATTTTTATACTGTATTACACATGATAAATATAACAAAAAATTGCAACATTGCAGAGTTTGAGGGGTGAGGGGAGAAGCTGTTAAAATTTCCCTCGGACTATTTCCGTGTGTCTTACTATAGTTAATAAATCAAAGTTTAAAATTTAAAGGAGTTTACACCGATGTTGGATAACAAGATAAAAGATTCTCTGGACGTTGCAATGGTATTATAGCCTTACACATAAAATACATTAATTTGTGGGACCCATTTAACACACAACGTAGGTATAACTTTGGTATATTATTATGCATTGTTGCGGTATGTTGAAAATGGGACCGCCTTTATCGAGGACCCTTTATAATATTTCACGGACCACCTGGCGAGAAGATAATAATAATCTGCAATCATTATAACTAACTGCTACGTAGGTAGTTTACAAAGAGCGACAGTCAGCTTAGGAGACATAGACAGACAAACAGTAGAGTCTGTTGAGGTAAGGAAAGTTAGTATAAGACCTGCCATTAATGTATATTAAGAAGTGAAACACTGAAAAACTGCGTTAGGCGTGATTTTTACAGCTTCGCGTCATTCAGGACATTCCAGAAGTAGGAGGTAATTCGCGGCAGACACGCAGGGCCTGCGGTGGACGCGGTCGAGAGTCGTGTTTCATGCTGCAACTGCCACTCCGCCCTCATTACGGCCACAACTATGGTTTATCGCCACTACAGCTGTAAATATAGCACTTACAGCCTCGACGCCAACTATCACTCCAAGTTTCAAGTATGTGTAATGGACACAATTCTCCCCTACATTAATTTCAACACAAACAATACTCGACCTAAAATAAATTTCATTTTCCATCTCGTATAAACTAAAAGGACATCTACAATTTATGCGAAAAATTTACTATGATAGTTTCAACCAATAAAAGGTAGTAATATATAAATTACTGTGGATACATCATCCGAAAGTGCTGTACTGACGCTTGATCTGATCCAAGAACTTGATTACGCCTCGTACTAGAAACTCGATCGTATCCCAGTAACGAGCAATACTTAAAAAATATTAGGCTTATAATAGATTTAAGAGATTCTCTAGATAGTACTTCTCTGAACTTTGTCGACATAACCATCATAATTTGAAATGACCGCAAGAAATAGAATTGTATTGGTCCTTATACACGAAAGGTCTGAAGGAACTATCAGTTATCAGAAAATATATAAAAACCAGTGTTTAGGATAAAACTCGGAACAGATGCAGTATCACCTTACAATAAAGTTTCGTCATAGAACAATTAATGGAAAGAGTATGGCAATTCCCGGAGAGGGAATTAGACCCATCTACTTATATTATTTTCCTTTTCTGGATTAAGAAGTCACCAAAACTATGCATTGCGGGTATGGAAAGGCCCTTAGTGAGGATTAAACCGGATGGTATCTATTGGCATTAACCCTGCTTCAAACTCTAAATAAAAAAGACTACTATCGGGCGAGAGTGATGCCTCGCCAATACTGAATTCAATCAAGAACAAAACCAACCACCAGGCGTTCATGTGTTTTGCGGTAGGCTGGGCCCGACCGCTGAACCCGGGGATGGCTCCATGAGCATAGACAGACACCATCCAGTTTTCCACAACCAATTCATAGTTCATGATTCATTCAATTTTAATGTTTAATGGCTATACGTATAAAATTTTCATTTTTATTGTTTTATGTGCATTGTTATCTTGTTATAATGGTTGTATTTGCTAAATATTTATCACTAACACTTTTTTGTGTATTATGAATATTGTATTACTATTACTATTATTCTAGTATTATACGAGTACTATTATTCTAGACACTCAGCTTCAAAGCTTAAAATGCAATTGCTATAAAACATGATGTACATATTAATTAATATCATATGTTAAAATAGGATTTTCCGTCATTAAATAAATAAGTATCGGTAAATATTGTTCCCTGTATCTGTGGTATATCTCAGCTAACGTTCAATATGAGAAGAGTTACCAGCGCATCTTCGATCACCACATGTCCGGCCCCACGCATGGACCAAAAGAGGAACCTCATTGCCATTGCGACTGATGCGCCAACGGTCTACATTATCAATTTTAGAAATTATGACCAACCAGCGTTCAAACTGTACAGGCACAATCCCCGTCCGGCAGCTGTCAAATGGTCCCCCACCCGCACTGCCTGGCCACGGCGGCCTTGACGGATGTGTCAAATTTTGGGATGCAAGATACACAGGCACCTGCTTCGACATCAAGGAGAAGAACCTGGTCGAAGAACATCGAAACCGTGCGCCCGCACTGCCTGACCACGGCGGCCTTGACGGATGCATCAAATTCTGGGATGCAAGATACACAGGCACCTGCTTTGACATCAAGGAGAAGAACCTGGTCGAAGAACATCGAAACCGTGCGCCCGCACTGCCTGACCACGGCGGCCTTGATGGATGCATCAAATTCTGGGATGCAAGATACACAGGCACCTGCTTCGACATCAAGAAGAAGAACCTGGTCGAAGAACATCGAAACCGTGCGCCCGCACTGCCTGACCACGGCGGCCTTGACGGATGCATCGAATCCTGCTGCGACATCAAGGAGAAGAACCTGGTCGAAGAACATCGAAACCGTGCGCCCGCACTGCCTGACCACGGCGGCCTTGACGGATGCATCAAATCCTGCTTCGACATCAAGGAGAAGAACCTGGTCGAAGAACATCGAAACCGTGCGCCCGCACTGCCTGACCACGGCGGCCTTGACGGATGCATCAAATCCTGCTTCGACATCAAGGAGAAGAACCTGGACGAAGAACAACGAAACCGTGCGCTCACACTGCCTGGCCACGGCGGCCTTGACGGATGCATCAAATCCTGCTTCGACATCAAGGAGAAGAACCTGGTCGAAGAACATCGAAACCGTGCGCCCGCACTGCCTGACCACGGCGGCCTTGACGGGTGCATCAAATCCTGCTGCGACATCAAGGAGAAGAACCTGGTCGAAGAACATCGAAACCGTGCGCCCGCACTGCCTGACCACGGCGGCCTTGACGTATGCATCAAATCCTGCTTCGACATCAAGGAGTAGAACCTGGTCGAAGAACATCGAAACCGTGCGCCCGCACTGCCTGGCCACGGCGGCCTTGACGGATGCATCAAATCCTGCTGCGACATCAAGGAGAAGAACCTGGTCGAAGAATATCGAAACCGTGCGCCCGCACTGCCTGGCCACGGCGGCCTTGACGGATGCATCAAATCCTGCTTCGACATCAAGGAGAAGAACCTGGTCGAAGAACATCGAAACCGTGCGCCCGCACTGCCTGACCACGGCGGCCTTGACGGATGCATCAAATTCTGGGATGCAAGATACACATGCACCTGCTTCGACATGAAGGAAAACCTGGTCGAAGAACATCGGAACTATCTTAACTCACGACTCTCACCTAATCACCCATGCTGGGCTTGTCAACGGGATCCAGTTCCTGCCAAACAGCAGAACGAGTTACATGCAACAAAAGATTTGTAGCAGAATCTTCTACATTTAACATTTAGCTACAGTTATATAAATAACTTCTTGATTAGCATTATATGTGCTGGTAATGATATTCAGGTTGAAATAATAAAACGTCTTCCAACACTACTCGATATATTTACACTTATACTGTAAACATTTACAGTATAAGTGTAAATATATCGAGTAGTGTTGGAAGACGTTTTATTATTTCAACCTGAACTACAGTTATATGGCATTTGATAATAGGTTACAATTTCAGTTTTTGAACTGCTACATATAATATTGCTATACATTTAAGAAAAATAGTGCTATGCATTCAGAGTCGGTTAAGAACAAAGAAAACCGATAGGATTTGCCACTCCAGCAATGTAATGAGCGGATTTTCCGTCTACCATCTGCTGCAGGTATCATTTTCTATCAGTTTATTTTTTATATAAATGTGTGTGGTAGAGTAGAGTTAGGACGACTAATTTTTTTCTTAGTTTTTATTTGTTGCTTACTAATTATCGTTTCGTAATGGAAGTTTGTGAGAGGTTGTGATGAAGTGTGGGTCAGAGATAATATTTTTATTTCGATAAGACATTGTTTGGGAACAGTCAGCATTGTGGTAACAAATATGCACAGGTAAAAAATCCGTTATAAAAACACATAACGCTTGGGGAAGCATCAAATTGAAAAAAAAAAAAAAACAGATCTCCAACATCCGCTACATTCTAGCCAATTATCAGAGAAAAATCTTTGTCAAGAAAAAAACTACAACATTTCTCCACAGAAGATCCGATATGAAGAATGTGGCAATCCACTCGGAGGGGCAATTAGACCCACATACTTATATTGGGTGAGAGTAATGGCTCTCTGGTACTTAAACCAAATGCAGAACAAGGCGTTCATGTGCAGGGTGGGCCCGACTTTGAACCCGGATAGTTCCATAACCATGGACACCGTCCAGTTTTAACGACCCACAAGGATGAATTCATAAGTAGCGGCAAATATTGTTCTCTGTATCTGTG
Source organism: Neoaliturus tenellus (assembly GCA_030545055.2). Classification (NCBI taxonomy): domain Eukaryota; kingdom Metazoa; phylum Arthropoda; class Insecta; order Hemiptera; family Cicadellidae; genus Neoaliturus; species Neoaliturus tenellus. The sequence goes on along the minus strand of CM061531.1, from coordinate 67,111,110 downwards.
GGATATCTCAAATGACGTTCAATTTGAGAAGAAATATCAATTCCAACAGCGAATCTTCGATCACCACATGTCCGACCCCACCGTGGACCAACGGTCGGTCTCATTGCTGTTGCAACTGGTGCGCCAAGGCCTACATAAATGGTCTAATTGGTAATAAGCCTCAAATATTGAACGGCTAGTTCAACTAAGTGGTTAGACCCAAATGAAACAGATCGATCCAAAACATACTTTCACTAACAATTATAATAAGATATAACAACCACCCACGGTTCGCTTTTAAAACCCCCTACTACTCGTTAAAATAATAAAATTGAGGATAGTGAAATAACAATTAGCTATGTGAATATTTATAGGGATTATGCTCTAAACTGGTTGTGTTAAATAATGGAGATACGATTATGATTACTATGATTGATATGGTATATTCTGGAAATAATGGTAGTATTGGTCAGTGTTAGTCGAGGTAGTTTGAAATAAAGAGAAAGAGGGGCAACAAAGAGATATTGTAAAATAAAAGATGTAACCGTTCCGCTAAGGGGAGACCAAGATATGCAGGATCCACACAAGTGCCATAGAGAGAAACAATGACAGTTAAAACATTCAAGTACGCCTATTTGAAGTATACAATTGGATAATGAAATATTTCAATATTATGAGGATAGGGAAAGCTTATAGAAAGAGAAAGGCAACTAAACGAGTTATGACACTGGATATCGACCGATAATAGTTAATCGGGGAAATGTAAGAAGGTCACCGGAGTGTAGTTAAAGTACTCAAATAAAATAAGTACGAGAACCAATCTTCTAACCTGATTGACCTAAGTGAACTACTTGAACTACTTTACTGACATTATATTATTATAAAAGACGTAGGTGGGGCGAGAGGTTTTGTGTCTATCTACGCCATTGGCATTTCTTAACGTTTTGACGGGGAACGGTCAAAACCCCAGTCTTGTTACTATCTAACATCGACCAGTTGTTAGAAAGCATCATTAATTAATAGCCCAATGGCAAATGGCAACTGGGTCCAGAATCGATCCTTAAAAGAGCTACAAACTTTCCTCAGGATCGAACCGGCAACCTTTGGATTCAAAGGCGAGCACTATAATCGCTCAGCTACCCAGCCAGTTGACAACATGACTATGAGTACTAACCTCTGGTAAATTTTCCCTAGAGAAAGTCAAAGTATAAAAATGCGTGTAAATGCAACAATTTTGTTAAACTATTCAGTTTTCAAACATTTCCTTTTGGTCCAAAAAATTTTAGTTAGCTATATGAATATTTTTCAAGTACACATCTTAGACAGTGGGGTCAGAAATATGTATACCTATGTGAGTGAGTCAGCCTGTGAGCCAGTGGGTTGCACATGCGGGTGTATATGTTTTGAAATCAAGCACTTTTCGGACTTTTAGTCTACTTTTCATTCGAAAAGCACATTAAAAATTTTCTCACATTAATATGATTTCTTCACATAAGTGATTAAAGCTCATATCTAAAATCTAAAACGTAGTTCTCTTGTTGGTTTTAAATGTGATAATCAGTCGCAATAAATCCTGTAACAAGCTACAGTCTGTTTCAAATTAATGTGGAATCAATGACCGCCATCTGTTGGTTGATTTATATCTAGCAAACAACCACCGCCAATTGGCCTCTGGCGCTTGGAAGACGAAAACTGGTTGTAAAACTCGAGGTGCCAGTCACCACATTTCACTCTCCAAAAGAAACCAAATTAAGTAACAAAGACTTAGCGAGGATCCGTGATTTAAGTTAATTTAAGGTTTTCAAAGACAATGAATTAGTTTGTTTATTTAGTCTTATTGTAGGAGTATTCTAAACAATAGTAATTATAAAATCCTATTTCGAAAAAAAACTAAGGAAAGCAATTAAGTTTTATTTAAGTTTCAAGTTTTAGTGCCATCTAACTTATGTGCTTTTCATAAGCAAGCAAACTAATTTATACGATGTAATGCAACGGGCACATCAACCTTTTCAATAGGTAAATTTCATGGGTGAAATATAAAAGTAATAAAACATTCAAATTCGCTCTTAATTTAGAAATTTCTGCATTTATCTTTTAACGAGAATATTAAAAAAATGATTGTATTATTTATACAAACAAGATGATAGTATAAAAACCAAAGGAAATAAAAAAAATAACGAAAATGGAGTATAACTTAGGTAGGTACGAGTTGGGATGATATATTAAAAAAGGGAATCTTAATTATGAAAATAAGTTTGATAAAGAGTGGACCAAGTTTCAACTGCAGCACCTCTGGGAACGAAACTTACTTTCTTGTTTAACAACTGAGATTATTGTGGCTTTTAACACATTGTACAATATAAATTGACCAGTCAATCGAGTTATTTCTCTATTTTTTTAAATAAAAATAATTACTGTACCCACAATTATTTTTTAACAAACACAATTGTCATCAATAAAAAAGTTATAAATGCCATAATTATGTTATAAATTATTAAATGAAAATATGAAACACAAAAGCTTGTGCGAGTAGATTTATACAGACGAACTGTACAAGTTAAAGGAGTTTAGGATTTATTTTACATAAGATCGCTTACTAAAAATTCTGTTGGAGGTATCTATTTTCTTATTTCTATAAGGGTTTCGTCTGTTACGTCCCTTTTTATCTCGACCTACTGAACCATTTTCAAGATTGAGGTGTCATTTTAAAGCTTAGGATATACCGCAGTAAAGAATCGTAATTAAAAGGGACTGATCAAATATGATATTTTGACTTGTCTATGGCCCAGGAATAATACCTGAAAAAGTTGGTAGAGAGTTCAGGGACACCATGTATATATATACAATATTCAAATATACCAACATCCTTTTTTTATATACCGGATGTCCCAAACCACCTGTACACCCCTTTTAAAATAGACACAATTAATTATTCACAAAAACAAATTGTGCCATCTTAGGCAAACAAGTTGCGCTCTATCCATTGATGATAATTTAAATGTACAGGGTGTACCAGAAGTAATATATCCTGACCGGAAGTCATTAATTTTAAATACGATCCCCCACTTTTATTGGTATTTTTGAATTGTAGACTTAATTTTAAGAGTACTTTACAATTTTATTTGTACCCGTAATCCTAACGGTTTGGGAGATAATGGCGGTGTAAGTTTTGTTTTTTTCCCATAAGAATAACACGGTCGTTATGTTAAAGGTAAACTTTTACCTTTAACATAACTGCCCAGGGATAAAAAATATCTTATAACCTCATTTTAATCATATTTCATTATAAAATACAGATTTTCAAGTAATTAATTTTTTAGTTTTCTACACATTTAAAATTATCTCCGCTATACTGAAAATTTTATGCAAAAATAATATAATTTATGACAAATCTAATAATTTACGATGGTAAAGTGTTTAAAAAAGAAGAAGCTACGACATTTTTATACTGGGCCTTTTTAGTTTAACGGGAAATTTGCAGAAATAATTGATGTGGAATTCAGCCCCATGTTATTCTTATGGGAAAAAATCAAACTTCTACCTCCATTATCTCCCAAACCGTTATGATACGGGTATACATTAAACTGCAAAGTTGTCTTAGAATTATGTGTAGAATCCAAAAGTACCATAAAAAGTGGGTGTCCCTATTTTCTGTTCGACGATAAAATAATGAATATGTACTATATAAAAATAATGAAAATGTATAGACAAAAATTTTAAGAAAACACAAATAAATAAATGCATGCTTAGATAACTACTTGAAAGCGATGTTTAATTGTACCAACTTGAGACCTGGCCCTATCACTCAAGACTCACATGCTGCCATTCGCTTGGACTAACACAACTAACACACACACGGACGCGACTTGCAGACGGACCGACGCGCACTCCACACACCCTGACAAACACTCCACGCATACAACAAAATCGAACTTAATTCCAACTTTCATTATCTCTTGACGTCCTCATGTATAATTTTTAGTTCGATCACGTCTAATTTCTAGAAGCCATTTGTCAACTTATTTTTTATATGTGCGGATGTTGCATGGAGGGGGAATTTTATAGAATTGGGAAGGTGAGATAATATAATATTTGCTATAATATAATAAGACGAAGTAGAATTAATTATTTTAGTTAGTCTGGCAATGACTAATTAGGGGCAATTATTCCATTATATACATATGTTCTTGTTAACTATGCATGAAGTATTAGCTGAAAAAATTAATGACGATTTCTTTGGAAATACTGAATCAAGGTTTTTATGTATTGTTGGGAGACTAAAGACTTTTAAATCATCGAATAAAATATGTGTAAGGTAGAGCCGATTTCGGTTTATGCTGCTTTTATTATAACCCTCTGGTTTATTTCTAGGGCGCCAAAATGCTTTGAAAGCAGCCATCCCAGACCAAGATACCACATTGCAACAGGGACTAAACATATGCATAATAAACTGTTTTAATTATGTCTATGGGAAGTATTTGATTGATGTTAGAGAAAATCAAAATGGATTTCCGAAATTTATTTCGTAAATAGGTTATATGAACAGACCACTTCAATCTATTGTCCAAAATTATTTCAAGATATTTATTTATATTCAGCCAATCTCTCAATGCTTTCACACAACTCACATCCATTCTCCCTTCCACCCTCGCATGTGTGCAAACGTAGACACAATGGTAGGATCGCTGTCGGCTCTCACGGAAATGGGTATGTATTTAGTTTACATATGAATAACGCAAATAAACAAAAACTGAGGTTGAGTTGTAGAGAGAACTATATAGTCCTAACTATGCCTAAAAATAAAGCATTTGTTATTATTATTGTTATTATTATTATACATACAGGGTGTTTCCGAACAACCTGGAAATATTTTGTATATATGTTCCTTAGGTCGAGACAGTAAAAATACAGACAGTTTTTTATACATAATAATTTTTATTTACGTGACGGTTTGTTGTGTTAAATTTATATTTGGCATGAACCTTTATGACCTCAATGTCCATTTTCAGGGAAAAAATTATTTTTGTCCGATGTGAATTTTCAAAATGGCGGCCATTTTAAATTTTTAAACTCAAATATCTCAAAACCGGTAAATTTTATCACAATTTTACATGAGACAAAAAAGTTGACAATTAAAATTACCTAACTAATGATACCAAGATTATAAGGATCAAACAACAGATAACGGAGTTATTGCCATTTTAATTCATAAAATCATTGACTTTCCATTAAAATGCATGCAAATTTAGTTTATTTTAGAAGAAAAATCTCAATAACTCCGTTATTTGTTGACATATCCTTACAAACTTGGTACCGTTGGTTAGATCATTTAATTTTCCATCTTTTTTGTTATTTATAGTAGTTTGATAACATTTACCGATTTTAAGATATTTGAGTTTTAAAATTTAAAATGGCCGCCATTTTGAAAATACTCATCGGACAAAAATAATTTTTTTCCTGAAAATGGACATTGGTGTCATAAAGGTTCATGCCAAATATGAATTTAATACACCAAATCGTCACGTAAATAAAAATTATTTGAAACAAATGATAGTCGTGGTCAGGCGCTCCGACCGATTACGTGAAAGGCGAGCTAGGGAATTACCCCCCTTAAGACGCGGAACGTTTTATGTAGTTCTGCGAAATATCGGGTGTATATAGACAGTGTATGTGCGTGTATATGTGTATGTGTTTAATGTACTGTAACATGACGAAGTTGGATTCCCGACGGATTATTGGACTCTGTCTGATACAGCAAAATTAAAAAGGTGAGTGTAGCCCATTAAAGAGAGGATTTTTATAAAATAAAAATTATTATGCGTAAAAAACAAAATCGCGGGTAATTATATAGAAGAACGTACTCAATCTTAAACTTTTTCATATTGAGATATCATCGAGAATACTACTTGAACGTGATAGAAAACAGGAAATGAAACGTCGGAAAATGTATTTCGACGATATATAAGGACGTATAACCAAAATATTAGTAACTTAACAACGCCTATCACCGCAGCGCGCTGTTAACCTTCCGCTGCCGGCGCGGGCCATAGCACACTGAGTAAATAAACTATACTGTATCATGATTAAAATCAATTATTTAAACGACTAATTACCTTGTATTTATTCTGAAGAATCTGAAGAATGTGAAGAATCCGTGATGGAATCATGGATTGTTCACGGATTTTATCGTGATCGTTATCAGTAAGATTATCTTTGGGTCCTTCACCTGCTTATCGGTAGGTTGATAAAAGGTTGCGCGCTCGGCTTACATATTCAGTCGTCATCATGTTTCTAGTTTATAATTTTATCCTGCAGTACATTCCTTAGACATGCTGAAGGCAATAGAAAATGATTAAAAATGCGGGGACATTCCAACGTAACCTAACGTAACCTAACCTAACTGCCCCGCGGCTCTCCCGGCGGGTCAGTCGCGGGATGGCTGTGGGACGGCCTAGGTTAGGTTAGGTTAGGTTAGGTTAGGTTAAGTGTCTTAGCCATTTCCATTATGTGGGAACCCAATAGAAAATTGTTTAAAAATGCAGGGACATTCCAAAAAAGACCCCTTTGTTTTTGGTAACGCACCATGATTGTAAAAAAAAAATTCGCCTTCACTACTTGATGAAGAAAATTCAATACCACTAATGATAGTGAATTCGCATTCGTCGCAAACTCGGAGCGGAAGGTTACTTTGATCGGACATCACTCGTCACTGGTCACCGACTGCACAGTGCACCGGGCCAGACAGGTTAGACATCGCCCACGCTATCAGATTGCTTATCTTAGTTTGCGATAAACCGGTAATAACCGCTTGTTATCGCCTTTCCGACACTCTATTTGCTCTTTTCTTTGCTTCTCTATTTATAATCTCGATGATATCTCAATATGAAAAAGTTTAAGATTGAGTACGTTCTTCTATATAATTACGTTATTCTATATAATTAGTTAGGCTAGCGGCCTAACGAAGCATTTTAGGACATATGTTTACATGATATTTTTTTATTGTCTCGACCTAAGGAACATATATACAAAATATTTCCAGGTTGTTCGGAAACACCCTGTATATACATATACATAAATTTTGATGACATATTTGGTATCTGGGCTTTTCAATACGAAAAAGTATTATGGTCCCGGGCTTAGTTCTTACCATGAGACCTACTGTAACAGCTTCCTCCCTATGAGAAAATCGCTAAAAATTAGCATATATGTTTCACTAATGAACCAGTTCTTTGATATTTCTTCTTTAAAGCGAAATAACATTTTGCTTAGAAGAAAATGTATGAAGCTAAAGGTGGAGAATGTAAATTGCCATCATTGATCAAATAAATCTGTAAGATCCTCGATTAAAAGTAAAAAATAAAAAATAAATATACAACGAAGTGTGTAAAAAATTTGTTTTGAAATTGCCATGAGATTCCGATAAAACTAGAGTAACTACGAAGAAGAATAACACAAATACAAAGGTACCACTTGCGTGTGCATTGATAAAAAATCGTGTTATGTTAACTTGATTAACATGTTAAATTAAAATTGAATAATTAAATTAGTTTGGCAAACGAGTGATAACGTTACTACTATGGACCCCCCCCAGAGTGCGTTTTCTGACCTTTGCCCTTGGGGTTCGCCACCCGGCCTACCCCGCCCGGTCCTAGCATTCCCCCTCCCCTCCCCCTACCCTCATGCTACCCCGCCCGACCCTCCCGCCCTCGCCACCCGCGGGGCGCACTTTTGGACTTTGACCTCTGGGATTCTCCACCCGCCCGGTCCTAGTATTACCCCTCCCCTCCCCCTGCCATCATGCTACCCCGCCCGACACTCACACCCCCCGCCCTCGCCCCCGCGACTGACTCTGAATAAAATTTATTTCTCTGACTGGGTTTCGAACCCGGGTCTCCTAGTTGGTAGGCAAGCGTCTTAACCACTGGTCCACGCCAGCATCTGTGTAGGAACGGATTTTAAAGTCTAATATGTCAAAGTAACTTTGAAAAGGGTTCTTGCTTTTCATGTATAAACCTAATATGATGCTAGTTTGTTAATTCTATGCTTTAGCGTAGTACTGTTTTTGTAGTTTATTAGAGAGTTAGTTTGCTCGATCGCTCCTAGGGTGCAGGGAGGGCGTCTTCTTGCGTTTCATCATGCTTTCATGTTAGTTCGTCCATTCTCTCCTACAAGCGCTGTCGGCGCATAACGTCATCATTTTTAGTTCGATCGTTTTCTCCTAGAGTGCAGGCCGTTCGTTTACGTCACTTTTTGCGCTAGTTCCTCCTTTCTCTCCCAGGAGCGCTCAAGTCGCTTGTGACGTCATGATTCAGGAGTGCCAACATGTAAATAATTTTAGAAAATGGTTTTGGAAAATATATTTTAAAATAATATTAGGAAATAATGTTGTAAAATATTTTTAGAAAATAATTTTGGAATTAAGTTTTAGATTGAAATATAAATTATTTTGTAGTTGTGCTTTATTAACCTTGTGAGACACAACTGTACTTTCATGAATAGACAAGCTTACTCTTTTCAACACGACCACCCAACCATATTTAGCAAATAAAATTTACTGTGTAATACTCCCTTTTGCACATACCTCCATGATTAGACAAGCTAATGTATACTTATTTGTAAAACACTTGTGAAATAATAAGACATTGAATGTATAACACAAACACTTTATTTACACACAGTTAAAACTATTTACAAATTATTTAGATCTATTTACAAAATTAAATAAATTCTATTCCAGTGCCGTCACCTCGGTACAGTAGAGACAGCTCTGTAGTGTAGCTCTTCAAGACGTCATCTGTGAGGACGGCGAGGAATCGCCGTGGAAGGTATACGTTCAAGAGAGTGTCATCCCCAGGTGATTGGAGTATGGCGCACACAGCTTCGCCGTAACGTGTTTGAGTCTTTGAAAAACGCTGAATCTTGTACGGGACATTCTGACGAAGATCTTGAAGCCGGGTAAATAGTGGAGCGTTACAATTGTTGAGACGTCCTTTCAGCTCTGCCATGATGTTGACGTTATCACTTTCACTGGTCGAATGGTAATATGGTGTTACTCCGCCGCCTTTTTACTGGTTATGATATTGAACAAGTTTCAACACGTTGTTCAGGGCACACATCATTTTAGACTTTCCATGAAACAAACAGAACACTGGTGAAGTTTCGAGGGTTTTCAAGGAAGGATAATTTTCCAAGTCCAACACCAGACTGTCAGTAAAACTTTCTCTAAGGTATTTCACTTTTTCCAAACCTTTCATGTACACTATGGAATTTCTAAAGAGAGGCTTCAAATGTCGGTTGAGAGCTTGAATGGTGATATCTCCGTCTTGCCAACCGATGCCGTGATAATTTTTGGTAATCCACGCACACTGTTTTTTGATTTTCGAATCCAGAGTAGCGTAAGGGTGGGGCGATCTTACAGTCCAGTGTTGTATAACTGTACCGTCGACCGAAGCGATAGCAAACTCTTTAATTATAAAATTATTACTAGAGTCTTTGAAACCTTGAAAGTCGACAAACAACTCCATGACCGACCCACAGCAATGGTGTACATCGAATGAAAGTTTGGTTCCTTCACCTTCGGAAACTCCCCACTCTGGAAACCCCCTCACCCTGGAAATCCCCACCACTCTTAACCAATTGGCGATTACAACATGTTACAAGTACATTTACTACACATCAGGTATACAAAAATATCATACATGTGCTGAACACTATTAAAATAAACAATTTCTCTACTATGGAATCTATCGAACAAAATATCATTTTTCTCGAAACAAAAGTTCTTTGTATATTTAACACTGTCTAGTTGTAATCTACCGTGACGTTGCGGTACCTATCCACCTCTATGACGTTGCAAAATTCACCGAGTACGATACAGTTGACTGCTTCCGTGAGGGAGGTGGCAAACTTGATTTCTACACGTAGACTGCCTCTCTGGACCAAATTCCAGTGTGATCCTGTCGCTAAATCGGGTGTCAAATCAAAAACATATAGACAGTAGCCGTTAGGGTACATGTCTCTAGAAATCCCGTTTCCTTGGTTTCGGTTGTGGATCCCGCTACCTGAAAACAACGTGTTGTAGCAACATGTGTACAACTGCTGATTCGTGTAGTCGGGTTGTAACGCCTTGGCCGGTACTTGCTGTCCGTTAACATACAAAGCCAGAAAGTTTATGTTGTAATGGCTAAAGTTGAACGGATTGCGTTCAAAGCTTCCATTGTACGCGCTATTTCCGACCAACCCCACAACCACACGTTTCGGCAACTGGCCCAAGTAGACATTGTCGATGGTTTTTCCCAGGACGTCACTGGGAATGGTGAACGCCTTCACTTCTACCCGTGTGATTGGATACTTTGCCGTACATGATTCCAACATTTTTGAGTGTTCGATCAAGATCGTCGGGTTAATCTTTACTCTTCGCACCATCAGACTGGCTTCCATGATGTTGATCTTGAACTGTGACTTTGACATGAGACTGAAACTGTCACGGGACCTTACAAATTTAATTTTTAGTTCCACACCGTTCACTAGATACTTTCTTTGGTGGAAAACGTCTTCGTGTATGTAACCCATCATGTCAACGGGGCGGCTGTTGGCAAAGTATCTACGCCTTTCCTTCAACCCTTGGTTTTCATCTTCTGTTTTATCCATTTGACCGGCGGTATCGTCTTCCCAGAGTGCCATGTTAAGGTGTGTACTTTTCGCACCATCGTCGTAGTTTAAAAGTGTTTCGATGAAGGCGCGGTACGCATACGTGTTTCCATTTGCCGATACAAGTTTCTGGTTAAAGTACACTTCCACCTGACTAAACATGGAATGCAGGAAATAGTTTACGGGGCCGACTTTATCGCAGTTAGCGTCAAGCAGCTCATTGTCATCTTGCAATATTCTCGCTTTTACGCAAAGTAATGTTTGCGACAAGTCCAAATACTCGTCACCGTGACCGGGTACGACGAATTCGATGGGTGATTCGTCAGTGAGAGATGATAAAGGCTTGTATTGGACCCACTCACCCCGGTCGATGCTCGTTTGTGTAGGCGGTAGAGAAAACAAGTCCAATTCAGTTTTGGAACATTCAGATGACATATTGTGCACGTAGGCCATTATGAAAAAATATCAGCCGGGTGTTTCAGAGTCTTCTTTTTTGTTGCTTTCTTAACATCCGTCTTCTTTTTCTTTGTTGGTTTTTTCTTCTTGTTCGTTTTGTTTTCCTTCTTGCACGTCGGGTTTTTCTTCTTGGACGTTGGATTTTCCTTCCTGATGATGTTCACTGTACGAGGTTTTGGCACAGACTGAGCGATCGCAATTGAACTACCGGTAGATATAGGCATTGGAGCGCGGTCGCCGAAACCGAAAATCCCGCCGACACTGGACATGTTCACTCTGCGATGGCTCGGAACAGACTGACCCGTTCACCGCGTTAAATCTAAGATGCTGGAAGCCGAGATCCAAGAATTGAACTTGGTCGGGTACCCCTCCCATTTTACTAACAACTTTCGAGTCTTACCAGAGCCTTTCATCTCCAGTATCTTCTCAATTTTATAAAATTTGTCTTTTGGGACAATTATTTTTTGAAGTTCTTCACCATAAAATATGCCGTCTATTGTTTCACCAGCCAAATCTTGCAGCTCGTATACAGGAATTGGGTGTCTAATGACACGGACGACTTTGAAAATTTCCTTTGTCCAGTTGCTCTCGTATCCCTTTGCGAAATGTTTCTTTTCCTTTGATATCCTTACAGTATCACCCACTTTAAGTTTTGGGGTTTTGTAAGTTTCTTGCTGTGAATACAACGTTCGCCACACTTGGAGGACGTTTTTGTCATTAACACTTGCTGGCGCCATTTTGATTGCCGAATGCACGGTATTGTTGTAAGCTCTAACCAAATCCTGAACAACATCTACAAAACGAAAAGTGTTTTTATGGGTAAAGTAGCGCCACAATCTGACCCGTTCACCGCGTTAAATCTAAGATGCTGGAAGCCAGAAAACCACAGGATAAAAGTATTCAAATCGTTATTTTCGAGGGACATAAACATAGTTTATTTCATCAGAAGGAAATATTTTCGTTCTGAAACGATATTCGTCAGGGGTTTCCTGCTTTAAATCTATCAGTAGATACCCGTGAGATTCCGAGGTGGCATCAGCGAATGCTTCCTGAAGAAATCGAGTGTTCTCAGGGCATATTTGTTGTGCTAGATGGCGAATCTGCATCTTGTCACGTGGGTTCTTAAAACATACGATGTACTGCGCATTCAATGATATGTCTCGTTGCCCTCTTCCTTGGTGGAAAATGTTTTGAGTTATGTAGAACACGCTGATATTGCAATGATGGCACAATCTTGTAAACAAATCTACCACTTTTTGGTCCGTATGATTCATCATGTCGTCGATGACAACTACTTTAGGGTTACCGCAGTCTTCCAAATCTTCTATGTCTGGTAATCCTCGTTTGAACTGTACAGGTATTTTGATGTTTGAAGGTTCGCAAGCTCCATAATACCAAGAAATGGAGGAAAATATCGTATCACTCATCTCGCTCATATTCTCTATGAATTTCTTTACAAAATGTGTTTTACCAGCCATGCTAGGACCACTTATGATGGCTGAAAAAGGATGTTTCCACCTCGGATCCATGATTGCGACTGAGGTTGATTATTGATTTTCAATATATATATATATATATATATATATATATATATATATATATATATATATATATATATATGAGTTTTAACTCCTTTTGCTTTACATCCCACCATTATTTGTACTTTATATAGTATACATACTTCAGTCATGTAAATCATGTTGGATCAGGCAAACTTCCATTAAAATTTTTATCGTTTCTTCTTTCGCGCGGTCTTAAGGACCAATACTCTCAGTCACACTTTTTTCTAGCGACTTCTGATAAATACCCTGACCTTCTGGGGTACCAGTTCAGTTGAGTGGAATGTCCCGAGCGGTAAACATCAATTTAGAGCTCCTGCGAGTTATAATCAAGTTGAAACCTACACTTCGCCTAACCCTGTTACGTATAGCTGATGAAAGTTTAGTGACCGCCTTATGTGAGTGTTTTCTAAATATATTGAACGGCAATATCCCTATTTCTCTTGAAGTGAGGCGGAAACTCGAAAGGTACAAACATACTATAAGGTCCATAGCATATTCGAAAGGATCGTGGAAGTCCAAAAGAGCTCTTCTAGTTAAGCACTGTAACACACTAGTTCCTTTGGTTATCGACACGGCACTCAACTATTTCAACGATGAATCATGCAAAGAAGATGGTACTGATTTCACCCGAAGCCCTTCAACGTATGAATGAACAGCGGCAGAAAAATGAATCTTTAAGCATCTTGGAAAATGACATGAACAAGTTGCTGCATGCCACCGATCTCGACGATAGAACGAAATGGACGCAGTACCAACAAATGTTGCAACGAAGACAGCATTTTCATGACGAACTGCGTAAACCTGTGGAGATACCTATTTCATCTAGTGGTAACCACACATTGACCAACCATTTTAGAGAAGAAATCTTACGAACTATTCCGAAAGCATTCAAGACAAAAGGAGAACTGTTGTTTGATAGACTTTGTGAAAATGACCTAATTACGTGGGACCGTTATGGCACTGTGAGTATAAATGGAGCACCTATCCCCAGCTCAAACATTGTAGATTTGGTGTGTGACGTTGTAAGATGCAAGAAGACGTCGGCTGGCCCTGTTGGATGGGTGCAGTTTGGGAACGCTTTACGTGAAATTAACGTACCCCAAGAGTTTATTGGTAACCCTCAACGCAGACAGCAACCGCAACCAGTAGCGACTTTGTCGCCTAGGCCCGCCTTTCCTTCGCTTACAGCGCGTCGAAAGAAAACGATTACGCCAAAGATTGTAGAGAAGCAAAGGAGGTTGGTGACACGGAACTGGGCAAAGTTAAACCTGCAACAACCATGAAATTGGAAAAGTTATACTACGAGCCAACTAGCTCTACCTGTTTTACCGGAAGTGAACCACTAATAAGAAAGACCAAGAATACAATAGATCCTAAAATGACCATGGAATGGTTAATGTCCCAAGACCCTTACACCTTGCATAAACAAAAACGAAAAAACTTTGCTAGAAACCGATACATTGTAAATAATATTGATGACTTGTGGCAGGCCGACTTGGCCGTATTTAGAAACATAGCGAAATACAATGACGGTGTCGGCTATTTACTTGTGGTGATTGACGTGTTTTCAAAGTATGCCTGGTTGAGACCGTTGAAGAAAAAGACAGCCAAAGAAGTTAATGAAGCTTTTGAGTCGATTTTCAAAGTTGAAGGAAGAAAACCAAAAAGTATCCAGTGTGACAAGGGGCGAGAGTTTGTCTCGATTGCATCCAAAAGGTTCTTCACAAAACATGGAATCACTTTTTACACAACTCGTAATCCTGATACGAAAGCCGCTGTAGTAGAACGGTTTATAAAAACCATAAAGACAAGATTGTGGCGCTACTTTACCCATAAAAACACTTTTCGTTTTGTAGATGTTGTTCAGGATTTGGTTAGAGCTTACAACAATACCGTGCATTCGGCAATCAAAATGGCGCCAGCAAGTGTTAATGACAAAAACGTCCTCCAAGTGTGGCGAACGTTGTATTCACAGCAAGAAACTTACAAAACCCCAAAACTTAAAGTGGGTGATACTGTAAGGATATCAAAGGAAAAGAAACATTTCGCAAAGGGATACGAGAGCAACTGGACAAAGGAAATTTTCAAAGTCGTCCGTGTCATTAGACACCCAATTCCTGTATACGAGCTGCAAGATTTGGCTGGTGAAACAATAGACGGCATATTTTATGGTGAAGAACTTCAAAAAATAATTGTCCCAAAAGACAAATTTTATAAAATTGAGAAGATACTGGAGATGAAAGGCTCTGGTAAGACTCGAAAGTTGTTAGTAAAATGGGAGGGGTACCCGACCAAGTTCAATTCTTGGATCTCGGCTTCCAGCATCTTAGATTTAACGCGGTGAACGGGTCAGTCTGTTCCGAGCCATCGCAGAGTGAACATGTCCAGTGTCGGCGGGATTTTCGGTTTCGGCGACCGCGCTCCAATGCCTATATCTACCGGTAGTTCAATTGCGATCGCTCAGTCTGTGCCGAAACCTCGTACAGTGAACATCATCAGGAAGGAAAATCCAACGTCCAAGAAGAAAAACCCGACGTGCAAGAAGGAAAACAAAACGAACAAGAAGAAAAAACCAACAAAGAAAAAGAAGACGGATGTTAAGAAAGCAACAAAAAAGAAGACTCTGAAACACCCGGCTGATATTTTTTCATAATGGCCTACGTGCACAATATGTCATCTGAATGTTCCAAAACTGAATTGGACTTGTTTTCTCTACCGCCTACACAAACGAGCATCGACCGGGGTGAGTGGGTCCAATACAAGCCTTTATCATCTCTCACTGACGAATCACCCATCGAATTCGTCGTACCCGGTCACGGTGACGAGTATTTGGACTTGTCGCAAACATTACTTTGCGTAAAAGCGAGAATATTGCAAGATGACAATGAGCTGCTTGACGCTAACTGCGATAAAGTCGGCCCCGTAAACTATTTCCTGCATTCCATGTTTAGTCAGGTGGAAGTGTACTTTAACCAGAAACTTGTATCGGCAAATGGAAACACGTATGCGTACCGCGCCTTCATCGAAACACTTTTAAACTACGACGATGGTGCGAAAAGTACACACCTTAACATGGCACTCTGGGAAGACGATACCGCCGGTCAAATGGATAAAACAGAAGATGAAAACCAAGGGTTGAAGGAAAGGCGTAGATACTTTGCCAACAGCCGCCCCGTTGACATGATGGGTTACATACACGAAGACGTTTTCCACCAAAGAAAGTATCTAGTGAACGGTGTGGAACTAAAAATTAAATTTGTAAGGTCCCGTGACAGTTTCAGTCTCATGTCAAAGTCACAGTTCAAGATCAACATCATGGAAGCCAGTCTGATGGTGCGAAGAGTAAAGATTAACCCGACGATCTTGATCGAACACTCAAAAATGTTGGAATCATGTACGGCAAAGTATCCAATCACACGGGTAGAAGTGAAGGCGTTCACCATTCCCAGTGACGTCCTGGGAAAAACCATCGACAATGTCTACTTGGGCCAGTTGCCGAAACGTGTGGTTGTGGGGTTGGTCGGAAATAGCGCGTACAATGGAAGCTTTGAACGCAATCCGTTCAACTTTAGCCATTACAACATAAACTTTCTGGCTTTGTATGTTAACGGACAGCAAGTACCGGCCAAGGCGTTACAACCCGACTACACGAATCAGCAGTTGTACACATGTTGCTACAACACGTTGTTTTCAGGTAGCGGGATCCACAACCGAAACCAAGGAAACGGGATTTCTAGAGACATGTACCCTAACGGCACCCTAACTGTACCCTAACTGTCTATATGTTTTTGATTTGACACCCGATTTAGCGACAGGATCACACTGGAATTTGGTCCAGAGAGGCAGTCTACGTGTAGAAATCAAGTTTGCCACCTCCCTCACGGAAGCAGTCAACTGTATCGTACTCGGTGAATTTTGCAACGTCATAGAGGTGGATAGGTACCGCAACGTCACGGTAGATTACAACTAGACAGTGTTAAATATACAAAGAACTTTTGTTTCGAGAAAAATGATATTTTGTTCGATAGATTCCATAGTAGAGAAATTGTTTATTTTAATAGTGTTCAGCACATGTATGATATTTGTATACCTGATGTGTACTAAATGTACTTGTAACATGTTGTAATCGCCAATTGGTTAAGAGTGGTGGGGATTTCCAGGGTGAGGGGGTTTCCAGAGTGGGGAGTTTCCGAGGGTGAAGGAACCAAACTTTCATTCGATGTACACCATTGCTGTGGGTCGGTCATGGAGTTGTTTGTCGACCTTCAAGGTTTCAAAGACTCTAGTAATAATTTTATAATTAAAGAGTTTGCTATCGCTTCGGTCGACGGTACAGTTATACAACACTGGACTGTAAGATCGCCCCACCCTTACGCTACTCTGGATTCGAAAATCAAGAAACAGTGTGCGTGGATTACCAAAAATTATCACGGCATCGGTTGGCAAGACGGAGATATCACCATTCAAGCTCTCAACCGACATTTGAAGCCTCTCTTTAGAAATTCCATAGTGTACATGAAAGGTTTGGAAAAAGTGAAATACCTTAGAGAAAGTTTTACTGACAGTCTGGTGTTGGACTTGGAAAATTATCCTTCCTTGAAAACCCTCGAAACTTCACCAGTGTTCTGTTTGTTTCATGGAAAGTCTAAAATGATGTGTGCCCTGAACAACGTGTTGAAACTTGTTCAATATCATAACCAGTAAAAAGGCGGCGGAGTAACACCATATTACCATTCGACCAGTGAAAGTGATAACGTCAACATCATGGCAGAGCTGAAAGGACATCTCAACAATTGTAACGCTCCACTATTTACCCGGCTTCAAGATCTTCGTCAGAATGTCCCGTACAAGATTCAGCGTTTTTCAAAGACTCAAACACGTTACGGCGAAGCTGTGTGCGCCATACTCCAATCACCTGGGGATGACACTCTCTTGAACGTATACCTTCCACGGCGATTCCTCGCCGTCCTCACAGATGACGTCTTGAAGAGCTACACTACAGAGCTGTCTCTACTGTACCGAGGTGACGGCACTGGAATAAAATTTATTTAATTTTGTAAATAGATCTAAATAATTTGTAAATAGTTTTAACTGTGTGTAAATAAAGTGTTTGTGTTATACATTCAATGTCTTATTATTTCACAAGTGTTTTACAAATAAGTATACATTAGCTTGTCTAATCATGGAGGTATGTGCAAAAGAGAGTATTACACAGTAAATTTTATTTGCTAAATATGGTTGGGTGGTCGTGTTGAAAAGAGTAAGCTTGTCTATTCATGAAAGTACAGTTGTGTCTCACAAGGTTAATAAAGCACAACTACAAAATAATTTATATTTCAATCTAAAACTTAATTCCAAAATTATTTTCTAAAAATATTTTACAACATTATTTCCTAATATTATTTTAAAATATATTTTCCAAAACCATTTTCTAAAATTATTTACATGTTGGCACTCCTGAATCATGACGTCACAAGCGACTTGAGCGCTCCTGGGAGAGAAAGGAGGAACTAGCGCAAAAAGTGACGTAAACGAACGGCCTGCACTCTAGGAGAAAACGATCGAACTAAAAATGATGACGTTATGCGCCGACAGCGCTTGTAGGAGAGAATGGACGAACTAACATGAAAGCATGATGAAACGCAAGAAGACGCCCTCCCTGCACCCTAGGAGCGATCGAGCAAACTAACTCTCTAATAAACTACAAAAACAGTACTACGCTAAAGCATAGAATTAACAAACTAGCATCATATTAGGTTTATACATGAAAAGCAAGAACCCTTTTCAAAGTTACTTTGACATATTAGACTTTAAAATCCGTTCCTACACAGATGCTGGCGTGGACCAGTGGTTAAGACGCTTGCCTACCAACTAGGAGACCCGGGTTCGAAACCCAGTCAGAGAAATAAATTTTATTCAGAGTCAGTCGCGGGGGCGAGGGCGGGGGGTGTGAGTGTCGGGCGGGGTAGCATGATGGCAGGGGGAGGGGAGGGGTAATACTAGGACCGGGCGGGTGGAGAATCCCAGAGGTCAAAGTCCAAAAGTGCGCCCCGCGGGTGGCGAGGGCGGGAGGGTCGGGCGGGGTAGCATGAGGGTAGGGGGAGGGGAGGGGGAATGCTAGGACCGGGCGGGGTAGGCCGGGTGGCGAACCCCAAGGGCAAAGGTCAGAAAACGCACTCTGGGGGGGTCCATAGTAGTAACGTTAAAACAAGTTTCAGACTTTAATTAAAAACCTTTAACAAACGAGAAAACTTATAATATGCAAAATACGATGTTGATAATTATTGTACAAGTTTCAAAAGCAATGTTAAAAGTGGTTAAAATACTGTTATGAAAACTGTGAATGCAGGGAGAACAAAGGAAGTGGTTTTCTCCAAGTAATTTCTAAGGCGCGCGCAAGGAGCACCGTCGTTGGCCTCTAAACTCCATTTCTTAACTAAGCTCAGGCATTGCTTATATTTAATGCCACCATAACATTTGAGAATCATCATTAAAAATACATTTTACATTGTTTTTACTCTTATAAATTTAGATAAAAGTGAATTAAAAAAAGGTAGAAAGAATATTAAAAAAAATATAGCGTAATAGAAAATTTTAAGACACAAAACACACAACATCAACATGGACGAAAATAACGTAAACTTAATTAAATCACGAATGTACACGTGGGGCCGGCCACAGACTGGCTATTGTATTTACTGTCATTATTTTATTATTTCAATACATTTGTTCAATATGTTTTGAATATTTAATTATTCATAATATTAAAATTCATGATAATGTGGAAATAAACATGTGTTTTATATTAAATCTATTTTGTCAGTTGACAAATATAAGAATATGTAATGTATACTTTCTATCAAAAAGGTTTAGAAATGCACAAACCTGTTCTGCGAATAAACACTGTTTTGAAGTGTGTATAGAATAAAGATCTTAACTTTTGTAAATCCAGATTTTAATGGCAATCCAATATAACTTTTAATGTTAACTTGGTGAAAACTTGGCACAGCTATAGACAATCAATAGTTTGTCGAATTCTTCTGAGTCGTTGTGTATAGATTATAGTTTCATGAGAAGCAAAGTTACAGAAATTATAATCAACAATGTGTATTAGATATAAATTGTCACGTACAGGTGATTTTATTTTAACCAGAACCATTTAAGATTAGGTAGACTATCTTTGATACTGAACTTCTTTATTTGGTAGTGTAATCATGTGTGTTCTGTTAATCATGTAATATCTTTGTTTATCATTAAACCATAAAAACAAATGTTCATTGACAGTTTGTTTGGTTTGATTGAAATCCTCAACTTTTGACAAATAGAAACATATGATTATACTACCATAAAAAGAAATTTATTGTCAAAGAGAGTCCGCCTAGTATTTGACCACTTCTAGTGGTCAAGAAAAGAAGAAAAAATTGACTCGTGCAGTTCAATTCATAAACTATATTTTAATTGCTCATAAAGGATCTGTTATTTCTTAAACATTTTATAACATTCATTGTAGATTTGTATCTAGTTTTTGTACTCAATTATTTTATTAGTAATTCTAATAACCACGCAACTTAATCTGCAGTTGACTAAACTAAAAAAGTCATTAGAAAACTTAGGTTCTATTAAGTAATGGAAGAGACAAGTTTCGTATTGAAATTAAAACACTTTATTTGTTAAGCAATAATAAACGAATAGGTAAAGTACTATTAAATATGTGCCATGTTTAACAACAATTTGAAAATCTTTAATTTTTAATACTTTATAATATAATCGTTCAGGTATTATTTGAAATTCCATGTGAAAACAGGTTGGGCCATTATTATACAAACAATGAGACAAAGGCGGTCTAAGTTCCGACAAACTTGTTGAGGCCACAGACAATCAAACAATGTTGAGCTGAGAGTCGTTAGCGCGGGACTTGCCTGTAACTGTCCTCTGGAAATTAATAATTAAAAAATATAAGTTCTAGAAATAAATTTTTATAGCAACTTAATATGAAAATCGAAGGCAACAGACAAGAACATATTTTTAAATATTATATTTATATTAAAAAAACATATACGTTTGTTAAAACAAGTATAATAAGATTAAAATTACCATATTTAATATTAATTAAGATACTTTGGCTAATCGAGTAATGTACCATAAAAATCGTTCCTTAATAAAATATGTCAAAATGTTTTAAATACAAAATTTTTTTAAACCTTGTGGCTATTAAAAAAAATTAGTAAGACAAAAAATAGCCTGAAAAAATCCACAAGTCTTTTAATTTTATGAATTTTGCCCAAATTATATATTGCAGTCGATACATGAGATAAAACTCCGGAGGAGAACCAGATTGGGGGTTTGTCGAAAGATTAATCCTGCACTGATGTTAAACTCGAAGAATTTTTTTCTAATACGATTAAATGTTTCTTGTGTAATGTTGTGGGGTTTATTTCTTAAGACTGAAAGGTTGATCATTTCAATGCCATGTGAATTCCAATTGTGCTAATATTTGTATCACTATATTGTACGATGTACCGGTCTATACTGAACCAGTCTTTGATAAAAATGGTTTGTGCTGAATACTTTAACTGAATCCGAAAAATACAGATTTGATGTTAATTACTTTTTTAATAAATGACAAATGTTAATCATATAACACGAAACTTAGCTAAGTAGGCTACGTGGGTGTCTACTCCATGTTTAACTTATCTTGGCCTACTACACCCTTGTGTTGTGCTGCCTCACCGGACCAATGGGTCAGGAAATGCACTCCACATCGGGGCGATATTGCCATTTCGTTTATAAGTTTTTTATTATAAAATACTGCCTTAAGCGTAAATTACTTCTAGATATTTTATATCTTGTTAACACAGGTTAATATTATTATATTAATCATACTTCCACGACTAAACCCATACATGTTTCAATAAAAAGCGTTGTACACAATATGTGTCTACAACACAATATGCGGTTATACAAAATGCGAATAGTCATGTACCGCTTAAATTTTTATTACATAACGTAAAATATATATATATATATATATATATATATATATATATATATATAAAATTTTCTGTTATTATAAAAGTTTCTGTATCTATAAACGCACCAATTTAATAATGAAATCACAAGGTTCTCCAATTCAATCCACGTCAATTATCTAACCTCTCTAGATTCGTCCGGCCACAGAGAATTCAATTAGACGATAAACATTAGACGTGACAAAGGACTTGTCCCGAGTTCTAAGGAACGTCTTGAACCGCAAACAATCAAACAAAGTTCAGGACTGCATTTGGCGAGAGTTGTTGAAAACATCAATCGCCGAGCCGCGCCGTGTGCTGCTTCTAGGTTTAAATTATTAACTAACATTAATCATAAAGTTTCGTGAATATAATATAGAGCAAATTTTCAATATAGTATCTTGCTCGTGTTTCTTTGATGCAGTTTGGTAACATATTATTCATGTATATTTTACTGACAGCTGGATGATGCAAATATGAAGAAGCATTAGTTTTACATAAGAATTAAAAATATGTATTATGCATTGTGAGTTGATTGGACGCAAATCCTATAGTATCAATTAAATATCAGTTGTAAATTTTAATTGAGATCCATTGTGAGTAGCCACTCGAACTGTGTATTAATAAATATGGTACATATCATATTTATCAATTCGGTAAATTGGTGCATAGGTAGTGTAGAGAGTCTACAAAAAAAACTTTTTTGTTCTAATTTTTAGCAGATATTCAGTTAGAAGTAAGAAGATTTTCACAAACAGAAAAGGTGTTAACAATTTCAAATTGGTTATAACATGTATTATATGTTATCTTAATGACACACATAATCAAAATAATAAAGTAAATAAAAAGTGCTGAACTTTAAAAGACTCTAAATTGACTAGGGATATTAAATACAAGAGAGTCAATAGAAAATTAGATAACCTTATGCAAACACAATAACAATGGAGAAATTGAAGAGGAAAACTCCAACCACATCTTTTATAGATCTTTTATATATATTTACCGTCTTGTAAACAATTACAGTATAAGAGTAAATATATCGAGTATTGTTGGAAGACGTTTTATTATTTCAACCTGAACTAGAAATTACCCTGATAATTATGGAATTGTATACTACAGTGAGTGTGATAGTAGAGATAAAACTCCCTCGTGTTTATATTTCACAGCTATCACAAACTAGACCAACAAAGGGCCGGGTTTTTAGGGGTAATGTACCAATGCCTCATGAGATCCTGGAGTCCCATGATAATGATGTAGCCCTCCTTGGGCCCCCTGAGGAATTTCCCCACAGTAAGATCCCCCCTTTTGACTTCTGCCCTCCCCTGAAGGAAGCTGTCCTCGTGAACTGCCCCCTTTTGAATATCTTCACTCTGAACATTTATCTCCTTTTTTAATGTAACTAGAAAATTTATCAT
Source organism: Neoaliturus tenellus (assembly GCA_030545055.2). Classification (NCBI taxonomy): domain Eukaryota; kingdom Metazoa; phylum Arthropoda; class Insecta; order Hemiptera; family Cicadellidae; genus Neoaliturus; species Neoaliturus tenellus. The sequence continues at coordinate 67,088,040 of CM061531.1, read as the reverse complement.
AATGCACAGGTTTTAAAACAACAATATAGGGGTTTCACATTATATCTAGTTTGTAAAGACTTTAAATTATTGTCAAATTTTGTTTTTATTTTGATTTATAATCGGACTTACGGGAAAGATAAAAAACATATTGCACAAAACATATTTATTTACATAAGTTGAACAGTGAAAATATACATACTTAATAATAAAAGCTGCATACATCGTGACAACAATTATTTTGTTTTAAAGAAATTTAATAATAATTATTACATCAGCCAGAGATGTGTTGTTATCTACTTGAGTCACCTGAGTCATTGAGGCTCCATCATACTCGTATTCATTGTAAGGGGGTGTGCGTAGTTAATAGGTGATGAACGTTTGATGAACGTTTACTTGACATAGTATGCGGTGATTTCACTGATATTGGTGTATCACCATCCAATTCCTCTGTGACCAAATTTTGTATCTTGCTCCGCAGTTTTAATTTTTTTATTGGAGTTAAACCTCTAAGATAAGGAATCAGCGATTTGAAAAAGTTTAAATCATCATCGTTATCAACCCTTTCTTGGAGCAGTTCAAGTTTTTGTTCCTCTTTTTTTAAGTAGTTCAACTTCAAAAATAGATAGTGGATTTTGTTTCTTTTTCTTTACTTGGTTGACGAACAGTCTGTGGTTGGACGTAAACAGGATCTTTTTCAACATGTTCTTTTACAGGTGTTGGTAATTGTAAACTTTCACGTGTAACATTGGCGAGAAACGATACAGACAAGTTATCAAGCTCAGTTTCATCCTGGCCTTCTTCTTGTAGGCCTACATTATCTTCAACAGAGTTAGTAGACTCTTCCATAGCGTACAAATTTGAGCTAGTTTGCCGAGGTTCAGCCATGTCCCTAACAAAAAGCATAGCTTGGAAATAAGGCCATTTTCCTTTATTCACTGGAGCAGACGAAGCTAAATCGCCAGATCTTGTAGTAGGTATCTTTTTATACTCTCTGTTGAAGGCGTCCTTCAAACTCTTCCATTTTTCTTTTCTGTCAACAACTGAAAAAATCTATGTTATAACTTTTAATGTTTATCTAATTTTTTTTTTTAATTTTACTTGAGTTTGTATTGTCTACAAAGCAAAGTCACAGGAAGGTTCCAGTTAAGCCTGTTTTAGATCCATCCACATGGATCCACTCAAGTGGTTGAAATGTTTAATGTTTAGCTCATGAAGGGCGTATAAAAGCATTTATAAACCCATAAATATCACTAACTTTTACTAATTTAAATATCCAATATTATCTGACCACAGGAATCCAGTTCAAGCAGTTGGCATATTCTTTCCAAATATAAAAAACTGCAGTGAGCACCATTGTTGTGAACATGTGCAAAACCCTCTGGAAAAATTTCCATTAATCCACATGCCAGTACCGACTCTGGACATATTGAAGTAAAATGGTGAAATATTTGGTGAAAAAATGGGGCTTTCCAAACTATGTGGGGGCACTGGATGGTAAACATATTCGAATAAAACGTCCAGCAAAATCAAACAACATGTAGTCTACTGGAACTACAAAAGTTTTTCGTCAACAAACATGGTGACAGTGACTGACGCAAATTACAAGTTTGTTGTAGTTGATATTGGTGGCTATGGAATGGATAGTGATGTTGGAATGTTTGCTACCTCCTTTTTGAGGCTACTTGAATCAATTCATTTCAACTACCACCTACATGTAAACTACAAAACTCGGAAATTGAAGCACCTCATGTGATAATTGGAGATGAAGGATTCCCACTGTGGAGATACCTTAAGCGACCTTTCCCTAGAAACCAGTTGGTAGAAGGTGGTGAGAAAGACAATTATAACTACAGATTGTCTAGAGCCAGAATGGTTGTTGAGTGGTAGTCTTCTCTCCAAGTTCAACCTCCTATCATTTCCTATTGCCACTGAAATCCAAAACACTGTTTATATTGTAAAAGCCATGACTCTTCTTCACATGAGATCGTGAAAGTATCTTGAACGAAGAGATTTATACATTCATTGGCATCGAACTAAAAAAAGAGCATCTAGAAAGCAATATAAATTAGAGAGCTTTTTTGCTCATACTTCATCAACAATCTACTTTCACATCAAGTGCCTGTCAGTGCAACAACATAAAATATTTGGCCAACGGTTATCTGTGCAAAATATACACTAGTGTCTGTTTTGAACTAAAAAACTGCATGAACTAATAAGCACATTAAAATCTATTTATTTTACAATACTGTAGTGTACATCACATCACACATGACATTACGCGCACATTTAATCATTTTCAGCCATACTTTCAGCATGTAGCATTGTGAAATGTCAAGAGACGATAGAGCGTTTACAAATATATATATATATATATATATATATATATATATATATATATATATATTTATATTCAATAAATAAAACATTTCAACAAGAGCACCCTTTTGAGAATGAAAACTTTTATTATTTTTGGTGACTACCAAAAATATTAAAATATCCGCTCACTCACCCTCTCCCTTTTTAAGACGAGCATTTGGTAACTGTCCTAAACAGGTTAAAGAAGTAGCACATTGGTTTATTTTATCTACACTTAATTTAATTTTATATATATATCCAATGGGCTTTCCCCGCACAGGTTCGTATCCTGTCCACAGCGCCAAAATACAGAATCGCTAATTAATAAAATTAACAAATAACCATTACAGAAACATTGTATTTATTCCAGCATTCTAGCCAAACTCAAAACATCATGTAGTAATCAAACATATTTTTAAATAACAGCTGATTGAATTAAATATTTAAATAAAAGTGCACAGTACACAAGACATAGAATTACTAATTAAAAAAATTAACAAATAATCATTACAGAAACATTGTATTTATTCCAGCATTCTAGCTAAACTCAAGACATCATATAGTAATCAAACATATTTTTAAATAACAGCTGATTAAATTAAATAAAAGTAGAGTTTCTCCTTTAACATATCAGAATTAGATGAAATTGTTCTGTCCTTCAGTAATCTATATTCTGTTAAAACGTTTATTAAAACAGTATATTGAGCTAAACATTTTTATTTTTTATTTCTTGTTAATTAAGTTTACTCTTCAGCTTTCTTTTTTTGCTTAAGACAAAAGTTAAAAGATAGTTTAAATGATACTAAAATGTAGTTAACATTATTAACTAATAACATCAAATTGCTACCGCCGTTTACTCATATTCACCCCATTTTTTTAAAAACGAAATTTTTTATTTATTTTTATTTATTTATACTTACAAACGGCATTCGTCAATTTACAATAATGAATATAATATATACTACAATAACTTATGGGACAACAAAACAATACAATATGGTGGGTTGGCAACAACATTTTTAACCTAAGTACAACATGCAGAATGTCTGTTGGTGTGAATCAACATGCTTACTTGTTTAAGACATGAAAATGTAAGAAACGATAAAATACAATAGTGAGTGATTTTTAACAACACTTTTTGAATTCAAGACAATTTTACAGGGACAAAGCGTAGAAATCTTGGCAACAAAGTACAATTACAAGAACAGACAAGACAAATTACAATAATACATTTCAAATGCTTAAAACAGAAGAAATATCAAAAACTACATGAACATGCAAAGTGTAGCCCTACGTCATTGCCCTATACTGTGAGACTGATTTTCTGTGAGAAATGGTAGTGAACAACAAATATGAAGACATGCAGCAAAATTACTTTTACAAAGAATTTAAGGTTTTTCTCAGGCAGTTCATTGTATCACAGAAGAAATCGTAGTGTGTGGAGACTAGATTGCCGAGCCGATGGAGACGTGGTATCGTACTGTGCAGTTCATAGCTTGTTAAACAGTGACGGCGGTTGAATAGATGTGTTGAGCGTGTCTGACCAGGAACGCGAAAGTCAATGAGGCTAAGCAGGGCAGGACAGTCCATCTCACCCACAAGCAATCTTCGAAGAAATATAAGGTCATGCATCTGGCGTCTGGTAGCTAGTGGGTTTAGTCCAAGCATCTCCTCTATCTGGGGCAGAGGCACTGATTGGTATTCAAAACCCATGCGGACTCCAATAACACGCAGAAATCTGTCTTGAATCTGTTGCAAGCGGTGAATGTGTCCAAGTTGGTGCGGGGACCATATAATGCATCCAAATTCTAGAACAGACCTAACCAATGATTTGTATTTCCATGACGAATGATTATAATAAAATACAATCCTTATAAACTTGATAATATTGTTAAGATTATTGAATTTGTGAACTTTTATGTCCTGTGCAAAACTTTTATAAAATGTACAGTTTTTTAGATATATGATTTTCAAAATGACCGCCATTTTGAAAATACACATCTACAAAAATATTTTTTCTAGATAATGAAAAAAGATCATAAAGATTCATGCCAAATACGAACTTAATACAACTCTACGTTATGGAAATAAAAATTATTACGTGTAAAAAACGGCGTGAGGAGATCTTCTGACGAGAAGAGATAGGAATTCTACGAAGAGCGACTGTCAGTTTAGGCTAGTTGTAGTTAGATAAACAGGAGACTCTGTTCGGGCGGAGAAAGTGAGTATAAGACCTGGCATAATATACAGGGTGTTCGGAAAAAACGTTTCAGGAATTAAGGAGGTTATTGGACACATCAAAATGAGCAAAAAAATACGTATAAACATATGTCCTAAAATGCTTCGTTAACCCCGCTAGCCGCCATTTAGTTTTTTATACAAAATAATTATTATTTCCCTAACGAATCATTATATTAAGTTCATATGTGGCATGAACCTTTATCACTTCAATGATTTTTTTTTTCAGGGAAAAATTATTTTTCAGACTTGTATTTTTAAAATGACGGCCATTTTAAATTTTAAAACTAAAGTAACCCAAAACCAATGTATTTTATCAAAATTTTACACGACACAAACAATTTGAAAAATGAAATGACCTAACCAATGATACCAAGTAACAACAAATAATAGAGTTATCGCGATTTTTATGTAGAAAAACTTTGATTTTGCATTAAAACTCATGGAAATTAGTTTTAGTTTAATAGAAAAATCAGAATAAGTCAATTTATTATATGTTGTTAAATCCTTAAAACCTCGGTATCCTTGGTTAGATAATGTAATCTGAAATTTTTTGTCTTTTATAACATTTTGATATGATTTACCGGTTTTAAGTTGAGTTTGAAACTTTTAAAAGGGCGCTATTTTGAAAATACGATTTGGAAAAATAGTATTTTCATGAAAATGGGATTGATGTGATAAAGGCTCATGCAAAATATGAACTTAATACAATGATTCATTACGGAAATAAAAATTATTTGGTGCAAAAAAAAATGGAGGCAGGCGGGTTAGAGAAACATTTTAGAACATATGTTTATAGGAAAGTTTATGATTATTTTGATGTGGGAAATAACCTCCTGAATTCCTGAAACGTTTTTTCTGAACACAATGTATATTAGGAAACTGCAACACTGAAAAACTGGGATAGGCGTGTTTTTACAGCTTCGCGTCATTCAGGACATTCCAGAAGTAGGAGGTAATTCGCGGCAGACACGCAGGGCCTGCGGTGGACGCGGTCGAGAGTCGTGTTTCATGCTGCAACTGCCACTCCGCCCTCATTACGGCCACAACTATGGTTTATCGCCACTACAGCTGTAAATATAGCACTTACAGCCTCGACGCCAACTATCACTCCAAGTTTCAAGTATTTATGTTGGACAAAATTCGCCCCTACATCAATCTCAACACAATATATTCGACCTCAAATAAATTACATTTTTCAGCTCGTATAAACTAATTTTTCATCATACACACGCAATAAACTATTCTTTACTGAACAGTCAGCAGTTATTGAAACTAATCGACTTCTTAAAGGATGAGCAACCTTTCCTGGAAAAACTGCAAAAAGGAGTAGGCCGGGAAAGAAGGTCCAAGAGGTGTCTCCATGAGTGCTGCTATTCTACTCACATTATTCTATTTTATAATTTTCACACGCTGATTGTTTCAAGCAACATCAACAAATTAAACAAAAACAAATCTCCAATTGTTGGTTATTTGTGTATTGTAAAAGTGCAATCATACTTCATAATAGGTGATACAAGTACTAAAATTCCTCAATCAAAATTTTAAAAACTGCATGATTACCATTTAATTTTAATATAAGTACCAGGGAGACCAAGCTTATGCTCGGTATAATTATTACTTTTGTTTCTCAAATAAAGCTCGTTCGCTCCGCTCACTCACCCTCTCCCTTTTTAAGACGAGCATTTGGTAACTGTCCTAAACAGGTTAAAGAAGTAGCACATTGGTTTATTTTATCTACACTTATCAGCTGATTTTTGTTCAATATAAAAATCTCCATAAGGATAACATGGGATCTTTGAAGGTGCTCTAGCAACACCTCCTAGAATAATAAGAGAAGGCCAGACGACTGAAATTCATTACGTCATTTAAGTAGGCTGATGAGTTATGTTATGATGTAAGAAACTGAAAACAGATGTGCTACTGTCAATCGACAAGGGTTTCATCTGTCATTACTATTTGTTTACATACAGCACAAAATCAATACAACAAGAGATGTTTACCGGCTACACATCCAGCTGTCCTTCTTAAATATGAAATTCTGGAGACTACCAGCACCCTCTATAGCATGAGTTGGAACTAATGATTTAACACATCAGCCTACTTATATGACGTAACGAATTTCAGTTGTCTAGCCTTCTCTTATAACTCTAGGAGGTGTTGGCTCTAGAGCAAAATCTGGATTTTTCCCAGCTATGGGACCAGCTCCAGTCGATTTCTGGTAGCCAAACCCCCATATTCAGTCAAAAGATAAAAAATTCTTGGAGGGAAAAAAATTTTGCCCGTACAAACAGATCTTGTTTTAGAGTATAGTACCAGGGCGACCGAGCTTAAGCTCGGTAAAATTATTACTTTTGTTTTCACGCAAAGCTCGTTCGCTCCGCTCACTCGCCCTTTCAATTTTTAAGACGAGCTCGTTCGCTTCGCTCACTCGCCAGGCCGAAGGGTGCAGCACTTTGGTGTAATTTTCCTTTAAAGATATAACACATTGGTTTTATCTACAGTTAGTTATCAGCTGATTTTTTTTTCAATTTAAAAGCCTCCATAAGTACTAGGTATACAATGCAGTTGTCTGCTTGCAATATTGAGCGGAGCTGTTTATTAATCAATAATAGCAAATATTTTATGGATAATTCAGGAGAGCTCGTTCGCTACGCCCACTCGCCATCAGGGTTTAGATCGTTCGCTGCGCTCACTTGCCATTTGGGTCAGCTCATTCGCTGCACACACTCGTCGCCAGATTTAGGTTGTTCGCTGCGCTTACTCGCCACAAATCTTTAATACTCTAATAATTTTTGATTACGCAGATTTGCTGCGACGGGGTATTATATGTTTAAACGATATTATTATGGTGCGTCATCCAAGATTAAATTTGCACCTCCTCTCCGTAAACATGGCATTGCATTCATGTACTAAAATAAACAAAACACTAAAATAAACATAACAACAATTTCACATAAAACTACTGTATTCCCAAAAATCTGATAGTAACATCTGCAGTTAAATTTGATCCTTATAACAGCTGTATAATCAACACACTGTTAACAAGCCAAATAAAATATTTCTCCTTTTAAAATAAAATGGTAACTTTGAAGGGCCGTAGGGCAGAACCCTTATGCCCTATTTGGACCATTTCAGATTTATACCTTCCCATAGATGGTTACTATGACCGAGCAAAATTTCGTGAGGATCACTCCAGCCGTTCAGGAGGAGTACTTGTAAATAAAAAGCCAGAGTGTAGTATAGGAGCTTCGCTCGCTTCGCTCGCTCCGCTCAATAACATGAGAACTTTGAAGGGTTCTAGCGAGAAACCAGGATTTTTTTCCAGCTATGGGACCAACGCCAATCGATTCCTTGTGGCCAAAACTCCCATAATCAACCAAAAAATCCAAAATCCTTGGAGCGAAAAAAAAAACTTTGCCCGTACAAACAGAGCTTGTTTTAGAGTATAAGATATAAGATAAGATAAATATTTTGTTTGTTAGTTAAAAAATTAACTAACAGCTGTAAACAGTCTATGTACGAGATAAACAATTAATTTACAAAATAAGATGGGGTGTATATGTCCAAGATTATTTACTTTTACCCATCCTGTATATTTTCTAGGATTATACTTATTCTGCGCGAATGGGGATGCACATTGTTTGAAAAATAACATATATTAATTCATGCGTTAAACGTTATAATGTTCTAACTTCTTATGTTAGAAAACTTATACTAAGTTTGTTTTGCATAGTCGTTTGAATTTTTTTTCAAATACAGTAACGAGTTGATGATGATTTGTGGTACAGACCAATTGGGACATTAAAGTAATCTTGAACGGTTTTTTTATCAAGTTGATAAGCATAGTCTAACTTTGAACAAAACTAAATCCTCCTTATCTCAGATATCTATTAATCTCTTGGTTTATGCAATTGAAAACAAAACTATCCGCCCGGATCTTAAAAGACTGAAACCACATCTAAACTTTCCTAAGTCAAATAATATTTCCCCTTTAAGACATGTTGTTTGCATGTTCGCACTTTACTCACGGTTTGTGCCAAAAATTTCAAGGAAAATTAGAGTGCTCAACTGTAAGACATTCCCAGTCCCGCCAAATGTAAACTTGGTTTTTGACAAACTGGAGGAAGATATATAACTGGAGGTGTTTCAGATAAAGTATTAAAGTATTATTAAAGTATAGCAAACTCTGTTGCAAGAAGTATAGACGAAGCGGCATATTTTTAGGTTGAAACGGATGCTTTCGAATTGCGATTGTTGCCACACTGTTTTATGCTGGCAGACCTCAAACTCTCTCCTAATCTGAATTTGATCACTCACCTACGGAACAAGAATCTTACGTAATTGTAAAAGCGTTAAAGAAATTAAGGCACTATCTGATTGGGAGACACTTTAGGCTTCTTGCAGATCAAAATTTTTAATACAAAACTTTATATTTGCTATAAGCTTTCATATTTCATACAAAACATTCTAGCAAAATAAAAAATTAAAAGATATTGAGATCGCGGTTAGAACTTACTCCCTACAGTTATGACATAGTCTATCGTAAGGGAGCAGAGAATGTTGTAGCTGATAGTTTCTCTCGAATTTGTGAATTTGTTGGTCAGTTAACAAGGATTGCATTGGATAGTAGTACGGTAGTACTACTAGACAGTACGGTAGTAGTAATCTACCGTACTCAGCAGAGGATTTTCTTAATATGACCACTAGCGTGCAGCGTGCGGGGAGATCAAATATATGTTTTATAGAGGAAACTAATAAAGGCTACTTCACCTTTTGAAAGGCTAACTATTGATTACGAAGGGCCTCTGTCATTAAGTAGCAGAACTCACAACATGCTAAGGGCCGGTTTCTCAAAGCAAGTTTAAACCTAAAATCAAGTTTAAACCAACATTGTCCATATGATTAACATTGAGTTAAACTAAGTTTAAGTTAAACGTGTTTGGAGAAACCGGCCCTAACAGTTATTGATGAGTACAGTCGATTTACTTTTGCTTTTGTATGTTGAAATATGATATGTAATACAGTCATTGTTCGGGAAAGGGCGAAATTAATTTATTGAAAAATATTGAAAATTGTATGAAAAGTCAATTTCCTGAAATTTACGAATTAGGTTCAAAATTAAAATGTTCGAAGGACCAGATAAAACTACCAGAGATGAATAAATGTCTACAAAACTGTTCGTAAAAAAATGATCAAGAGAAAAGTTTAAACTCACTGACATGAGAATCCTTATGGCGGAGCAGGACAGGACGCCAAGATGGCCGAATGGACGCCACCACAGCCAGGGCACGGGGAACTGCTGGGCCAGGAAAGTCTCTCCGATTTGGTCCAGGGAATCTTCTCTCTTGCTGCGAATTCGCACGTACGCACAGTTAATTACAGATGAGAGCTCTCGTACAGTCAATGTTCATATACGCGGGAGACCGCGTTGCCCGACACGCACTTTGACACACACTGTAGATTCACTGCAATTTATGTTTTTTTTTTTTTTTTTTTTTTTTTGAGGGAGAGGCGGAAAAATGCATTACGCACACAGGTGGCCAGCCTGTAGTGTGGGGCGGTTTACCCACTAAAAAACCTCTACTCTTTAGGAATCTAACCTGGAATTGTTTGTCACATTACGTCAGGCTAGGCCTAAATTTGGCTTACGCCCATGGGGCTCGCTCCTTATCCAGCCGCTCGATCAAGGGATCTGGGCCACTTCGCGGTCCAGATCGGTTTTCTTTTCCAGGAGGATGCCCCGGACGAACTGTGACAAACAATCCCATTTGCCCTCATCCTCCAAAATCTTTTGACAGACCGAGTCCACCGAAAAAAACACCGAGTTTTCTTGTGACCTCCAGGCGGGGCCTTTCCCAACGCGAACAGCAGAAGAAGGTGTGTTCCGCGTCATCGGGAACGGCCGGGCAGTAGATGCAATCCGGTGAACAGGTCTTGCCCATCCGGTTCAGGTACGACTTCAGGTACGACTTGAAATAGCCGTGACCTGTCGGGAACTGCGTGAGGTAGTAGTCCACCTCGCCATGCCGCCTTCCCAACCATGGTTGGACCTGCTCGATGAGTCGCGCAGTCCATCGTCCTCGGGTGTCGTGCTCCCAGCTGTGTTGCTATTGCTTGAAGGTTCGGGAGCGTTCTTCAGTTCTTGCCTTGTCCTTGCCTATCTCGCCTTGTCTCTGATAAATCGCTTTCCTCTCCCCTGCCAAGAGCTTGACAGGGATGACTCCGGCGACCACCAGGCCGGCAGGCTCGGACACTGTCCGGTAGGCGGAACACACCCAAAGCGCAGCTTGACTCTGAACCCGGGCGAGTCGCAACCTGTAGCACTCCTTATCTAGAGCGCCTGCCCACACCTCTGCCCCGTAAAGGAGCACGGACTGGACGGCGGACATCAACAGACGTCTTCTGCTGGTTCTGGGACCCCCGATATTGGCCATCAGCCTACTAAGGTAAGTGACTACCTTAGCGGCCTTGTCCACCGTACGGAAGATCTGATCCCTCCAGCTTAACTTGGTGTCCACCATAACCCCAAGGCGGCACGAGTTGATGTGACCACCTCCCTTCCCACTCGGAGTGGGACGACGGTGTCGATCCTCTTCTTCGTGAGGATCACAATCTCCGTCTTACTGAGAGCAAGCGAGAGACCGTGATCTGACATCCAGGTGTTGACCACACGCATGACTCGGTTCAACTTTAGTTGGGCCAGCTCAACGTTGCATGTAGCAATGAGAGCTGCGACGTCATCGGCGTACTCAACCAAAGTGGTTTCCTCAGGCATTTCGGACCTCAGGAGGCTGTCATAGGCAACGTTCCAGAGATCCGGGCCGAGCATTGAACCTTGTTCGGCACCAGAAGTGACTTCCATCGTCCACGTTCCGTCCCTCGTGTCATAAATCAGGCTTCGAGAGCGTAGATAATCCTCGATGAGCCGCAACAGATATGCAGGAATACGAAAGGTGTTCCGAAGCGCATCCAACATATCGACCCACCTCGCCGAGTTGAAGGCATTCTTGACATCAAGCGTAACAAGAAGCACTACTCGGCGGGAGAAATGGTCGTGGCTCTCGGCTCTCTCCACAGGTCTCTGAACTTCGGTGACAGCGTCGATCGTTGACCGTCCCTTTCTGAAGCCGTACTGACGGGGGCATAAGTCCCCGGCAGCTTCCACGGCAGAAGTCAGGCGGGAACGGATCAGCTTCTCGTACAGCTTCCCAGCCGTGTCCAACATGCAGAGAGGCCTGTGGGACGACGGCAGCTCGGGATCACCTTTGCCCTTGCTGACCAGTACAAGCCTGGCTGTTTTCCACTGAGCCGGAAACACCCCTTCTACTAAACAGGCATTGTACATTCTCAACAACAAGTCAGCGTTGATTGAAAATACTTTCTTTAAAGCCTCACTGGGAATCCCGTCCGGGCCAGGAGCCTTGTTGCTCTTCAGGGAGAGAACGGAGGTTTCCAGCTCCTCGAAGGTGAAGAGTGGAACGTCCTCTACCCGTCCGAAGTCAACCGGCGGTCGCTGTGGATGTTCAGGAAACAACGCAGCGACGATCCTCCCCATGGTGACGCCCTCCATGATGGAAGGTGGAGAGCGGGCGCCAAGTTTCTGTGTTACAAGTTTGTAACCCAGGCCCCACGGATCGGAGTCAACGTTGTCACGAAGTTTTCTCCAGCTATTCGCCTTGCTCCTGTTAGTAGTAAGGAGACCCCACTCCTGGGTCATGAGGAAGGACGAGAAGGACGAATTTCCTAACAGTCCTATAGACCTATTTTTAACCGATTTTCGGTGATTTTTTGCCTACTTTTCGGCAATTTCAAAGCATTTTTAAGGATTTCCAAGGCAAAAAAAATTGATGGGGCCATGAGGGAGGACGAGAAGGTCGAATTTCCTAACAGTCCTGCAGGCCTATTTTTAACCTGTTTTCAGTGATTTTTGCCTACATTTTGGCAATTTTACAGCCCTTTTCAATAATTTCGATAAAAACCTGATAGAGGAGGGTGACCGCGCCATGAGGGGGTGCGAATTTCCTAACAGTCCTACGTAAGGACTAGTCCCGTGTAAGGACTATTGTATTTAGATAGTCCCGCGTGAGGACTAGTCCTGTGCAAGGACTATTGAATTTAAATAGTACGGGGTGGGGTCTATTACATTTAAATAGTCCGGTGTGGGGGCTGTTGTATTTAAATCGTCCAGCGTGGGGACTATTGTATTTAAATGGCCCTGCATGCTTTTAAATATAGATAGTCCGGCGTAGGGACTATTAAGGACTATTGTATTTATAGTTCAGTGTGGGGGTCTTCACCGTACAAAAGCAATAAAAAATAAAAGCATAATAGCGATTAGAACAAATAAGTTTTCAACCATCATCTTCTTCATCAGAATACTGCAAGTACCCCAGCTGATCTAAAATTCCCACATGACCTGGATAGTCTTGAAAGGGTATCTCAGACAATATACAAACATTTTCGTCACCATCCGACATTTCATCTTCATAATCGGGATCCGCCAACAGATCACGTCCGCATCTTGTAACTTTAAATGCTGACTTGTGACTTAGGAAACACAGCGATTTAAAACACTTATCAGGTAATTCAACAGCTTCATCATTCGCTTCTAGTTAAACTATGCGATCGAACCGCAATTATAGCAGTATATTATCTTAGCATCCTCCATTTCTCGAACCGCAAACTTAAATTCGAAATTACCTTAGTCTTAAGCCCTAAAACATAGCAGCTAAGGCTTTGACCTGTGAATTGTTCCAAATAGCCACCAGCATAGACCTAATGTGTTGTACCTAAGATATAAATCTTAGGCCTTACAGCTGAGTCCAAAGCCCTAAAACCTAGCAGCTAAGGCTTTGACCTGTGAATAGGGCCTATTAGCCAACAGCCTGGACCTAATGTGTTGGGACTAAGATGTAAACCTAAGGCCTTAGACCTGGGTCCAAAGCCCTAAAACCTAGCAGCTAAGGGTTGGACCTGTGAATAGGACCATTTAGCCAACAGCCTAGACCTATGTGTTGGACCTAAGATGTAAACCTAAGGGCTTACACCTGGTTATTAAGACCAAATGCCTTAGACCAGATTAAATCCTTAGACCAACGATCTAGTTCCATAGACCCAAGGCCTTAGACTTAGGTCCTAAAACCTAGCAGCTAAGGCGTTGGCCTGTGAATAGGACCTATTAGCCTAATGTGTTGAGCCTAAGATCTAAACCTAAGGCCTTACACCTGAGTCCAAAGCCCTAAAACCTAGCAGCTAAGGCTTTGCCTTGTGAATAGGGCCTATTATACACCAGCTTCGGCCGTATGTGTTGGACATAAAATTTAACCTAAGGCCTTATAAATAAATCCAAAGCCCTAAAACCTAACAGCTAAGGCTTTGACCTGTGAATAGGACCTATTAGCCATTAGCTTAGACCTTATGAGTTGGACTCCTTAGACTCCTTACACCCGAGTCCAAAACCAAAAAACCCAGCAGCTAAGGCTATGACCTGTGATTGGGCCTATTAGCCAACAGCTTAGACCTAATGTGTTGCACCTAATATCTAAACCTAAGGCCTTACACGTAAGTGCAAAGCCCCAAAACCTGGCAGCCAAGGCTATGGCCTGTGAATAGGGCCTATTAGCCACCAGTTTAGACCTAATGTGTTGCACCTAAGATCTAAATCTAAGGCCTTACACGTAAGTGCAAAGCCAAAAAACCTAGCAGCCAAGGCTATGGCCTGCGAAAAGGGAAAATTAGCCACCAGCGTACACCTAATGTGTTGCACCTAAGATCTAAACCTAAGGCCTTACATGTAAGTGCAAAGCCCCAAAACCTAGCAGCCAAGGCTATGGCCTGTGAATAGGGCCTTTAGCCACCAGCTTACACCTAATGTGTTGGACCTAAGATCTAAACCTAAGACCTTACATGTAAGTGCATGTACTGTGAATGGAGCCTATTAGCCAACAGCCTAAACCTAATGTGTTGGGACTAAGATGTAAACCTAAGGCCTCGCTCCTGAGTCCAAAGCCCTAAAACCTAGCAGCTAAGGATTTGACCTGTGAATAGGGCCTAGTAGCCAACAGCCTAAACCTAATGTGTTGGGACTAAGATGTAAACCTAAGGTATGACACCTGAGTCCAAAGTCTTAAAACCTAACAGATAAGGCTTTGACCTGTGAATAGGACCTATTAGCCACGAGCCAGGACCTAATGTGTTGCACCTAAGTTCTAAACCTAAGGCCATACACCTGAGTCCAAAACCCTAAAACTTAGCAGCTAGTGAAATGGCCTATTATCCATCAGCTTAGGCCTAATGTGTTGGACCTAAAACCTAAACCTAAGGCCTTACATATGGTTCCTAAGGACAAATGCATTGGACCAAAATTAATCCTTAGACCAACGATCTAATTCCATAGACCCAAGGCCTTAGGATTAGGTTCTAAAACCTAGCAGCTAAGGATTTGACCTGTGAACAGTGCCTATTAGCCAACAGCCTAAACCTAATGTGTTGAGGCTAAGATGTAAACCTAAGGCCTTGCACCTGAGTCCAAAGCCCTAAAACCTAGCATCTAAGGATTTGACCTGTAAATAGGGCCTATTTGCCAACAGCCTAGACCTAATGTGTTGGACCTATGATCTAAACCTAAGGTCCTGCAACTGAGTCCAAAGCCCTAAAACCTAGCAGCTAAGGATTCGACCTGTGAATAGGGCCTATAAGCCAACAGCCTAGACCTAATGTGTTGGACCTATGATCCAAACCTAAGGCCTTACACCCGAGTCCAAAGCCCTACAACATATTAGCTATGGATTTGACCTGTGAATAAGGCCTATTAGACAACAGCCTAGACCTAATGTGTTGGGACTAAGATGTAAGCCCAAGACCTTGCACCTGAGTCCAAAGCCCTAAAACCTAGCAGCTAAGGCTTTGACCTGTGAATAGGACCAGGAGGCCTTAGACTTAAGACCTAAGACCTAGCAGCTGAAGTGACCTATGAGCCATTAGCCTAGAACTAAAACCTGAACTAATTAGACCTAAGATCCAAACCTAAGGCCTTACATTGCACCTGAGTCCAAAGTCCAAACGCCTTACACTAGAATAATTCCTTAAACATAAGATCTAATTCCTAAGACCCAAGGCTTTAGACTTAAGACCTAAAATCCTACAAGGGGCCGCGATTCACAGCCCTCCATGAATTGAGCAAATATTAGGCAACGAGGTCTTTTTTCTTTGATTATGAAATCATGATCAGAAATGGTTATCAGATTCAGATTGAAGTATTTGAAGACCAACCTCCATCCATCTTACCCAAGACCTAAGGCCCTACCGCATGGACTTGACCCAAGACCTAAGGCTATACACCGGGGTCTAGGCTTTAAGGTTTTTAGACCCAAGGCCGAGGTCATAGAGTTAAGACCTGAAAACTTACAAGGGAGTCGCGATTTACGACCCCTCCTGAACGGAACACTGTGGTCTAGACCTAAGGCGTTACACCATGGTCTAGGCTTTTAAGCTATTAGACCCAAGACCTAAGGCTCTACACCATGGTCTAGACCCAAGATCTAAGGCCTGCGGTCTAGGCTTTTAGGTTCTTAGCCCCAAGATCTAAGGCCTGAGGTCTAGGCCTTTAGGTTCTTAGCCCCAAGATCTAAGGCCCGTGGTCTAGGCCTTAAGGTTCTTAGACCCAAGGGCCTACATCATGGTCTAGACCCTAAACATAAGGCCTGTGATCTAGGTCTCTAAGTTCATAGGCCCTAGGCATAAAGCCTTACACCATTGTCTAGACCCTAGACCTAAGGCCTGTGGTCTAGGCCTTTAGGTTCTTAGACCCAAGCCCTAAGATCCGTGGTCTAGGCTTTTAGGTTCTTAGACCCAAGATACGGCCCGTGGACTAGGCCTTTATGTTCTTTGACCCAAGACCTAAGACCATGCAACGTGTTCTAATACTCGTGTTCTAATTTCGTGTTCTAAGGATATACACCATGGTCTGGGCTTTTAAGTTCTTAGACCCAAGACCTGAGGCCGTGGAGTTAAGACCTGAAAACTTACAAAGAGGGTCGCGATTCACGACCCCCCTCCCCCTGAACAGACACTGTGGTCTAAACCTAAGACCTAAAGCCATACACCGTGGTCTAAGCTTTTATGTTCTTATACCCAAGACCTAAGGCCCAACACCATGGTCTAGACCCAAGATCTAAGGCCTGTGGTCTAGGCCTTTAGGTTCTTAGCCCCAAGATCTAAGGCCCGTGGTCTAGGCATTTAGGTTCTTGGATCCAAGACCTAAGACCGTACATCTTGGTCTAGACCCTAAACGTAAGGCATGTGATCTAGGTCTCTAAGTTCTTAGACCCACGACCAAAAGCCCTACACCAGGGTCTATAACCAAGACCTAAGTTCCGTGGTCTAGACTTTTAGGTTCTTATACCCAAGGACTAAGGGCCAACACCAGGGTCTAGAACCAAGATCTAAGGTCCGTGGTCTAGACTTTTAGGTTCTTATACCCAACACCTAAAGCCCTACACCAGGGTCTAGAACCAAGATCTAAGGTCTGTGGTCTAGACTTTTAGGTTCTTATACCCAACACCTAAAGCCCTACACCAGGGTCTAGAACCAAGACCAAAGGACCGTGGTCTAGGATTTTAGGTTCTTATTCCCAAGGACTAAGGGCCAATACTAGGGTCTAGAACCAAGACCAAAGGTCCGTGGTCTAGGCTTTTAGGTTCTTATACCCAATGACTAAGGTCCTACACCAGGGTCTAGAACCAAGACCAACGGTCGGTGGTCTAGGCTTTTTGGTTCTTATACCCAAGACCTAAGGCCCTACACCAGGGTCTAGATCCAAGAATTGAGGCCTGTGGGCTAGGCAATTAGGTTCTTAGACTCAAGGACCCACACCCATGGTCTAGACCCAAGCCCTAAGGCCATACACCATGATCTAGACCCTAAGACTAAAGCCCTTACACCATGGTCTAGTACTCGGCTTTAACCGTGTGCAGTTTCATCCATACCTAGAGGAAAGTCGGCCAATAAGTTCTTCGGCCCAAGACCTAAGACCCACCAGCATGGTCTAGATCCTCAAGCCCTGAGACCGTGGTTTAAGTCCCTAGACCCAATTTCTAATCCACCGTGGTTTAGATCCCCAAGACCTAAAGCTATACACCGTGGTCCTCAGGCTATACACCGTAGACTTAAGGCTATACACATTATTTTTAGACCCAAATTCTAATCCACCGCGGTCTAGATCCCCAACGCCTAAGGCTATACACGGTGTTCTATGTTCTTAGACCCAAATTCTAATTCCACCATGGTCTAGGTCCCCAAGACCTAAGGCTATACACCGTGGTCTAAGTTCTTAGACCCAAATTCTAATTCCGCCATGGTCTGTATACCCAAGACCTAAGGCCCTACACCATGGTCTAGTATTCGTCTTAAACCGTGCGCAATTAATTGTGGTTGTTTCGACTAAAGCTAGAGGAAACTCGGCCTTTAAGTCCTTAGACCTCAGGCCATACACCGTGATCTAGACCTAAAACCTCATACCATACACCATGGTCTAGACCCAACACCTAAGTCCCCACACCGTGGCCTAGTACTCTTCTTAAGCCGTTTGCAGTTATTACTGTTTCGTCTATACCTAGAGGGAAATTGGCCTTTTATGTTCTTAGACCTGAGAACTAAGCTTTTACACCATGGTCTAACACTTGTTTTAAGCCGTATGCAGTTGTGGTTTTTTCATCCATAGCTACAGGAAAGTCGGTTCTTAAGCTCTTAGACCCTAGACCTAATGCCCTACACCATGGTCTAGACCCAATCCTTAACCCATCGGGGTCTAGTACTCGTCTTAAAGTTGTGTTTTAACTTCTTAGACACAAGACCTAAGACCCTACACCATAGTCTAGTACTCGACTTAAAGTCGGTCTTTACGTTCTTAGACCCAAGACCTATGGCCATACACCGTGGTCCAGTACTTGTCTTAATCCGTGTGCAGTTATTACTGTTTCGTCTATACCTAGAGGTAAATCGGCCTTTTATGATCTTTGACCTGAGAACTAGTTTTTACACTATGGTTTAATACTTGTCTTAAGCCGTGCGCAGTTGTGGTTGTTTCATGCATGGATAGAGGAAAGTCGGCCTTTAAGTTCTTAGACCCAAGACCTAAGGCCCTATACCACATTCCAGACCCAAGACCTAAGGGCATACACCGTGGTCCAGTACTTGTCTTAATCTGTGTGCAGTTATTACTGTCTCGTCTATACCTAGAGGAAAATCGGCCATTTATGTTCTTAGACCTGAGAGCTAAGGTTCACATTCATCACCCGATTTAAAAAACGTTCGCAGACGTTAATTAAAAAAAACATCGTCTACACATCGATTTTCAAAAACGATGTGTACAAGTTAATTTTTTAAAATATCGTCTACAGATCGATTTTCAAAAACGATGTGTACACGTTAATTTTAAAAAACATCGTTTACACATCGATTTTACCAACAAGTTAAACCTAATACCTAAATCCCAAGCATTTAAGGCATTAGACCATGGATCTGTATGTATATGACCTTAAACATTTGACCTAAGATCTAAGACTTTAACGTAAGACCTAAGCCCTAAGACCCTACCCCATGGGCTAGTACTCGTCCTACACCGCGTGGAACCGTGTAAAATGACGTGCATAAAGCCAATCATATGTATTATTTGAAAGCACAGCGCACGTGAACGCCTGTGTTTGCTGTTGGGCGTTTTAATGATTTGCGCTTTCGGGCGTTTTGCAAACTCGACCTGCATATTGCAAATCGATGTGTAGACAATGCCCTCTAATAATTAACGTCTGCGAACGTTTTTCAAAATCGATGTGTAGACGATGCTCTTTAATAAATAACGTCTGCGAACGTTTTTCGAAATCGATGTGCAGACGATACTTTTAATAAATAACGTCTGCAAACGTTTTTCAAAATCGATGCCCAGACGCTGTTTAAAATAATCGACGTCTATGATCGTTTTTCCAAATCGATGTGTAGACGATGTTTTTTAATAATTTACGTCTGCGGTCATAATTTCCGCGTCGAGTTTGCAAAACGCCCGAAAGCGCAAATCATTAAAACGCCCAACAGCAAACACAGGCGTTCACGTGCGCTGTGCTTTCAAATAATACATATGATTGACTTTATGCACGTCATTTTACACGGTTCCACGCGGTGTAGGACGAGTACTAGCCCATGGGGTAGGGTCTTAGGGCTTAGGTCTTACGTTAAAGTCTTAGATCTTAGGTCAAATGTTTAAGGTCATATACATACAGATCCATGGTCTAATGCCTTAAATGCTTGGGATTTAGGTATTAGGTTTAACTTGTTGGTAAAATCGATGTGTAAACGATGTTTTTTAAAATTAACGTGTACACATCGTTTTTGAAAATCGATCTGTAGACGATATTTTAAAAAATTAACTTGTACACATCGTTTTTGAAAATCGATGTGTAGACGATGTTTTTTTTTAATTAACGTCTGCGAACGTTTTTTAAATCGGGTGATGAATGTGAACCTTAGCTCTCAGGTCTAAGAACATAAATGGCCGATTTTCCTCTAGGTATAGACGAGACAGTAATAACTGCACACAGATTAAGACAAGTACTGGACCACGGTGTATGCCCTTAGGTCTTGGGTCTGGAATGTGGTATAGGGCCTTAGGTCTTGGGTCTAAGAACTTAAAGGCCGACTTTCCTCTATCCATGCATGAAACAACCACAACTGCGCACGGCTTAAGACAAGTATTAAACCATATTGTAAAAACTAGTTCTCAGGTCAAAGATCATAAAAGGCCGATTTACCTCTAGGTATAGACGAAACAGTAATAACTGCACACGGATTAAGACAAGTACTGGACCACGGTGTATGGCCATAGGTCTTGAGTCTAAGAACGTAAAGACCGACTTTAAGACGAGTACTAGACTATGGTGTAGGGTCTTAGGTCTTGTGTCTAAGAAGTTAAAACACAACTTTAAGACGAGTACTAGACCCCGATGGGTTAAGGATTGGGTCTAGACCATGGTGTAGGGCATTAGGTCTAGGGTCTAAGAGCTTAAGAACCGACTTTCCTGTAGCTATGGATGAAAAAACCACAACTGCATACGGCTTAAAACAAGTGTTAGACCATGGTGTAAAAGCTTAGTTCTCAGGTCTAAGAACATAAAAGGCCAATTTCCCTCTAGGTATAGACGAAACAGTAATAACTGCAAACGGCTTAAGAAGAGTACTAGGCCACGGTGTGGGGACTTAGGTGTTGGGTCTAGACCATGGTGTATGGTATGAGGTTTTAGGTCTAGATCACGGTGTATGGCCTGAGGTCTAAGGACTTAAAGGCCGAGTTTCCTCTAGCTTTAGTCGAAACAACCACAATTAATTGCGCACGGTTTAAGACGAATACTAGACCATGGTGTAGGGCCTTAGGTCTTGGGTATACAGACCATGGCGGAATTAGAATTTGGGTCTAAGAACTTAGACCACGGTGTATAGCCTTAGGTCTTGGGGACCTAGACCATGGTGGAATTAGAATTTGGGTCTAAGAACATAGAACACCGTGTATAGCCTTAGGCGTTGGGGATCTAGACCGCGGTGGATTAGAATTTGGGTCTAAAAATAATGTGTATAGCCTTAAGTCTACGGTGTATAGCCTGAGGACCACGGTGTATAGCTTTAGGTCTTGGGGATCTAAACCACGGTGGATTAGAAATTGGGTCTAGGGACTTAAACCACGGTCTCAGGGCTTGAGGATCGAGACCATGCTGGTGGGTCTTAGGTCTTGGGCCGAAGAACTTATTGGCCGACTTTCCTCTAGGTATGGATGAAACTGCACACGGTTAAAGCCGAGTACTAGACCATGGTGTAAGGGCTTTAGTCTTAGGGTCTAGATCATGGTGTATGGCCTTAGGGCTTGGGTCTAGACCATGGGTGTGGGTCCTTGAGTCTAAGAACCTAATTGCCTAGCCCACAGGCCTCAATTCTTGGATCTAGACCCTGGTGTAGGGCCTTAGGTCTTGGGTATAAGAACCAAAAAGCCTAGACCACCGACCGTTGGTCTTGGTTCTAGACCCTGGTGTAGGACCTTAGTCATTGGGTATAAGAACCTAAAAGCCTAGACCACGGACCTTTGGTCTTGGTTCTAGACCCTAGTATTGGCCCTTAGTCCTTGGGAATAAGAACCTAAAATCCTAGACCACGGTCCTTTGGTCTTGGTTCTAGACCCTGGTGTAGGGCTTTAGGTGTTGGGTATAAGAACCTAAAAGTCTAGACCACGGACCTTAGATCTTGGTTCTAGACCCTGGTGTAGGGCTTTAGGTGTTGGGTATAAGAACCTAAAAGTCTAGACCACGGACCTTAGA
This sequence comes from Neoaliturus tenellus, assembly GCA_030545055.2. NCBI lineage: Eukaryota > Metazoa > Arthropoda > Insecta > Hemiptera > Cicadellidae > Neoaliturus > Neoaliturus tenellus. Next base: position 67,066,111 of record CM061531.1, on the reverse strand, counting down.
TCTTGGTTCTAGACCCTGGTGTTGGCCCTTAGTCCTTGGGTATAAGAACCTAAAAGTCTAGACCACGGAACTTAGGTCTTGGTTATAGACCCTGGTGTAGGGCTTTTGGTCTTGGGTCTAAGAACTTAGAGACCTAGATCACATGCCTTACGTTTAGGGTCTAGACCAAGATGTACGGTCTTAGGTCTTGGATCCAAGAACCTAAATGCCTAGACCACGGGCCTTAGATCTTGGGGCTAAGAACCTAAAGGCCTAGACCACAGGCCTTAGATCTTGGGTCTAGACCATGGTGTTGGGCCTTAGGTCTTGGGTATAAGAACATAAAAGCTTAGACCACGGTGTATGGCTTTAGGTCTTAGGTTTAGACCACAGTGTCTGTTCAGGGGGAGGGGGGTCGTGAATCGCGACCCTCTTTGTAAGTTTTCAGGTCTTAACTCCACGGCCTCAGGTCTTGGGTCTAAGAACTTAAAAGCCCAGACCATGGTGTATATCCTTAGAACACGAAATTAGAACACGAGTATTAGAACACGTTGCATGGTCTTAGGTCTTGGGTCAAAGAACATAAAGGCCTAGTCCACGGGCCGTATCTTGGGTCTAAGAACCTAAAAGCCTAGACCACGGATCTTAGGGCTTGGGTCTAAGAACCTAAAGGCCTAGACCACAGGCCTTAGGTCTAGGGTCTAGACAATGGTGTAAGGCTTTATGCCTAGGGCCTATGAACTTAGAGACCTAGATCACAGGCCTTATGTTTAGGGTCTAGACCATGATGTAGGCCCTTGGGTCTAAGAACCTTAAGGCCTAGACCACGGGCCTTAGATCTTGGGGCTAAGAACCTAAAGGCCTAGACCTCAGGCCTTAGATCTTGGGGCTAAGAACCTAAAAGCCTAGACCGCAGGCCTTAGATCTTGGGTCTAGACCATGGTGTAGAGCCTTAGGTCTTGGGTCTAATAGCTTAAAAGCCTAGACCATGGTGTAACGCCTTAGGTCTAGACCACAGTGTTCCGTTCAGGAGGGGTCGTAAATCGCGACTCCCTTGTAAGTTTTCAGGTCTTAACTCTATGACCTCGGCCTTGGGTCTAAAAACCTTAAAGCCTAGACCCCGGTGTATAGCCTTAGGTCTTGGGTCAAGTCCATGCGGTAGGGCCTTAGGTCTTGGGTAAGATGGATGGAGGTTGGTCTTCAAATACTTCAATCTGAATCTGATAACCATTTCTGATCATGATTTCATAATCAAAGAAAAAAGACCTCGTTGCCTAATATTTGCTCAATTCATGGAGGGCTGTGAATCGCGGCCCCTTGTAGGATTTTAGGTCTTAAGTCTAAAGCCTTGGGTCTTAGGAATTAGATCTTATGTTTAAGGAATTATTCTAGTGTAAGGCGTTTGGACTGTGGACTCAGGTGCAATGTAAGGCCTTAGGTTTGGATCTTAGGTCTAATTAGTTCAGGTTTTAGTTCTAGGCTAATGGCTCATAGGTCACTTCAGCTGATAGGTCTTAGGTCTTAAGTCTAAGGCCTCCTGGTCCTATTCACAGGTCAAAGCCTTAGCTGCTAGGTTTAAGGCTTTGGACTCAGGTGCAAGGTCTTAGGCTTACATCTTAGTCCCAACACATTAGGTCTAGGCTGTTGTCTAATAGGCCTTATTCACAGGTCAAATCCATAGCTAATAGGTTGTAGGGCTTTGGACTCGGGTGTAAGGCCTTAGGTTTAGATCATAGGTCCAACACATTAGGTCTAGGCTGTTGGCTTATAGGCCCTATTCACAGGTCGAATCCTTAGCTGCTAGGTTTTAGGGCTCAGTTGCAGGGCCTTAGGTTTAGATCATAGGTCCAACACATTAGGTCTAGGCTGTTGGCAAATAGGCCCTATTTACAGGTCAAATCCTTAGATGCTAGATTTTAGGGCTTTGGACTCAGGTGCAAGGCCTTAGGTTTACATCTTAGTCTCAACACATTAGGTTTAGGCTGTTGGCTAATAGGCACTGTTCACAGGTCAAATCCTTAGCTGCTAGGTTTTAGAACCTAATCCTAAGGCCTTGGGTCTATGGAATTAGATCGTTGGTCTAAGGATTAATTTTGGTCCAATGCATTTGTCCTTAGGAACCATATGTAAGGCCTTAGGTTTAGGTTTTAGGTCCAACACATTAGGCCTAAGCTGATGGATAATAGGCCATTTCACTAGCTGCTAAGTTTTAGGGTTTTGGACTCAGGTGTATGGCCTTAGGTTTAGAACTTAGGTGCAACACATTAGGTCCTGGCTCGTGGCTAATAGGTCCTATTCACAGGTCAAAGCCTTATCTGTTAGGTTTTAAGACTTTGGACTCAGGTGTCATACCTTAGGTTTACATCTTAGTCCCAACACATTAGGTTTAGGCTGTTGGCTACTAGGCCCTATTCACAGGTCAAATCCTTAGCTGCTAGGTTTTAGGGCTTTGGACTCAGGAGCGAGGCCTTAGGTTTACATCTTAGTCCCAACACATTAGGTTTAGGCTGTTGGCTAATAGGCTCCATTCACAGGTCAAATCCTTAGCTGCTAGGTTTTAGGACCTTAGTCTAAGGCCTTCGGTCTATGGAATTAGATCGTTGGTCTAAAGATTTAATTTGGTCCAATGTATTTGGTCTTACGAACCATGTGTAAGACCTTAGGTTTAGATCTTAGGTCCAACACATTAGGCCTAAGCTGATTGATAATAGGCCCTATTCACAGGTCAAAGCCTTAGCTGCTAGGTTTTAGAGCTTTGGACTCAGGTGCAAAGGCTTAGGTATAGAACTTAGGTCCAACACATTACGTCTAAGCTGGTGGCTATAGGCGATATTCACAGGTCAAAGCCATAGCTGCTAGGTTTTGGGGCTTTGCACATACATGTAAGGTCTTAGGTTTAGATCTTAGGTCCAACACATTAGGTGTAAGCTGGTGGCTAAAGGCCCTATTAGGTGTAAGCTGGTGGCTAAAGGCCCTATTCACAGGCCATAGCCTTGGCTGCTAGGTTTTGGGGCTTTGCACTTACATGTAAGGCCTTAGGTTTAGATCTTAGGTGCAACACATTAGGTGTACGCTGGTGGCTAATAGGCCCTTTTCGCAGGCCATAGCCTTGGCTGCTAGGTTTTTTGGCTTTGCACTTACGTGTAAGGCCTTAGATTTAGATCTTAGGTGCAACACATTAGGTCTAAACTGGTGGCTAATAGGCCCTATTCACAGGCCATAGCCTTGGCTGCCAGGTTTTGGGGCTTTGCACTTACGTGTAAGGCCTTAGGTTTAGATATTAGGTGCAACACATTAGGTCTAAGCTGTTGGCTAATAGGCCCAATCACAGGTCATAGCCTTAGCTGCTGGGTTTTTTGGTTTTGGACTCGGGTGTAAGGAGTCTAAGATCTTAGGTCCAACTCATAAGGTCTAAGCTAATGGCTAATAGGTCCTATTCACAGGTCAAAGCCTTAGCTGTTAGGTTTTAGGGCTTTGGATTTATTTATAAGGCCTTAGGTTAAATTTTATGTCCAACACATACGGCCTAAGCTGGTGTATAATAGGCCCTATTCACAAGGCAAAGCCTTAGCTGCTAGGTTTTAGGGCTTTGGACTCAGGTGTAAGGCCTTAGGTTTAGATCTTAGGCTCAACACATTAGGCTAATAGGTCCTATTCACAGGCCAACGCCTTAGCTGCTAGGTTTTAGGACCTAAGTCTAAGGCCTTGGGTCTATGGAACTAGATCGTTGGTCTAAGGATTTAATCTGGTCTAAGGCATTTGGTCTTAATAACCAGGTGTAAGCCCTTAGGTTTACATCTTAGGTCCAACACATAGGTCTAGGCTTTTGGCTAAATGGTCCTATTCACAGGTCCAACCCTTAGCTGCTAGGTTTTAGGGCTTTGGACCCAGGTCTAAGGCCTTAGGTTTACATCTTAGTCCCAACACATTAGGTCCAGGCTGTTGGCTAATAGGCCCTATTCACAGGTCAAAGCCTTAGCTGCTAGGTTTTAGGGCTTTGGACTCAGCTGTAAGGCCTAAGATTTATATCTTAGGTACAACACATTAGGTCTATGCTGGTGGCTATTTGGAACAATTCACAGGTCAAAGCCTTAGCTGCTATGTTTTAGGGCTTAAGACTAAGGTAATTTCGAATTTAAGTTTGCGGTTCGAGAAATGGAGGATGCTAAGATAATATACTGCTATAATTGCGGTTCGATCGCATAGTTTAACTAGAAGCGAATGATGAAGCTGTTGAATTACCTGATAAGTGTTTTAAATCGCTGTGTTTCCTAAGTCACAAGTCAGCATTTAAAGTTACAAGATGCGGACGTGATCTGTTGGCGGATCCCGATTATGAAGATGAAATGTCGGATGGTGACGAAAATGTTTGTATATTGTCTTAGATACCCTTTCAAGACTATCCAGGTCATGTGGAAATTTTAGATCAGCTGGGGTACTTGCAGTATTCTGATGAAGAAGATGATGGTTGAAAACTTATTTGTTCTAATCGCTATTATGCTTTTATTTTTTAATGCTTTTGTACGGTGAAGACCCCCCACACTGAACTATAAATACAATAGTCCTTAATAGTCCCTACGCCGGACTATCTATATTTCAAAGCATGCAGGGCCATTTAAATACAATAGTCCCCACGCTGGACGATTTAAATACAACAGCCCCCACACCGGACTATTTAAATGTAATAGACCCCACCCCGGATTATTTAAATTCAATAGTCCTTGCACAGGACTAGTCCTCACGCGGGACTATCTAAATACAATAGTCCTTACACGGGACTAGTCCTTACGTAGGACTGTTAGGAAATTCGCACCCCCTCATGGCGCGGTCACCCTCCTCTATCAGGTTTTTATCGAAATTATTGAAAAGGGCTGTAAAATTGCCAAAATGTAGGCAAAAATCACTGAAAACAGGTTAAAAATAGGCCTGCAGGACTGTTAGGAAATTCGACCTTCTCGTCCTCCCTCATGGCCCCATCAATTTTTTTTGCCTTGGAAATCCTTAAAAATGCTTTGAAATTGCCGAAAAGTAGGCAAAAAATCACCGAAAATCGGTTAAAAATAGGTCTATAGGACTGTTAGGAAATTCGTCCTTCTCGTCCTTCCTCATGACCCAGGAGTGGGGTCTCCTTACTACTCCTGTTGATCGCCTGGCGGAAAGATTTTCTCGCAGCTTTATAGGCCTCCGACTTACGAACTCTGTCTGCGGGAATTCTCGCTCTTGTGGCGGCTCGTCTAGTTCTTAAACATGTTCTTCTGAGTTCCGCAATCTCTTCAGTCCACCAGTAAACGGGTTGTTTGTCGCGTCGGGGTTTCCTTCGCGGCATAGACTGGTCGCAGGCCGAGACGATCAGTTCCATCGTGGATGTTACTAGTGCCTCGGCCCCAGCCTCACCAGGATTCCCCTGTGCTCCCCGAGAGATGACTTCGGTGAACTTGACCACGTCCAGTTTGTTTGTGTTCCACCGGCGTGGCCCTTCCCGAGATGCGGAAACTCGACGATTTGCCTGATCATGCAAGTCAAACACGATGTATTGGTGGTCGCTACCCGTGTAGTATTCCACAACCCTCCAGCCAGTGATCCTCGGAAGGAGCGACTCGGACGCAAAGGTGAAGTCGGGTATCGTGCTTCTCTGCCCGGGGCGCCGAAAAGTAGGTGTGTCGCCCTGGTTGAGGACGACAAGACCGGGCCTGGCGATGAAATCCAGGATGTATTTCCCCCGGGAGCTGGTAGAGGGCATTCCCCACTCGACGGCCCTCGCGTTGAAATCGCCACCAACGACGACATGCCCGGTGGTGCCGAGAACGCACTCCTCTAGGCTATATATCTTTTCGCGAAAGTCCTGGACGGCCTCGTTAGGTGTGAGGTAGCAACTGAAGATAGTCACATCCCTACACCGAACCCAGACGAATCCTCGGCCGCTCCCTTGACTCCGCACCAAGACATCCTGTGTATTACGCGCCCAAAATGCAGCAGTATCGAGGCTGTCGAAGATCGAAATGTTTGGGTCTCTGTCCCGATACTGTTCGCTGATAAGGAGCGCGTCAGCACCAAGTTCTCGGGCGAGCTGATCTAGAAGGTTATCAGCTCCCCAGGATCTATGAAGATTGGCCTGGAGGATGCGAATTACCGGCAGCTGCCTTTTGCCTGTTCAAGTGCGGCTCTGAAGGCACCGCACTGACCAGACCCGGGTAAGTGACCGAGGGCACTGGAGCCTGAATTTGCAGAGGAAGCAGGATGGGCTCGAGGAACATTCCTTGCGTTTGTGGCCCTGGCCTCTACACTGGAAGCAGTTGGCGCTCCTGTCGGGCCCGTTACAGTTTCGGGAGGAGTGGCCGAAACCGAGACAGCGAAAGCATCTCGAAACTACCACCCTCCGTTTGAGCCTGCAACTGACCCAACCAACTCTGAGGTGCTGAAGGCTAAGCAGCTTATTGGCGTGCTTTTCGCCCATCTCAGCAACAGCCATCCGGAGTTGACTTCGGTTAGGCTTTGTCAGCCATACCCTCACTCCATCCGCCGGTATCTCCGGGAGTGCCACCTGGATCGCACGGGTCACCTCATCTTCGGTGGAGAGGGCATCAAGGTTCCGGGACTGCAATTTATGTTAGTGAACAGGGACAATAGTTTAATGAATAAAACAATACCACTTTACAAAATTTTTAAATAAATTAAAAGAGGGAAGCCACCATAGGCGAGACTAAGGTCGCGCTCAAAAAAGTTACAGCGTGCCCGGAATACAAAAGGCCGAAAAGCACTCGAGATAAGCTTAATGGACTGAGACCACGAGACGAATGTGAGCGTCCTGTAAGGTTAGGGAACTGCTGACCCGCAAAAACGGAACTCAAGTGGGTTATGAATCATCGGCCAATGAGAGGCCTGTGAGGTTAGGAGCTACCGACAGGCAAGGGTCATCAACCAACCAGAGGCCAGGGATCAGTAATTTTCCGTTTTGATGGTGATCACTAGATCTCAAGGCGCTATCGCCATATCTCTGTCTCTCTCTCTCTCTCTCTCTCGCTCTGCCTACCGCCAATATTTGAAAATGACAATTCTGCTTGCCTGTTATAACTTAAAATTACTTAACAGTCATTAAACACTAAACTGAACTCCTCTCGGTTTTTTGATTCCAATCATACATCCCTCAGATTGATGTTCATCTTTCATTTCACAGGACTTGAAAACCTTTCTTCGCCCTAAAGGAATAGCAACAAGTCATTCTAATCCGCATAATCCGCAAGAGAATGGCCTGGGGCCCATTTCATAATAAAACATTTACTAATATTATTAGCTTAGTAGCTTGTAACTTGTAAAATTTTGTTTCATAATAGCAAAGTACAAATTTACAAGTTACAAACTAATAGTATTAGTATAGTAACTTGTAACTTATAAATTATGTTTCATAATGGAAGAATAACTTTTAAGATCTGACTGTTACTTTTAAAATCTAAAAATTTCCAAAATACAAGTGTTTTTCCTACAAAATATTAGTGTACTTTTCATCTTCGGTTTCATAATTGTTACTAATAATATTAGTTTGGTGATTATTTCCTAATAATATTAGTAAAAATTCTACAAGAACTAAGTTACCAAATTGTTATAAACATTAGTAACGTTATGCTTGAAAGATATACTATTGCTCAATAAAACAAAGTGAAAATAACACGTTAATGTTTTATTTACATAATTAAGTAATATAACAAAATGTAGTCTGAATATCATTACCAAACATTAACTTTACACTTTACAAAAAAGAAACAAAGGACACTATCATAACCCCTGAGTCACAAAGAGCTTGCAAAATGAGCAACGAAGAAAAAATTTTGAATCTGTATGTATAAAAAGCAGTACATTGGAAATTAGCTGCTATTAACTTGATCTTCATTGATCATCATTACATAATTGATACTTGATTTTATTAGTATGTCCACTTTCATGGATGCCAAATTCGATTTCCAACTTGGCTTTGTATATTTGTACTTTTAAAAGTTCAATTTGAAGTATATTTATATATCTTTGTTCGACGGCTTTAGAAAATTATTTGTTTTCAATAAAATATAGCGTCATCATTATAAAGTTTTATTACAAATTAGTCGTTATACCCATTTTTGAGGAAAACAAAACTTTGTTTGTTGTAAAATGTATAACCTCGGTATTAATCTTATTTATTTATGAACCCAAATTGTATGTAATGTTAACCATCCATAGTATATTTTAGTTGTATATAATAGTATATATAGTTGTATATAACTCATATAATATAAAAGTTGTACGTAATTCGTACATTTACCTAAATTTTCATGTTATGAAATAATTTACCATCATATACCATGGGCAAATGGGCATATACAGGGTGTCCCTAAACTCTCTCTACCCACCTTTTCAGGTATTAATTCTGACCTAAAGACAAGCCAATATCATATTAAAATTTTCAAAAACTCCATACAGTAGTTAAACATACAACCGCCATTTTGTATTTTTTAGAGAATAATGTTTAAATTAAGAACTGTTTGTTGTAATACGTTGAAACTTGATATGGGCTACAGCTATTTGAGGTAAAGGTGAAATTGAAAAAAAAAAATTGACAGTTCATATTTTTGAAATGGTGACTGTTTAAATTTTTTAACCATAAATTGCATAAAAACCACATAAGGTAACCAAATGTATGTCATTACGTGGTTTTAAGAAAATTTAATTTCAAAACAATGATGTGACGATCAAGGAAATCAGTGCATAAATAAGTGAAATTAAAGTGGTTTTAATTACATTGATCATCATTACTGGTGTGTTACAAACAGTACCGCATCATGAGCGTTTTGCCTCATACTGGGGCCGAGGTTGCCGCACGATAAGCGCAATCGCTGCGCCAGCTCTACAATTGGTCTCATACCCAAACTGCTCCTGGAGAGGCGTTACGGCCGTGGCTAGGCTCAGTGAAATTACCATATCTTGCTTATTCAAGAACCGATTTCGATAATTTTTTTATCGTTGGATTTGAAATTAAATTGTTTTAAAACCACATAACAACATTAATTTTGCTACCTAATGTAGTTTATATGCAATTTAAGGTTGAAGATTAAAAAAAAAACGCCATTTTGTAAATTTTATTTTACAAAAATAATTATTATTTACATTTAATAACCCATTTGTCTCAAAAAAGCTTTATACGAAGGTTCAACGTACTACAACAAGCTGTTCTTAAATAAAGAATTATTCATGGAATATACAAAGTGGCGTTTACTGTTACACATTTGTCTGTTTACTTGTAAAATCCAACTAATATTATTAGTAAAGCCAATTCATTTAAGAAACGCAAAGTACAAGAACTTGTAAGTTTTTACTTGTAATTTGTATGTTTGTCAGGAATTGTTTTACTAATAAGAGTTTACTAATAATATTAGCAAATGTTCATTCTTATTATGAAACACTTTGCATCTAAGCTTGTACCTTATAATTTTTAACTAATATTATTAGCATTATTATGAAATGGGCCCCAGGTGGTAATCATATAACGGTTTTATATGAAAAACCAATATTCTCAACTTCAAAACAAATCAAATTGATGTTAAACAATAGAAAAAAGCTCTACCACAAGCCTTAAACCCAATGCGTTCTATACTCTGTGCAAACACCAATTCTTCACTTCACGAGCGAATGTTCAGTGATCCTCGAAGACAGGTACCACTACCGCCTTGCCTACGTGGCTCACTACTCCAGGGCCGGTATTCTTGAAGAAACATGTAAGAAACAACAAATATGAGATTCTTGTTGAAGAACTACTCCTTGATACTAATCTGAACTATGCATCAGTTCAGTTTCCAGATGGAAGTCAATCTACAGTTTCTTTAAGATATCTCGCTCCTGTTGGAAATGAAAATAACGTTCTTATTCAACAAACTGTACCTCATTGTGATGATACAATTAATGGAGATACCAGAAGAGTAAGTATATCTAATGAAGACAGTTACAGATCAGACTGTCTGTAAAGTCGCTTCACCAGACTCTGAAGTCGAAATTCATACTTCTAGAAATGAACCTGAACTACAATTAAGAATAGATTCGAATGATACATCAGAGAGATTATTCTAGAGGAATTTTCAGTGTTTGTAATAATTCAGTTTATTTAATTGAATCAAACTGATTGAACAGCTCAATAGTCATCACGATGTATAATTTGTTGAGCAATACTACAAATCAAATTTTAAACCAACACAGGTCTTTTGGTTTCTTTTTAAGTGACTCTCCAATAGCACTACTCTGAACTTTCTCAAAATAATCATCAAGATTTGAAATGGCTGCAAGAAATACAAATGTATAGTGCCTTATTCCTAAAACGTCTTATAGAACTCTGTGTTATCAGCAAATAAAAAAATCTGTGTTAAGGGAAAACTAGAAAAAATGCAGTATGACCCCACAATTAAGTTTGGTCGCAGAAGATCTGATGTCAAGGTTTGGCTGTCTTTCAGCTATTCTGGATTAAGAAGTCGCCAAAACTATGGCATTATGGATATGAAAAGGCCCTTGGTGAGGATCAAACCGGACATATATTTGCAGGCCTATATCAGCCTTGGTTCAAACACTGACTAAAAAGGACTACTTTTGTTTGAGAGTGATGGCTCGCTGATACTGCATTTCTTAAAGAACAAAACCAACCAAAACGCGTTCATTGGCTGTGCGGTTGACTGGGTCCTACCGCTGCACCTGTATGGCTACATGGGTATGGACACTGTCCAGTTCTCAATAATTAAGGTATTCCAATTTTTAAGTAGTGGTAAATATTGTTCTCCGTATCTGTGGTATATCTGAGCTAACGTACAGTATGAGAAGAGGTACCCATTCCGGAAGCGAATATACCATCACTACATTTCCGTTCCACACCCGAACTCACCGACCAACGGGGCCCTCATTGCTATTGTGACTAATACGCCGAATGTTTAAATTCTATTTCTAAATCACATGTTTTTGTTCTATTGTTTGTTTTTAGGAATGATGACCAACCGGCGATCAGACTGAACGGACACTATCGCCGTCTGGCAGCTGTCAAATGGTCCCCCGTGCACCCGCACTGCCTGGCCACGGCGGCCTTGACGGCTGCGTAAGGCTGAGGGATGCCCGATACACGGGTACTTCGCCTTTCTTGACAAGGTAAACGTGGACGAACAACCCCGGAATCATCTTAACTTCACGACCCTCTTCCATGCTGGGCTTGTCAACGGGATCCAGTTTCTGCCAAACGGCAGAACACTCGTCTCGGTCGCAAGGGAAAGTTATAAAAATGTTTAAGTTGCAAACCTAAAGGCAATGTTCATTTTCATTACTGTAAATTTGCTTCTTAAGTTTGTAAAGATTGTAGCTCATCATGTCCAAAATAATGTACAATCCAAAATCTAATACATTGATGTAAAAACTCACCATAAGGATTGTTTACTGGCAATTGAACTACAAATTTTTAACTAGTTACTGTTAATACTCGTAGTACTCGACAGATCTCACTTTTCATTGTGATTGAATAAATTATAATGGTGATTATGTTTAAGTTAAAATAAATCCTAGTGAATCCGAAAAGTTATTTTACATTTTAATATCTTACATAGTTCCCTTGTTGGTTTGAAATGTGATAATCAGTCGCAACAAAGTAATAAATCCTGTAACAAGCTACAGTCCGTTTCAAATTAATGTGGAATCAATGACCGCCATCTGTTGGTTGATTTATATCTAGCAAACAACCACCGCCAAACGGTCTCTGGCCCACAGCGTCGCTGGGAAGAAGGAAAACTGGTTTAAAAACTCGAGGTGCCAGTCACCACATTTCACTCTCCAAAATAAAACGAATAACAAAGACTAAACCGGGATCCGTTATATAAGTCATGTTAATATTTTCAAAGACAATACATTATTTTATTTAGTCTTATTTTATAAATATTTTATGCAGTAGGTATTATCAACTCCTATTTCAAAAAATTAAAAAAGGCATTAAAGTTTTATTTGAGTTTCGTGTTTTGACATTTTCATCATCTATTTTATGTGCTTTTTATAACGAAACAAACTAATTTATACGCCGTGGCAACGGGCGTAACAACCTTTTCATTAGGAGGATGTATAATTTAAAAAATTGGGATTGCAGAAAGTTTATCAGAAAATAAATTTCTAAAAGAATACTATCCAGCATGTAAAGAGAAAGACAAGTTTATCAATTAATTAATCAATCAAAATTGGTGTGGTAATGCGTATTATTTATTTAAACAAGCTGATTACAGTAGTGTAAACAACAAAGAACATCTTTAAAACCTGAATCGGGGCATTCATTAAGTAGGTACAAGAAGGGATGATATAATAAAGAAGGGAAATCTTAATTATGAAAATAAGTTTGATAAAGTGTGCACCAAGTTTCAACGGCAGCACCTATGGGAACGGAACTTACTTTTTTGTTTAACAACTGAGAGTATTGTGGTTTTTAACACATTATAAAATATATTTTTGCCAGACAATCGAGTAGTGTTACTAGTTATTTAAAATAAACTCTACTACTAATTTATAACATAAAAACACACATTTTTACCAAGGCACAACTGTCATTGAATAGAAAAGTTATAAATACGATAAATCTGTAATAGATTTTAAAGTGAGAATATAAAACAGCCAATTTCGTTCGAGTAGTTTTGTACACACAAACTGTACAAGTTAAAAGGAGTTTAGGATTGATTTCCCATAAAATCGCTTACACAAAATTATGCTCGATAAAGAAAAGAATTATACAAATATTACATTAAATATTAAATTACACTCGCCACATTTTTTTTTATGTTTCAACATCAACATTTTTATTTTTCAATCTCCCCATTCAGTATGTGAAGTTATATTTCTATGATCATATTAAGTCAAAATTATGATAATCTTATTACCCATAAACAGTTTAATAGCGGGAAGAAAATATTACATTTTATATTAGGATGGGTTTATTCAATATTGTTATCAACAGGAAAATAAAAATATGAGGTTGGTGTTTCATTAATGGAATGTCTGACTACTCCAACTCGCGTCGTCTGATGGACGAACTTGTGCAGGAGCCTGATGATAGTGCAAATATTCGCTGAAACCTCTTCCGCATTAATGGCAATGTGACTAGCTAAAATTTAAACCATTCTAAATATGTAACTTAAAATTAATGTGACTTAAAATTAATCAAACCATTCAAATATGCTTAAACCTCTAAAACAGCTCAGGAGCAACCACACATTTGAAAGAAAGAATTTTGGGTTGTCTTCTGAGAAGTATTTACTGAGAACCCGGAAAGGAGACTTTCCGTTGTATTTGCATGCGACAGCCACATATGAATAATCTTAGGTGTTCAGTAATCTTAGGAGGTAAATGGTTTTTTCTATACTCAATACACAATTTTATAACTCGCTAGTTGTCAAATTTCCATATAGATTTAATCATTTTTTGTAATAAAAAAGAGGTACATTTTGTTAAAACTTCCAACTTTAAAAAACTAGAATATTATTTATATTTATGTTTGAAAATGTTAAAAGATTATGTATCAATGAAGATTTTATAGACGTATAAGCCAAGGCATATTTCGCTAAAAGATATTTTCTAAAGTACCTTGCTAACGACCCTAAGTTGAACATTGTTTGATTGTGGCCTCAAGTAGTCCAAGATCTCAGAGCGTCTTTGTCTTATAGTTTTAAAATGCTCGTGCGGTTTGAATTGTTATTAAAAACTTTTACCGACTTTGTAGATAATTTTATGTAATGTTTCTTTTTACTTTACTTTTATTTAATATGATTCAGGAATCTGTTTTATTAGTATCTCAATTATTATAATTAAGTTCATTCACAACCTTTCTAAAAAGTATATTTTGACCATTTTACCAACGTGATGCTATCTAGTTTATAATTTATCATAAACTATAGTAAAGCATTATAACTATTATATTTGTCAGGTAACTTTTTAGCGTAAAAAATTAAACTGTTCATTGGGTTTGGACTTTAGCAGTAAGTATTCTACTACTGGCCACCTGAATGACATTTCTTATAGACTACATAAAGTATAAGAGTGTGTGCAGGGATGTCTTAAACATCAGAGTAAGCAAGAGCGTAAGCCTCGTATAAAGGATGAAAGGAAATGTTGGCGTGTCAGTCGGTTCATCTGCGATGCGGCATCGAAACTTTACCAGGCGCTGGCCATCAAACTCGCCCACTTAATTATGCTTTCTTGCATTCTTTCTTACGTTCAAAGGTTATTACTTAGAATTTTAACATTAAACAGTTTATTAATTTTCACACTAGATTGAACATATATTTAAAGACTGACGTAATATTTTACTACACTTGATAGACCCGAGTAGTGCACTTAATGCTTTATTTTATTATTGATATATGTACGAAATTATCACGTTTTATTGATTAATAAAAGCTAGTTATTTAAAGTAAGTATTCAACAAATATATCTTTTTCTCATTTTGCGACATTGAAGTCTCTTTTTTGTCGTCATAAAAAGAAGTTAATTTTAGGCAATGTGGTGAATTTATTGCGTACTGTATTGGAATATAAAAAAAATCTTTACACTAAAACCCAATTTTGATGCAACAGATGGACAACTATACGAATGATTTTTTAAAGAGTAAATACAGTGACCTTCATCTTTATTTATTAATGAATTCCTTAAAAGTACTCGGAGTTGAACTATTTATTATTACTAAGCCTATAAGAGATATATCCATCACAAATTTACAAGTAGTAATGAGCAATGACTAATCGATCATCAAATAAAACATGAAAAACGAAAAAAAACATTCCCTACTCGTTCTTTATATATATATATATATATATATATATATATATATATATATATATATATATATATATATATATATATCTTAGTTTGGGCAATAACTGGACACATTTGTACATACCCTTATCTTATAACATTTAATCCAATGATCTAAGTTGTTCTCAATCTAAATAAAACAAATTCAAATCCCAGAAAAATGTTTTTATTAAAGTAACATCAATATTAATCTTGTACATTTCTCTTATAGGTTAGTTTTATCTTCTTATAAAAACATCATCACATCTTGTTGTGCTGGACTCGATAGCCCATGTAATTAGCAGCTACAGGGATCGCAGCTGCAACCCATTGATATCACATTAATCTCGGTCAGCCCGGAATCTGACGTTGGAGGCCATTTGTTCACGCTTATGGTGCCATTTCATAAGCAAACTCTTCAAAGCTTTATAGGCAATAAAAGAGTAAACAAGCTCCAATTGGCTTAGTACAATCCACATTGAATTCATTTGTTTTGGTATTAGCACGATATGAAAAGTTGAACTTAAACTAGAAAATAATGACGTATTTGCATGTATTCATGTTTAAGCTTTCCGAAAAAGGTTTTAAATGCATCCATAAAAACACAAATGTTAAATTACGTTTCAAATTCCCACACACCGCTATCATACAATATATCATACAAATATACGAGTAAAGTATGATTTCTTAAAACTTTGCATAAAACTTAGGAAATACAGTATCATAGTTCTGGGGCAAAAACAATACAGGGTATTGTGTACAGGGTGAATGCAAAGTCACTGACCATTATATTTTTATTATTAAATGGAAACCATACATAAACTGTAATCAAGGTAAACAAAGTAGCAAAGGAGGAAATTTAATACTATTAACGATAGTTAGATAGGTTTCGTCGAAATATCAGTCATCAATACTAATCAATTTATGATACTGTTTGAAATTGCTAAAAAATTTTGTAATTGGGGTTATGGGCCTGACTTGCAGTATACGATGTTTGTAAGTGTTGCAATTTAATTGGCGTTGGAGATCATAGAATTGTAGTAATTTTTATGCTCTCCAATTTTTTTTTTTTTTTTTTAAGAGGTTGGCGGACCTCTTTTTTGCCTTACTTTGCCCCGTCCACATAGACTATTGATCTGTGCGTGGATCGTATTAGACAAAGTAAGGGGGTGAGCTGCTACAGTACAAGGTGAAAGGTACTGATAAAAGTCACTGGCAGAACGCGGATTCGAACCCACGACATCGCTGCCATGGTCTCGAAGTCCGGCGCGCTAACCACTACGCCACCGACTCACCCAATCATCATTTAAATTCCAAAACTGATTTTCAAACATCGAATAATAATGGAATTTTGGCACACAAAACCAAATACCAAATTCTCCAATTAAATATCATCAATACAAGGTTATTCAGAAAGAATGGTGCAAAAGTAAGGTTAATTCATTTGTATACTCTAAGTTGCAAAATAATAAGAACTGAATAAAACTGTTTCTTATATTTAAAATTTTTAATCTACATTAAATTACGCATTACAAATGCTTAATGTGAGCTGCATTAGGAAGTCTGCAAATATCCAGGCGAAATTCCAACTCAGCTTTACAATCTGTTGCATTTCCTGGGTTATGGACTGCACGGTTTCTGTTATTCGATATCTTAATTCTTGCAGGGTTTGGGCATAGAAGAGTAGTACACATTGTCTTTGATAAACCCCCACACGAAAAAATCAAATGGCGTTAAGTCAGGTGATCTTGACGGCCAACGCATCTAAAGACTGTCTTCATTTCCAGGGCGTCCAATCCAATGGTTTGGCAACATATCATTAAAAAACTCACGCTCTTTTTTTATAAAAAACACAACTGATACAAAACATATTCTGGTCAAACCAATGTTATAAACACGCCCTTTCCATTATTATAACAATCAGCTGATTGAAATCACGGAAACCGTTAAGTTTTGCACCATTGTTTTTAACAACCCTGTATACCAAATCCGGTTGTTGACCGATGTTTTAATATAATCTAACCACCATTAATGGTAATAATTTACCAATCGTTTGTTAATTCGTTTATCTTTAAAGTATGTTTGGTTGCAATAAAAAACAAAAGTAAAATAAAATCCTCAGTGACTTTTGAATTAGTCTTATTTCGATGTAATATGGAATTGAAATTAAAAAATGTTAACACTCGTTTTTAGGTCAAAAATACAAACAAAAGATATGCTAAAACATAATTTACCATAAACTATAATAAAGCATTATAACTTTTATATTTGTCAGGTAACTTTTTAGCGTACAAAGATTTATCTGTTCATTGGGTTTAGATTTTAGCAGTAAGTATTCTACCACTGGCAACCTGACTGTCATTTCTCATAGACTACATAACGTAAAAAAGTGTGTACATGGATAATAATTACAAACTGAACTGTCCCCCCAACTGTCCACTGAACTGTCAAATTACGAACCACGTGCTCTCCAGCATAAACACGAGATTATTACATTGTAGTCAGTTACTAAATTACTGAATGATACTTCAACAAGAAATTACAAAATTATGTTATTAGTAAATGCATTTACTCCTTCGAAGAATATTTTACCAAATGATATGAATTAATTTTATTTTAAAATTAAGATTTTATGTAAAACTGAACGTAAGAAAGAATGCAAGGAAGCATAATTAAGTGGGCGAGTTTGATGGCCAGCGCCTGGTAAAGTTTCGATGCCGCATCGCAGATGAACCGACTGACACGCCAACATTTCCTTTCATCCTTTATACGAGGCTTACGCTCTTGCTTACTCTGAGGTGTTCAATAATTCTCTGTATACACTTTCAAAGTCATTACGAATTTATCACAATAAATGAATACTGTCGTTTTCAGCATAACGCATTGCTAATACCATTGACTATAACCAATGCTAATACTGAGCCAACTACCATCTATTGCCAATAGACATCATCTATTGGAAACTGAACACTTCCTATCATGTTCGGGGCTTAAGCCTAAGAAAATTAACCTATAGCGTACAAGACACAATTTGATGGTCATAAATAATAAATATCAAGTAAATTGAATATTCCATGATGTTCAGCATTGAATGTTTAACGTAATTTGTTTTCGACGAACACCAATATAATAAGAGCGAATATTTACTCCAGTTCAGTAAACAAAATTGTGTTCGGCAAGTGTGGGTTCAGGTGCACTATGTACTTGATTGCTCAAGCGTGTAGAACATGATTGGTCCTATCTTGGTATCATGTTGCCAAAGCAATTGACAACTCTATTTAAAATCAAACACGATACCTTTGTACCTTGTACATGCAAAGACAAATTATTTGAAAATTTCTGAAATTAAAAATATAGATTTCATTAATTTTTATTTCATAATAGGAACCATGTAAAATGTCTGTTTGAACATCAAAATTAGTTTAGAATATTCTGTCATGTAGTGTTTCCTATTTACTGAGGCAAAACAATTAAAATTATTTCCTAGCCCTATGTAGAAAATTTTATTCAATAATAGAAAAGTTATAACGATTAAGACTTACTGAATTTTGTCAATATGAGAAAGAACGATCGTGTTGTTTGATCAAACCGTCAAAAGCCAAATCCATATTGGATACAGCTGTGACTCGTCTGCTGCTCATTAATCTTGATCTGATGGCGAACCGATGTCGATGGGACTTGTTGCAGCTATCCGCTGTACACTCGCATACAGGGTGATTGTTTTGATTTGATTTTGTATCTAGTATGAAAACTTTAAATACTATAGAGATAAACAAAATAACAAACAATTAAGCAAGAGGTAATTCAATATAATAATGAAGGTTGAGTTTTGTTGAAATGTTAGCCAACAACTAGGGTTTTAAAATTGATGATATGTAATTGTTAGAAAATCTTGGATTTAGGGGAACGGGGAAACATTTTTTTAGAATAAGATGCTGTTCAATCAGTTTTGCAATTTAAATGATGACGGAGAGCATGAAATGATTATCCACAATGAAATTATGAATAATCCAATTTATGAACTTCCACGCCATTAAGAATGCAAAACTGATTTCAAAACATATTTTACTACTGCAATTTTCGTCTTTTCCCCCAAATACTACAATTTGCATCAATTGCATATCATCAATCGACCAACCCTAGAGGTTGCGTGATGCCTCAGCAAAACAATAACCTCCTTCAATAGTGTTTAATTACCTCTTTTTTGCTGTTTTTAATCTTTGTAACGTGTATAGATTTCATTGTATAAAAAAAATTGTGACTTTTCAATAACCCTGTATTATAATTTACACTCCAAAGTCCACCTACACAATTACCAAAGAAGACATTAAACGCTATAAATTATATATTGCACTTTGTAACATTTCGATAAGTTAAAAATTTAGTTAATTCTCTTTAAAATGCACAGGTGATCTAAACTGGTTGTGTTGCAAAGCTGAGGACTTTGAAGCATGGATACAGGATCGTAAAGGAATGAATCATCTGCCCTTTGTCGGTAACAAAGCTACATCTTATCTTATCAATCCCTTCAGTCACCCTTCACCCCCTTCAGTCCTTTCAGTCACCCTTTTATTTCAGACCCTTCAGTCATATTCACCTTGAAAATAATACATAGGCCTACCGCTGATTGCGTCGGTGTAGGCCTATCTAATTGATAATACAAACAGAGCACATTTACTTATTTTGAACAGTTAAACAAAAAAAAAACATTTGTGCACTTCAATTTTTGTTCTCAGTCCTTATGAAAAAATCATTTATTCATGATATGTGTTGAGGAAACATGTAATTTATCTTAATTTTGAAAAATTTATTTCAATGTAAGTTTCGTATAATGCTCTTCATCACGGAAATAGTTGTGTTGGAGTTGGCTGATAAATTGCTGGATGAAAGGAAAGTTGCGTCCGAACAGGCGGTTAAGGGAAAGTGTTCTGATCCCACGAGTGTCTTTGAAACTCTGTGTTGGCCTAGTGCAGACTTCTCCGTAGTCCATTACAATAACCGTGCTTCAAATTGAAAATATTGTGCCTGTTTTATAACACGGCTTTGTTAGCAACGTCTCTACATAAAAATGGTAACGGATTTCATACATATACGTTTTTTCTACAGGTGAAGTAATGTTCATGCTTATTATTTATCGACACATGGTTATATCAATAGTCATCATGGTTATGGTTATCACACCCCTAGGTAGTTTAGTACGAGTTTGTTGCTGTTTATCCAGATACTTCTACTCTTATTTCTTTGTCTGTTTGAATGTCTAACGACTTCATGTATTAAAAACTAAAACAGAAGAGATAATAATATGGACTAAAATGAAAAACTGTTTTGACAAACTTTTTTTGAGTCAGAAATGAAATCATTTATAAGTGTTGAGTTCTAATTATTATCGATTGATTATCTCAGAGTTAACCCAGTTGGAGCATTGGCATATAAAACGGACTGGAGTGCCGATTTAGAATTTGGGTGTTCCAGTTGGTTAATCATTGGATTTTTATGTAGTCTCATATAATTGACTGGTTTATGCCCAAAGTGGTCCTCAAAATCTTGGTTGTAAAGGATCAAAAACAAGGGGGAAACTAGGGGGTTAAGGTAATTAGATACTTGTCGTCTTTGGAACTCCTTGCCCTACACATTAAGATCCATAGAATCCCGTTCCCGGCTGACGGTGGAGTATTACCTTAACCGGATGGCCGTGGCTTGGCGGGATGGCATGCTCTAGGAGTAGGTGCAGCATGGTGTGAATGTAGAATGAATGTTTTGTAAAATTGTATTTATTTTATATTTTCTTTTTATTATTTGTATCAAATTATTTAGAGAAAGCTAAAGTGTGTATGTATATATATATATATATATATATATATATATATATATATATATATATATAGTACATTATAATATATTTTATTTTAATTAATATTATTTTGTTTAGAGGTTAACTGTAAGAGAGGACCATGTGGTTCTAATGTTCGCCTCAATAAAGAAGCATTTTAATTTAATTTAATTTCATTTTCATTGTAGTGAACAGAGAGGTTATTAATTGGTTTTTAATATCCTTATGTCCTCCATAAAAACAATGACCACGACATACGAACCCTATAAAACAAAGGACATAAGCATTGCGTTATTTCTTTAATATTATATTAAAATGTCAAATTACGATTACGTTTCATATCATCACAAGTAAACCACTTTATTTCCGTATAAAGCTTAATCAATTGAATTATACATTTTAAAACTTTATTTACAATCTATGAATAATACAGTATTTATTATTGTTAATAGGCATTATATTAAAATAAAACTTAAATTATAGGAACAGAAGACTCAATTGTTAACAAGATACTTCCTTTCCCTGAAGTAATTTTCAATTTCCACTTGGTGTTTTACGACTCCAGAGGGCGCCCTAGAGACCGATGGGTTTGTTGGGGTCACTGATAGAAAGTCGTTCTTTCAGTACAGAACAAGATTTTGTAAAAACTTTGGCATTTCGTAGAAGAATTTTACGAGATAACAATAACTAAAGCCCATTTGATGCCTTTTTTCAATTTAAGAACAATCATTTGATTAAGTTATAAATTTTAAGAATGATTGAAAGTTCTATAACATCCTAAATTATCTTATCTTTTGAATAACACAATTCTTCACTATCATAAATATACACGATATATCACAAATATTATTTACTGTCTCGTATGCTATAAAATGTTAGACTGACCGGCACTGTCTATGCTTGCATTACCCCTAGGACCAATAATTTATTCAGGTACACTGATTGGCATAAACCACAGGGTAATTGATTCCATTTATCCTTCCCATTATTTAGATCCGGGTGAATGATATTTAAAAGTGTGATTTCTATATTACTGTACATCATATAAAGAACAAATAATTACTAGTACATTTTTAAAGATCTTTTCATATATGTTTTTTTTTTTCATTTAGATTCTTAGTTCCACTGGGTACTTTTGCTTCATGTGATTATACTTGTTTATTTTATTGCAGATGATACTTATCAACAACTTTGATTCACAAAAATTTTTGTCATACCTTCCTTACAGTATACGTTATCTATCTCTCGAAACAGGTAATTAAAGCCATTTTTTCGATAAATACAATTTGATATAAATAAAGGATTAGTATTTATTCATCATTGGGGCCAACTACCTAGCTAGATATACTGAGGTATGTTAAATACTCGTAAAAGCGTGTAATAAATTTACTTTGCGATTTTTAATTAGTACTACAAACTTGTGCATTTTCTTCTTAGTTATCTAAGGAGTACGAGCTTAAATATATATTTGTTTTATTTTAAATAATATTAAAATAATGTGATCGTTATTATTTTCTAGGCAATTCAATTTAGGAGTGCATGAAAACCTTTTTATAATAATTATATAAATACATGATTTAGGTCCGTTATTACTGGTTTTATATCAGAAAATTATTTCATATTATCAATGGGGGTATAATTGATTTACTTGGTAAATTTATTTATAAGCAAACAAAAGTTCTTCCTGTATATATTTATACTATCAATTATTAATTCTATTCACGTAAAATGAAGAAATGCATTTTAAGTTATGTTTTATTAACAAGACTATTAAGCATAGTTATTCTTTTTGGACTAGTTTTCTTTTAGAATTTAACTAAAATTGTTAACTTTATATTTCGTTTTTCTTTAAGTACTTTGCCCTTTTTTTCTAACGAATTAGACTGTGAACCGTTGGACGCCGTTTGCGTTGCCTCTGATTGAGAGACTGGCGATAGCCAATAAACTATCGAGACCCTGATCATGGGAGACAATATTGTCCCATAAGATAGCTTCATCTGATGTATTCTTAATACAAGGCCGGAAGCATAATATTTACGTTACAGGAATTATTTTGAAGTGCATCACATCGCATTCTTACCGCTTGCTCTGTATCGTAAAAATAGATTTGGTCATAAAGAGCTTTCTTGGTTTGCATCTAGATTAATACCTATTATGTGATGCACCTGGCCGTTCAATATAAAGAAGTAGGGTCCTCCTTGGTTCGGTTTTATATTGGCACTGGAACTTACCATAGCCAAGGCCTGGTTGTAATTTCTACAATGTTTCTTGAAATGTTTGGCCTTCTGCGAGTCCCATGTTTATGTTTATGTGTTTATGGGGGTTTCCTGTGAACATCTAATGTGGGGTGCGATCTTATAGGACTAAGATCTACTTTTCCCCCGTGACAACATTGGATGTATTCGCCCCTAGTTCTCCTCTCTGATCGAAAATACAGAGCTTTGCAATTTCTGCATACCTGATCCATAGGCCCCAGACAATGCAATGCAGGATTTCGGTTAGTCAAGCCAGGTCTTCTCACTTCGGCATCACGTCTAATACGCATGAAATCTCGCAACAATCTTTAGCTCTACCTGTTTTCCCTATTCACTCTTCGGAATCTTGGCATTATTTATGAAAGTATTTTTTTTTCTTCAGTAAAAACAAAATAGAACATTTTTATGATATTATACATTCAGATTTATAATTTACTATCTCACATCAATGTAAATATACGTCATAAAATAAAAAAAAACAAACATCATATGTTTTTTTTAGATTATCAGCAAATAACATATGTTTTGCTTCCAACTTTTTCTTTCTGACAGCAGCTGGAGTTTTAAATCAACTTCAATTCTCATGTTAATACCGGGTGTTTCAAAATGAAAGAGCAGATTTCATATATGTATTACTCTAAACCCATTAATCTAGGACGTATGATTTATATGGCATTGGATAGAGCAAACAATGAAGTTTCATTGTTGTATCAGCTGATAGGTTGTTATTATTTCCCAATGCGAAATCGTGTTAATTTTCATTACATTCTTGTAATTTAAGAAATGGCAACTCTGCAAGAAAAAATATTTTGTGTTTTGGAATTTGCTAAATGTGAATCAATAATTCAAGTGCAACGAAATTTTCGTCGAACATTTAATAGGCAACCACCTCGGCACAAACAAATTTATGAATGGCACAGGAAGTTCGTGGAAACTGGTAGTGTGTGCAAGAAAACCAGCACTGGACGACCTCGGACTTCTGACGAAAACGTTCAACGGATTCAAGATTCTTTTACTCGAAGTCCCAAGAAATCGACATCCCAAGCAGGTATTGAACTTGGCATTCCTAAGACAACCGTATGGCGTGTTCTAAAAAAGAGATTACATTTCAAACCATACAAAATTCAGTTATTGCATGCACTTCATCCTAATGACTACAACAAAAGGTATGAGTTTTGCAGTGATATGCTGATGGATATGGCGGAAGAAGGTTTCTCTGATCGTTTAATTTTTTCTGATGAAGCCACATTTCACATTTCCGGTAAAGTTAATCGTCATAATGTACGAATTTGGGGATCCGAGAACCCCGGTATAGTTGTTCAACATGAGAGAGATTCGCCAAAATTGAATGTTTTCTGCGCCATATCTTCTGACAAAGTGTACGGCCCTTTCTTTTTCGCAGAAAAAACGGTGACAGGAATAACATACCTTGACACTCTAGAGCAATGGCTGTTCCCTCAATTACTAGAGGACTCAGGAAATTTTATTTTTATGCAAGATGGTGCGCCTGCACACTTCCATGAACTAGTTCGAACATTCCTCAACAACACGATTCCAAATCGATGGATAGGGAGAGGAGGGGAAGAAGATCTCATTTTTCGACGTTGGCCTCCCAGATCGCCAGACCTCACTCCATGCGACTTTTATCTTTGGGGCTACATAAAAGACAGGGTTTATGTCCCACCATTGCCTGCTTCGCTTCAAGAACTCAGAGTACGCATAACAGAAGCTGTTGAATCAATTACTCCAGACTCTTTGGCCAATGTATGGCGAGAAATCGACTACCGATTTGATGTATGTCGTGCTACACATGGGGCGCATGTCGAATGCATTCAACCTCAGTAAAATAAACTTTAGATGTTCCTTTTATCGTTTGTATTTTTAAATGTAAATAATTCAATAAAGATTGTCTGTTATAAGAATATGAAATGTGCTCTTTCATTTTGAAACGCCCTGTATTATGAAAGAAAAAACGTACCTTAGCTTCACCCCTTACTTTTCTGAAAAATAATATTGAAAAACGAAAACCTTAATGCAAAACTACGTATTGAGACTAACATTTTGACATCTCAAACATTAAAATAGGTCCAGAAATAACGGAGGATTTTTGTTCACAAAAACAGCCCTCACGTATTAATATAATAGAATAGATTCTATTATGTACATAGGTTTAAATTTCGATTTATAATACATCTGTTTATGTACTTCTATCTATAACAAATGTCCATAAGAACAGCAAAGGAACTTGCAAGGCCACTGGAAAAGAGCCCTAAAGCATACGATAAACGAGAATAGGCCTATCATCCTCCTAGTTCAACCAATCATAGTTTAACAAAATTTCAGGTCATTTGGACCAGTAGTTTTAGCGCCCATACAAAGCACACAGAGATTCAAACATTCAACGATTCAATGATTCATACATTTATTTTTGTAGATATAGAAGATGGATAAATTACGACGATTATTATTTGTAAACTATTAATCGTTGTTATAATGTTAAGCTTCAGCAATGGTTTTACTACAATGTAATGGAATTTTAATTATTATTACTTTTACGTTGACTTTATATTCTTTAAATTAAGGGCTGATTACAAGATGCCCTCTTTTAAAAGTAATTTAAGTTGTGGTTAAATAAGTTGTTCAAGGGTTCCTTTGAAATAGTCTCAGTTGTTCCATTAACTGACTTCAGAAGGCTTTTACATTAATTGACTTTTGGGTTTTAATGACGTAAGGGCATTAAATTCTTTTGGTTAGTGTAAAAATAAAATGTCCCCTGGGTTCTTACCACTCTATTTATTTCTCTAGAATGACTGCAAATAAATTATTTTAAATAAATTTTAATTCGTTTTATTTTATCCATTTTAAACTTAAATTATGCACATATTCAACAAAGGTTACACAATAACCAACATTACACCTAAAATGCAAGATTCATAAACTAATTGTGAAAAGTAAATAAAATATACAAAATGCCATGGATTTACAAGCAACTCAAAATTTTTTTAGTTCTTTCGTTGAATGACGAATCAGCGATTAGGTGTACAAAGTAAAATCAAGAATTGGGTATGCTTGAGATAGTAATTATGGTTTATTTTACTGTCTGTATTTTATCACATTAGACAGATATTTCAGTTGAGGAATGTTTAAAATTTATATCAATCATAAAATAAATAACATTCATATTATATTTCTATTTATAGAGCTAAGGAAAGCTCATTCACTTTATATCCCCTTCTACAACTTTATGTGTTAAGACTAATTGTTACCATAGATGTTATATTCCTTTGTATTCTGCAAAGTTGCTGATATTTTGTTTCGTCCATCCCAATACGCGCAAAATAAGCGAACTCCTAGTATCTTCGATTTAAAACAAAAAGGCCATTAACCTGTCATAAAAGTAGAATGAAATTACTCTCCATAAATTAAACGAATGGAAATATTAACAACATTCAATATTAAAAGCATAGCATCAAACCTTAAAGGTGTGTTTCGTTTTTCTTTTACCAATGTATGACTAAATTGCACGGCTGAAAAAGGTTTCATATAATTTCAACATTATGTTACATATACAGATACTGAAACCTACGGTTAGTAATAGAGCCCAGTAAAGCACTTCTATAAAGTTAATGATAAAAGCGAGTTTACGAGTGAGTATAAACGCAAATGAGACCCGCCAGCATCGACTCAACAGCGACTAGCCGTTGTTTTATACATCTATCTCAACCCAGTTGCATCTTTGATGTGACACATTGGACATTTTAAAGTGACGGTCCATAGCAAAGCTAAATTACTGTAAATGAAACAAAGACTGAAGTTGGTTGTCATATGAAACAATAATAAACACATTATTTATGTTTATAAAATTTGTAATATATGGAGTGTATGCTCTTGGATCATTTCGAATTACTAACTCGTCTGTCCAAGAGCTGCTTCTATGTTACACTTATTTCCTATAGGAACAATCTTAAACTGTACAAGCTAAATAATCCTAAGTGCGCTTTACTTTTGAGTGTTATGATAGTGATTTCAACACTAAATTAAAATGTAATTAGTTACAGAATACTAAATAAATACTAAATAAATAGATAAATAAAAAATTAATGCAGTAGTTTTCATCAGTAAAATGTTGTTTCACAAGCAAAATTTTTACGTGATATCCTTTTCTCACATTGACATGAGCAGACGAAATGCTAAAATACTTTAGATACTTTCTAGAAACACTGACATACCGTATGGTGTGCATTTTAAGATGAATATGACTGATGGGAGAGAGTGGTAATGTAGGTTTGTTACTGACAAATAGCAGCTGATTTATGTGTCAGGATCATTAATTAATAACCCATTGGCCTAAAGCAGGTGGGTCCCCAGTATGGAACCATCGAAAAGCACGAACTTTTCTCAGCCAACAGCCTTCAGATTCAATGGCGAACTCTATAACCAACCACTCAGCTTCGCAGCCAGTTTGTAGGAGCTTCGCGATTTCTAAGGACGTTCTCGGGTTGATGCTGGTGTTTGGGGGTCTATTCAACTCAATATAGTATTTCATTCATTCAAGTTGTCTCTTTCACGAGGATTGCTTGGTTTAAAGAAATATTTTATAACTTTATACAATTATTTCTTTAAAATTATTAAATCACACATTCTCTTTTATTATTATTATTTTTTAAGTTAAAATTTGTTAAAATCTACAGTTTATTATTAGTTTTATTATTTCTGTCTACAGAATTTCGTTTGATTTCTATCTTTCTTAACATAAACAATCAAACAAATTTCAGTCCCTATGACATAACCTTTGTACCGTAAGTATTTTTTTTTTATCTTAAGCATATACTTTCTGTATTCTGTATAATCCTCTACTCGCCTACGGCTCGATGGGGGCTCCGCCCCCATGCCCCCTTAGGGGTTTGCTTAAATTCGTAAAGTAATATAATGGCTCTAGTATTAATCAGGTAATTCTACCAAGTACTGGACAGCCATGACAGTTAACAGAAGAGGCAAATACACACTACTCACAATTAATAGTAATAAGCTTTGAAAATTGCCCACGGCTCATGGTATAATCCTACTCCCTAGTTCCCCTTGATTCGTAAAAAAAATATAATGGGGTTGTGAAATATTAATGAACTTTGTAAATAGTCATCCTTAAAAATTGTTGTTTTAAAATTTTGGAGATACGATTATGATTGCACATGATTTAGGTAATAGGTGTATTCTGAAATTATAAAAGTGGAATAAAATTATAATTTTTGATGGAGGATCGCTGCTTGTAATAGAAGAAAAATAAGACAAAAGAAAGACATTTGTAATAAAAAATATTTAGTGTAGGCTATGATGCTTCAGTTTCGCCACAGGGTTGCCAAGAAATTCAGAAACCATATTTTATATTGTAAAGAAACGATGATAAATCAATCCTACAAAATCAGCAATGTACAACTTTAAATATTAAATATCATGGTTAAGAAAATTATTAAAAATAGAGCTCTCGTAGTATTTAACAAATCACAGGGTAATATTCAGTATAATAATGAAGTTACTAATGAAGTTACTTAATAATGAAGTTAATGAAGTACTCCCAGTTGTGTATCTGGTTCCAGTTAGGAAAGAAAAATACTCCGTCTAAACATGGCAGAACAGTTCACAGCCGAGCAAATTGCTAAAATCGCACCACACTAGGGGAGACCCGAGAGATTCAACCCACAACGGGTAAAATCAAAGAAAGGTCAAGCAGAACTGGCTTTACTGAACAAAGCGCCAAAACATGACGCACCACGAGAGACTCCCACACCGCGATCAGCGCCGAAGGTACTCACACTACCAAAACCGACGCTAACGGAGACAAACAAACAGCCTACTAGTCAAAGAAATGAGTCAATTATTTCAGAGGCTATATTCGGGCAAAACGTCACTGTCGTTCCAATCGCACCGAGACAACAGTTCGAAGAAAGCTACGCAGCAGTGCCGCAACTAGCGCTCGAGGTTTACCGAGAGTACGCTAAAGACGTGACGCAGATAGACAGAAAACTCATTAAAGAGGAAATGTCATACTACTTCACTGCACTACTGTGGCTACGCCTGATTGACATCAAGGCAAAGAACGGACTAAACGCTCTCACACGTGAGGAGAAGACTCTCCACAAAGACACAAAAGACGAGGTCTACAACGTACCACAACCAATGTACGCATACCTTGCGTCAATAGGATCCATTGTCGACAAAATGGGAAAACTGACGTTCTTGCAGACGCCCACACTTCCAACTGCGCAAGCAGGAGGCTTTGGAGGCTATCACGCAGCCGAGGTAAACGTAGATACTCACAACTTGTTTGAAGAGATCCCAAGTCTAGGCATCGCTGGAGACATGTTGATGGCAGCCGCCACAGCAGACGACGAACCAGCCCGCAACTTCCGAATTGCCTTCCCACAACACGCCACCTACTCAGACAACCTGCTGGGACAATTCCCAGTGATAGGTCCAAGACGAGTTGCATTGAATTGTTTTAAATTATGAGAATAATTGAAGTAATCGAGACTTTAGGTGAGAGCACTGAATTGAGTAAGTTTAACAGACAAAGTGACAGCGAAAGAAATACATTTTAGTTTAATTAAATATGATTCAATGGGTTATTATATTATTTTCAGCCTGATAGGTAATCAGATATGTAAATGGTTTAAAAAGGAAAAGCGTCGGAATTGGGTAAACGATAGCGAAGGTAATGTCCCAGCTGAGAAAAGTTCAATCGTTCAATAACTTGATACGTTCAATTCAATCGTTTCCCAAACTAAAATCTCAGCCTGATTGGACAACAGCAAATAGGTAAAAGAAGGGAAGACACACGTGTGGGACATAACTCTTCAAATTAAAACTGTGCCAGAAATATCAACTGAGTACTATATTCCATCTAGGGATCCAGATAGAGGGACAGCATACAAATAGTAAGAGTTATAGTTACTGTATTAGGTAATTTTTCGAGCGAAAACCTACAAGAAATTTTCCAGCATGAGTAAACTGAAAGTCTAGAAAACGTAATGAGACCTAAAATCTTTTCAGGCGTTACTGCCGCAAAATCATTTACAGTACTAAAATAATATGTTAAAAATATTCGCACAAGCTTCGTATAGCTCACCATAATATAGATAAAATTAATAATATAAAATAATTGAAAAAATAAACTAGATAAAATAGATGAAAATCAATGAATAAATAAATGATTTCACAAAAACCAAAAATAGGAAAACATGAACAAACGGTTTGGAACCCGCCAAAGACTATTTACAAAAATACTATTCGTTAAAAAATAAAAATGTTTGTTATGAAATAATAGTTTAAGAATAATTACCGTATTCTAGTTACTACTCTTAAATCCTGTAGAAATTACAGGGATATTAAGTTCAGTGAATGCAAAATTCGAAATTCAGATACAATGTAACTGTAGCTAGACCTATTAACAAGTTGCAGAATATCAAATTAAGTAATAATAGGTCTAATAGTTGCAACACGGTCTTAAAATAACGATTTGAGATACTACAAAAAGTGCAATGTTAATAAGTTAGATTTATGTTACTAATTCACAAACAATCTATGTGATAGAGTAATTCGTTCATATTAAACAGGTTATAAAGAAAACACATAATACGAGTATTAGCAGGTATTAATTATAATTTTTTAAGCTCAATATTTTTAGAGTGTTCACTTCTAAATATATTCAATTTCCATTAATATCACTGTCAAGCTAAGTTAATACAAAACTTCAAGCTTATATAAAATACAATATTACTATGATTACTGGCGAAAGTATTTAAAATATTAGTTACAAATTGCAAATCTACCTCTAGTAGTTGGAGGCCAAAGTATTAGGTCAGTAAGTAACACACAATGTAAAACATCACTAAGTAACAAAATATTCAAAACAATCAGTTGAATAACAATGAATTGTAAAACAACCAGTTTCGCCTAACAGGCAAAATAAAAATACTTGATTCTGGCATTCATCACAATTATTTTTTATGTTTTGTACTTTTATTGATATCGGTGCCGTCCAAGATATGTGCATGCGCAATATTGAAGGAACTAAATAATATTACAGTCGTTATTAAATGTAACGTCTACATTTGGTAAACCACCCACATAAATAAACAAGTTAACTTATAAGCTGACTTTAAGGTGAAGTAGCAACAAAACGTTAAAGAATAACACATAATATTAGCTGAAAATAATTATGAAATCTTTGTAGTTCAATTTTTTAAGAGAGTTACACTTCTAAATACTATGAATTTAATTTTGACATCACTATCAAGCTAAGTTAATACAAAACTTCAAGCTTGTGGGGAAGCAAAACGCCAAATTCAGCTACATGCAGCTAAACTAAATAAAATGTTTCGCAGTGGATCAAT
Organism: Neoaliturus tenellus; assembly: GCA_030545055.2. Classification (NCBI taxonomy): domain Eukaryota; kingdom Metazoa; phylum Arthropoda; class Insecta; order Hemiptera; family Cicadellidae; genus Neoaliturus; species Neoaliturus tenellus. The sequence goes on along the minus strand of CM061531.1, from coordinate 67,034,846 downwards.
AAAAACCCCTGAAATTAGGAAAAATTCCCTTCTTCACGCTCTGTATATCGACTTATGTATAAACAAAGTGGTAGTAAAATGAGAGATGTTCGTTGTGATTGTGTCAGGTATGTTTAGGGCCAGACGTTTTGGCCGCAATGGCGGAAAACTAATATGAGTTCTCATTACTAGTAAGCCAACGTGGTCCGCGATTAAAACTTCCAAAAAACACTACTGTAAATATCAGTTACATGACAACTCATGTAATATTATATGAGTAGTTAGTTTGTTTCAAACAAGGGTGTAGTTGAAAGAGATCATTTAAACACAAGCGAGAACTAAACCTGCAAAGTAAGATTGAAAGTGAAAAATTGCTAGTTTTTAGAATTTTTTATGAATGTGAATCGTGTCAGCTAATAGAATGCCAAATTTCAAGTCTCTAGCTTGAACGGATCCGTCCAAACTTTTATGTACATCAGTGAGTTACCCATGCGGGAGTTGAGGAGGTGTCATGCAAAAGGAAACATATCCACTTTAAAAGATTTTCGGAAAACGCAGAAAAACCATTATTTAATTAATTTGTTAGTAAAATCTGAAAAAGTTTAGTCATATATTTCCTTTCCTTGAAAATAACAATTTTTTTTAACCAGTTTTTGATAAATTTTATACCAATATTCAAATATTTAATGTTGAAATATGGATATGTTGTATTTTGATTGAACGCCTCGGATGAGTTCTTTTTTGCTTGAACTGGTTTGGGATATGTTTTCATTTGCTCGGAAATTGGTTAAAACATAGGCCTACTAGTTAGTTTAGTTTGATGTAACTTGCTTATTCTGTAAAATAAAAATAAACGGTACCTTGAATTAAAAATACTAACAATATAGGCTGATCATTTGAATTTTTTATTCTTAACTTACAATATTAGATAGGCTAATCTTCTAATTGCAAAAATACCGGAACTCAATTTAGAGCATAGTAGTTTATCAATGTGAAATGTCCAATTAAGATTTTTATCTACTATTAATCCTAAAAATTTTGTATTATCTTGGAATTGTAAGGGAAATTATTGTGGATTTCCAATTACGCTTTTAGTATTCTTACATGAGAACTTGATAAAAGTCGTTTTATTTTCATTGAGCAAGAGGTTTTGATTACCTAGCTGTGTTTTTACTTTGTTTATTGCTGTTTCTACTGCTGGAAAAATTTTTTTAATATTTTTGTCTGAAATTGTCAAATTAATATCATCAGCAAAAAGACATAATTCATTATTTATTTTTAATTCTGTAAGGCATTGAGGTAGTTTTCCTACATAACAAAGAAATAAAAATGGACCAAGAACAGATCCTTGTGGTACTGAATATTTAATTAGTCTGGTTTTGGATTTTATTTTTAAAACTCTGTTTCGAGCTTTTTGTGTGGTTTCAACATATTGCAGCCTGTCAGTTAAGTAAGATTTTATTAAAGCCAAATCTTTACTATTGATTCCATAAGAACTTAATTTATCAAGCAAAATTGGATGTGATACACTTTCAAACGCCTTAGTTAAATCAAGAAATGCAGTAACAACTTGTTCATCATTATCTATTTTATTTATTACATATTCAATAAAAGATATTATGGCAGTAGTTAATATAGCTGTTGCATCTAGGGAGTCACGTGATAAAATACTGGCTCGTCATTGGCTGCAATGGATGTGTTTTCTTCTGCTTGAATTCGGGCTTGGATATGATCTCTTTTGCTCTAAACTCTGATTTTTGGAGTGTAAAATCAATTGGATATGTATTTTTCTGCTACAAACCAACTTTACCATTGAAAAGCAATGAGGCCAAAGACCATAGAGTGATAAAAATCTCAATTTTGAATTTCTATGGATATGTATGCTTTTGCATGACACCTCCTCAGTTTATATTTAGGATTTCATATATCTTAACCTTTTAGTGAGAGATAGCTTAAAAAAATAATAAACTATCATTGTTTCTGTAATAAAAATCGTTATTTTTTACTTGGATGGCCTAGTTAGTTACGTAGAATATAGAAAAATCATTCTGTTTTGAACCTGAAGTAGCAATTGATCTTTATTTACAACAGTAAATCTAGAGTAACAATTAGTTTAGTTTCCACAATCCCATAATTTTAATTTTTTATAAAGCTGAAAATACGATTATAGAATGAGTTTTATCATCAACATTAAAAATATAAACAATCGTGGAACATGAATTATACATAGGAAATAAGCAAAAAATGTGTATAACTGTCTATTTTACCTAGCAAGTGTTTTAGCCAGGATAAAATGTGTTAAGATTCCAATGTACATTGCGTTTTAATATCTATCTCTGTTTTTAATTTCACGATTCTTATAATCCTTAATTTACATAATCAGCTTGAACGTTACTCAGTTTAAAACAATGCCACTCGCTGTTAAGCTAAGATTCCTTTAACTTGGGGTAATTGAACTGGGTAGAGCCCTGAGGGACGTAGTATGTGAAGTCTTCTCTTATCTAAATTAAAAGTTAGGTCGGGGCTTGAGGTTTAGTGCTTCCTTAAGCCACTCGGTTGGAGGGCTCCTCCGTCGTGGCTTCATTAACAACTTTACAACAATCGTAATGCTAAGAACTTAACATGACTTGGATTCCATTGTCAGTTTTAACATGTCAGTACTCATAACTAATAATAATAATATATTGATTGCATTGGTGTTTTAGACACATTTCAATGTTAATAAAATTACGATAAATTTCGGAATTACATTAAAGTTTTAATTACATTAGTTAGTTATTTAATTAATTTAAATAAAACACATTTACATTACAAATAAAATGTTCAGTTAAAATTAATTTTCAAAGTCTTCTTGTAGAAATTGACTTGTAGTTTTTTTTTTTTTTTTTTTTTTTTTTAGATCATCTGGCAACTTGTTGTATAATTAATATTTTATCGTGTAAAACTCTTCTGCGATCTTGCATATTTTACTCTTTTTATTTCTAGATTATCGTTTCCTCTGAAATTTGTTCACATTTATCCATAATTTTGCTTGTGACTTTCAATATTTTATAATTATTAGATCTTGAAGTATGAAATTTGACGGTAGTGTCATATTTAATTTATGAAATAATGGTTTACAGTGAGTGTTTGTTTACACCACTTATAACTCTTATTGATTTTTTTAGCTTTGAATATTTTTCCATATCAATGTAAATTCCCCATATAGTACAGTAAAATTAAGTGAAAAATTGCATGAACCCAAAAAAAATTACTACAACCAAGGAATTTGGTACAGATGTTGGGAGTATCTTCCTTTTGAACATACTAAACGTCCCCTAAAATTGAAGCTGTGCTACGGCCGCCATCTTGGAAAATGGCGGCAAATTGTTATATTTTGGCTATAGTTGCTTTATTATTAGAGATACAGGAAAAAGCTTGAAATAAAAAATGTAGGCAATTAAAAAATACACATTTTGTTCATTTACATGTTTCCTCTAAATCCCACGGTTTATGAGTTATTTTTGATTAAGTGTAAAGAATTTTTTTAATTAACCAAAATTGATGTGTAAGATTACTGTATTGTTATTATAAGACATTTTAAAAAGAGTTTCTAAAAGATAAATACAACATTTTCAATGAATATTACATTATTCCAAATCCCTTTAAGTTTTGCCCAGGTTGAAAATGTATTTCTTCTCTACTTATAATATTTCTTTGTATAGTATTAGGGTGAATCTCGTAAGGTGTCCTAAATGGATTACAGACAAACGCTTAGCCCTACAACCTTCCAACAAAATTACTTTCCACTAAATTGACGCCAAGGAATAATTTAAAAATATTTTTAACGTTGTATAAATACAGGGTGTACCAAAAACTGTGGGTCACAGGTTCGAATCTTGGAAATTTCAAATACAAACTTATGTCATATTATACATCATTAGAAAGGTCTATTTAAAACAAACAATTTGGTGAAAACAAAATTCAGTTATCTTTTTTCGTTTCAATATGGCGTCCATTTTTGTAGCCAAAATCGAATTTACGGAATACCCTGTAATTACTTCATTGTTTGTCATAAAGGACTTCTGCTTCTGATCAAAAATATTTATTTCAAATAAGCTAAGCTTTACAATGATATGTCACAAGACAACATAAATAACTAAAATTTCTAAAAATTATTATTTTTGAAAAATTTTACATGAACAAAACTCAAAAATTTTTAAAGTTAAACATGTCATTTTGTATATCATTTTAAAGCGCTCATTGAACTGAGCAATTTACACGAGTGTTGTATCTCTTTTTATTTTGTAGTAATAATGTAAAAATGTCATTTTCCCATATCATTTGCAAGTTAACTAGGACACGATAGTATGGCAGTCCTTCTTGCATTGTTGCCATACCATTAAGAGTCATCTTCACCTTTGGGCGAGTAGCCCATTGTTGCGCATTCGGCAATGTTAACCATACATACGGCTTTTAAGGCAAAACATGGTATTTTATTCCCCTGTTTCGGACGCCGTTTTTCAGCCGATTTTATTTAAACTTGGTAGGTGTTTAATTGAATAGTTATATTAGGCCCCTCATACCTCGAAATTTTGAAAATTTAACAAATATTACTCTCTGTGACGTTGCAAAGTAACTCGATCTTCCTTAGTAATAGTAGTACTTTGTAATTTGTAAATTTGTAATAGTAATAATTTTGACTGCCATATTAACTTGCAAATGATATGGGAAAATTACATTTTTACGTTATTACTACAAAATGAAAAGAGATACGACACTCGTGTAAATTGTTCAGTTCAATGAGCGCTTTAAGATAATATACATTTAACTTTAAAAAATTTTGAATTTTGTTCATGTAAAATTTTTCAAAAATGTTAAAAATGTTGTCTTGTGACATATCATTGTAAAGCTTAGCTTGTTTGAAATAAATATTTTTGATCAGAAGTCATTTATGACAAACAATGAAAGAAATACGAATGAAGAATGAAGAAGGGTAAAGAATAAGAATGAAGAAGGGTATTCCGTAAATTTCGATTTCGGCTATAAAAATGGACGCCATTTTAAAACAAAAAAGATAACTGAATTCTGTTTTCACCAAATTGTTTGTTTTAAGTAGACCTTTCTAATGATGTATAATATGACATAAGTTTGTATTTGAAATTTTCAAGATTCGAACCTGTGACCCACAGTTTTTGGTACACCCTGTATTTATACAACGTTAAAAGTATTTTTAAATTATTCCTTGGCGTCAATTTAGTGGAAAGTAATTTTGTTGGAAGGTTGTAGGGCTAAGCGTTTGTCTGTAATCCATTTAGGACACCTTTTTTTTTTTTTTTTTTTTTTTTTTTTTTTGAGGGAGAGGCGGAAAAATGCATTACGCACACAGGTGGCCAGCCTGTAGTGTGGGGCTCCCCTAAAAACGGGTTTACCCACTAAAAAACCTCCTCTACTCTTTAGGAATCTAACCTGGAATTGTTTGTCACATTACGTCAGGCTAGGCCTAAATTTGGCTTACGCCCGTGGGGCTCGCTCCTTATCCAGCCACTCGATCAAGGGATCTGGGCCACTTCGCGGTCCAGATCGGTTTTCTTTTCCAGGAGGATGCCCCGGACGAACTGTGACAAACAATCCCAGTTGCCCTCATCCTCCAAAATCTTTTGGCAGACCGAGTCCACCGAAAATACACCAAAGATTTGTGTGGCCTCCAGGCGGGGCCCTTCCCAACGGGGACAGCGGAAGAATGTGTGTTCCGCATCGTCGGGAACACCCGGGCAATAAATGCAGTCCGGTGAACCGGTCTTTCCCATCCGGTTCAGGTACGACCGAAAATAGCCGTGACCTGTCAAAAATTGGGTCAGGTAGTAGTCCACCTCCCCATGCCGCCGTTCCACCCATGGTTGGACCTGCTTGATAAGTCGCGCAGTCCATCGTCCTCGGGTGTCGTGCTCCCAGCTGTGTTGCCACTGCTGGAAGGTTCGGGAGCGCTCTTCTGTTCTTGCCGTGTCCTTGCCGATCTCGCCTTGTCTCTGATAAATCGCTTTCCTCTCCCCTGCCAAGAGCTTGACAGGGATGACTCCGGCGACCACCAGGACGGCAGGCTCGGACACTGTCCGGTAGGCGGAACACACCCGGAGTGCAGCTTGACGCTGAACCCGGGCGAGTCGCAACCTGTAGCACTCCTTATCTAGAGCGCCTGCCCACACCTCTGCCCCGTAAAGAAGCACAGACTGGACCGCGGACATCAACAGACGTCTTCTGCTGGATCGGGGACCCCCGACATTGGCCATCAGCCTACTAAGGTAAGTCACTACCTTAGCGGCCTTGTCCGCCGTACGGAAGATCTGATCCCTCCAGCTTAACTTGGTGTCCACCATAACCCCGAGGTATTTGGCGGCACGAGTTGATGTGACCACCTCCCTTCCCACTCGAAACGGGACGACGGTGTCGATCCTCTTCTTCGTGAGAATCACGATCTCCGTCTTACTGAGAGCAAGTGAGAGACCGTGATCGGACATCCAGTTGTTGACCACCCGCATAACTCGGTTCAACTTCAGTTGAGCCAGCTCAACGTTGCGTGCAGCAATGAGAGCTGCGACGTCATCGGCGTACCCAACCAAAGTGGTTTCCTCAGGCATCTCGGACCTCAGGAGGCTGTCATAGGCAACGTTCCAGAGATCCGGGCCGAGTATTGAACCTTGTGCGGCACCAGAAGTGACTTCCATCGTCCGCGTTCCGTCCCTCGTGTCATAAATCAGGCTTCGAGAGCGTAGATAATCCTCGATGAGCCGCAACAGATATGCAGGAATACGAAAGGTGTTGCGAAGCGCATCCAGCATATCGACCCACCTCGCCGAGTTGAAGGCATTCTTGACATCAAGCGTAACAAGAAGCACTACTCGGCGGGAGAAATGGTTGTGGCTCTCGGCTCTCTCCACAGCTCTCTGAACTTCGGTGACAGCGTCGATCGTTGACCGTCCCTTTCTGAAGCCGTACTGACGGGGGCATAAGTCCCCGGCAGCTTCCACGGCAGAAGTCAGGCGGGAACGGATCAGCTTCTCGAACAGCTTTCCAGCCGTGTCCAACATGCAGAGAGGCCTGTGGGACGACGGCAGCTCGGGATCACCTTTGCCCTTGCTGATCAGTACAAGCCTGGCTGTTTTCCAGGGAGCCGGAAACACCCCTTCTACCAAACAGGCATTGTACATTCTCAACAACAAGTCAGCGTTGATTAAAAATACTTTCTTTAAAGCCTCACTGGGAATCCCGTCCGGGCCAGGAGCCTTGTTGCTCTTCAGGGAGAGAACGGAGGTTTCTAGCTCCTCGAAAGTGAAGAGTGGAACGTCCTCTACCCGTCCGAAGTCAACCGGCGGTCGCTGTGGATGTTCAGGAAACAACGCAGCGACGATCCTCCCCATGGTGGCGCCCTCCATGATGGAAGGTGGAGAGCGGGCGCCGAGTTTCTGTGTTACAAGTTTGTAACCCAGGCCCCAGGGGTCGGAATCAACGTCGTCACGAAGTCTCCTCCAGCTATTCGCCTTGCTCCTGTTGATCGCCTGGCGGAGAGATTTTCTCGCAGCTTTATAGGCCTCAGACTTACGAACTCTGTCTGCGGGGATTCTCGCTCTTGTGGCGGCTCGTCTAGTTCTTAAACATGTTCTTCTGAGTTCCGCAATCTCTTCAGTCCACCAGTAAACGGGTTGTTTGTCGCGTCGGGGTTTCCTTCGCGGCATAGACTGGTCGCAGGCCGAGACGATCAGTTCCATCGTGGATGTTACTAGTGCCTCGGCCCCAGCCTCACCAGGATTCCCCTGCGCTCCCCGAGAGATGACTTCGGTGAACTTGACCACGTCCAGTTTGTTGGTGTTCCACCGGCGTGGCCCTTCCCGAGATGCGGAAACTCGACGATTTGCCTGATCATGCAGGTCAAACACGACGTATTGGTGGTCGCTACCCGTGTAGTCCTCCACAACCCTCCAGCCAGAGATCCTCGGAAGGAGCGACTCAGACGCAAAGGTGACATCGGGGATCGTGCCTCTCTGCCCGGGGCGCCGAAAAGTAGGTGTGTCGCCCTGGTTGAGGACGACAAGACCGGCCCTGGCGATGAAATCCAGGATGTATTTCCCCCGGGAGCTGGTAGAGGGCATTCCCCACTCGACGGCCCTGGCGTTGAAATCGCCACCAACGACGACATGCCCGGTGGTGCCGAGAACGCACTCCTCTAGGCTATCTATCTTGTCGCGGAAGTCCTGGACGGCCTCGTTGGGTGTGAGGTAGCAACTGAAGATAGTCACGTCCCCACACCGAACCCAGACGAATCCTCGGCCGCGCCCGTGACTCCGCACCAAGACATCTCGTGTATTACGTGCCCAAAATGCAGCAGTACCGAGGCTGTCCGAGATCCAAATGTTTGGGTCTCTGTCCCGATACTGTTCGCTGATAAGGAGCGCGTCAGCACCAAGTTCTCGGGCGAGCTGATCTAGAAGGTTATCAGCTCCCCAGGATCTATGAAGGTTGGCCTGGAGGATGCGAATTACCGGCCGCTGCCTTTTGCCTGTTCAAGTGCGGCTCTGAAGGCACCGCACTGACCAGACCCGGGTAAGTGACCGAGGGCACTGGAGCCTGAATCCTTGCAGAGGAAGCAGGAGGGGCTCGAGGAACATTCCTTGCGTTTGTGGCCCTGGCTTCCACACTGGAAGCAGTTGGCACTCCTGTCGGGCCCTTTACAGTTTCGGGAGGAGTGGCCGAAACCGAGACAGCGGAAGCATCTCGAAACTACCACCCTCCGTTTGAGCCTGCAACTGACCCAACCGACTCTGAGGTGCTGAAGGCTAAGCAGCTTATTGGCGTGCTTTTCGCCCATCTCAGCAACAGCCATCCGGAGTTGACTTCGGTTGGGCTTTGTCAGCCATACCCTCACTCCATCAGCTGGTATCTCCGGGAGTGCCACCTGGATCGCACGGGTCACCTCCTCTTCGGTGGAGAGGGCATCAAGGTCCCGAATCTCGACCGAACACTTCGGTTCTAGGGCCTTGATTGAGCCTTTGTCCCCAAGTGCAGTCTTGAGGGAAGCGGCAAAACCGATCTTGTCACTCGACTTCCCCAGTTCGAGGAGGACATCCCCGTTCTGGGTTCGCCGAATAGACTTGATAACGGTGTCGGTCTCCTCCGGTTTGGCCTGCGATCTAATCTGACCCAGAACATCGGCAAAAGATCGCCCCCCTAAAGGCTTGATCAAGATTGCCTCCGTCCTGGGCTTCTTAGGCCTGGGTTGTTTAGGCTTTCTGGCAGACTTGCCAGAGGCCTCCTCAACCGGTTTCGAGACTTGCGTCCGCTCCACCCTCGACGCACTTTTCGAAGCCGCCTCCGCTTGCTTCTGCCTCCTCCTTTCTTTCTTAGACAGGCGCGTCTTCCAGCCCCCCAAAGGTGTTGAGGTAGAGTTTGCTGCCAAGGCAGGATTAGCCGCCGGAGCAGGAACCTCTGCAGGAGTAGCCGCTGGAATCACGGCAGCGCCCGGGGCGGATTCAGTAGCCTGGACAGGAGATGTCTGCGATGCCGCAGTGACAAAAACCGGTCTCGGCACTGAGTCCACCTCAACAAGCTCAGGGCTTCCAGGCGAAGAACCGCTCTGCCTCTTCTTTCGCTTTCTGGCTTGAGTCTGGGACTCAGCTAGGTGAGCTTGAGGCGAAGCAGAGATGACTCGGTTCGTGACATCGCGCTCCTGCTTCACTGCCTTTAGCCTGATTTTCCGGCATTCCTCGATTTCTTCTAGAGCATCTTCGAGTTTCGGGATCCCCTCTTTTATCGCCTTGTTCACGTTCTTTTGAATTAAGAGGGCCTTGGCCATCTCCTTCAAAAGAGCTTTCATCTTCTTCAGAAGTGAGTCTTCCTCCTCGTGGGCGTCGTCCTGCTGCTGCCGAAGCATTTGCAGCTCGAATGCCGCACGAAGAGGGCTCTTCCTGGGAGGAATCCCTTGGATATTGGCTAATGGTGTTGCCGGCTCGGCCACCTCCATCGCCATACCGATCTCCTCCTTCTTCTGTCCGGTTTTGGACGACGATCCGTCACCACCAAGAGCCTTGAATGGCACCGGCGGGGGGGTGGTTTTAATACCCTTCGTCGGCGTTCCAGTGTTCAAGGTCGGAGACCTCTGCAGTCTTGAGCTGCGCTTAAAGGCGGCCTGCTCTATTTCATCATCGTTCGTGTTTTGCATTTTTAAATCCATACTTTTGTTTCACCAGCGCATCGTGCGGCAAGAGGCGGCCCTTCATCGGCCGAGAGCGGGTACACCCTCGGAGGTCTACCCCCCGTAGGAGATAAGACACCCCTACCCCGGTACTCCGGGGCCCGAACCTCCGTTTGCCCAGCACCGATACACAAAATGTGCCGGACGTGCTGGGGGTCGCACCGTGGCAATGCAGAGTCCGATCCCTGCATCCATGCCGCACTCCCTGACTAAGGTCCGAAGCGGCTGGCTTCTGACGACACACTGGAGGAGACCATCGGCAGTGCGAGGCACACATCAGTCCCTGCAACACAACAGGGACACTCCCAGGACCCCCCAGCATGCGCCGGTCGAAAGAAGGTGGAAAGACACCCTTGATTCGGGGTCGAAAACAAGAAGGTGAGCAAGGTTAGCTCAGGAAAGAATAAAGACGGTGAGCTAAGACCTGAAAGATGAGAAGAAAGGCCCTAGCTCGGGAAGAACTGTGAGGAGGGTCTCACAGCTTGGCTCAGGTACCCCGGGGTCGCCAAGAAACACCCGTACAGTGGAAAGCCCACTGCCCCTGAGGGAATTTAGGACACCTTACGAGATTCACCCTAATACTATACAAAGAAATATTATAAGTAGAGAAGAAATACATTTTCAACCTGGGCAAAACTTAAAGGGATTTGGAATAATGTAATATTCATTGAAAATGTTGTATTTATCTTTTAGAAACTCTTTTTAAAATGTCTTATAATAACAATACAGTAATCTTACACATCAATTTTGGTTAATTAAAAAAAAAAAAAAAAAAAAAAAAAAAAAAAAAAAAAATTCTTTACACTTAATCGAAAATAACTTATAAACCGTTGGATTTAGAGAAAACATGTAAATGAACAAAATGTGTATTTTTTAATTGCCTACATTTTTTAGTTCAAGCTTTTTCCTGTATCTCTAATAATAAAGCAACTATAGCCAAAAATATAAAAATTTGCCGCCATTTTCCAAGATGGCGGCCGTAGCACAGCTTCAATTTTAGGGGACTTTTAGTATGTTCAAAAGGAAGATATTCCCAACATCTGTACCAAATTCCTTGGTTGTGCTAATTTTTTTGGGGTCAAAACACATTTTTACTGTACTATAGTAGTGTGGCGTAGTTTAGAGTTTAATGAATGTAAGAATAATACACAAGTAAAAAGGCATCCTCTGTAATAGAATGTTTCAATCTCCTCAAGTATACTCCTTTGTTAGTTTTCTTTAGAATGTTATCTGTATGATTTGTGAAATTTATATTACAGCCCAGAATAACCCACAAGAATTTTAATGATCAAATGTTACAATTAAGTTTGAATATTCCATTGTAATTAAATTCAATTTCCTGAGTCTAATCAAGATGAAGGTCCAGTGTGTTTGATTCACACCAAGATTGTAATTTTCCTGTTACCTCTGAAAATTTTCTTTAATAATAATATATGTTTTTGCATGATGATTCCAATGTCGTCTGCAAACATTATAATTTTGTGTCGTCCAATGAAATATGCAGTTTAACATAATTTATATGTATAGTAAATAATAAATTCCCTAATGCAGATCCTTGTGAGACCCCATTACTACCTTTTTTATATTCTGAATTTACACCATTAACATCAACCGATTGATATCATTTTGATATGAAGGATTTCATTAATTTACGCAGAAAACCATATAATTTAAGTTTATCAATGAGTATATCATGACATACAGAATCAAATGCTTTTAAAATGTCATGCGTTTTGAAAGATATGAATTTTTCTTCTTCTTCAATATCGGATATCACACTGGACATAAGACTGAATAAGGCTTTAGTCGTCTATATCCGGATTTGATTTTTTCTATATCCGGATTTCTCTTTTGCAAATAGAAAGTTTTCTTCACAATAACTATTATTTTGCTGAGATAAAAGAGATTCAAATACTTTGAACAAAGCCGGAACAATACTGATTGGTCTAAAGATAATATAATCAATTTTTCCAGACTTGTCCAGCTTTTAAAGGAGTGAGCCCAATGGGCTTAGGCTAATTAGGTTCTAGCCTGATGTAATATGACAAACAATTCCAGGCCAGATTCCTAAAGATTAGAGGAGATTTTTAAGCAGGTAAACCCGTTTTTAGGGGAGTCCTACACTACTAACTGGCACTACTGAGTGCGTAATGCATTTTTCCTGCCTCTCCCTAAAAACTTTTTCCAGACTTGTAAACAACCTTAACTCTTTTATATGTTTATTATATATAACTTGATCTATACACTCATTGTACAATGATGTTAATACTTCGCATATCTTTTCAGCTGAATGTTTTAATATCATAGTATTTACTGCATAGCAGTCTAAACACGTACTTGCCTAGACTTTGAATAGAGTGTCATATACTTGTTAAACTTTAAAGTATTTAAATTCAAAAGTTGCATGTATGTTTATGAAGTTTATTTTGCAATAGGTGCTACATACCTTATTGATGCTTGATGTAGGTTTGAATTTTTTTTTATATTATCATTAAAACAATTGTTGAATCCTTCTGCGGTCAAATCAAATGTTTTGGAATTAATGGTCTTTCACTTTTATTGTAATTTGTTGATTTTTATAGCTTCTCATGTTGCTTTACATTTCTTGGAGCTTTCACTAATCTTTTGACTATTGAATTTAACCTTAACCTTTTTTACTTTATGTTTGTATAAAACTTACAAATGTTTTTTAATGGCCTCTCTTAACATGGTTTTATAAAACTTTTTTTAAACTTCAGTTTTTTCTTGTTCATATCCACAGAATAAATATTAACATTTATTCTTCTTCGTTTTTAGTTCAGTTGTGTACCAATTACTATTGATCAATTGAGAAAATTTCTTTAGAAGAATTGATTTGATTATAGTGTCACCAATAACCGAATATATTTAAAGAAATTTGGGGGAAATATTTACTGGATGGCATAGGTTAGTTGCGTAGTTTTTTATACAAAAACTGGTTTAAGTTTTATTTTTTTATTACCTTTAATTTTTAATAGATTTTAAAACTTTTTGAGATTTACTTTGTAGCCTGTATGACATTTGAATTTTCTACTTAGTTTTTACTGTTTTACCAGAAAAGGAGGAATAATTAAAGCGTACACCATATTATCAAGTCTTATCTCTCAGTTGCAAAATTAGATGAAAATCAGAATAAAAGTACATTTTAATGAAAAATAAGAAACATAGGTAGTCAAGTGTTAAACAAAGACATTCAAGAAAATTATATTAAAAAAAAGACCGAGTCTTTCTTCAAAGATTATTTTATTGGAAGAAACGAACTTAAGGCGGTTTGGTGAAAGAGTATTAGTTAAGAAACCACAAAGGAGAAAACGCGATTTGTTATCTTTGAAGTTAGTTTACTTGTTTAACTTTACCAGTTGTACTGTTTGAATTTTTCAATAAAAAGTTACAATTACACCAGCGGTATCCTACATGATCAAAATCTCAGCGACAAATCAGCAGTTTCTGATATGAAGATTAACCATGGAAGATGCAATAAATATTTAATTTATCTTTATAATCTCTCTTTTTATGTTCTCTCTTTCGCCGTTCTTTTGCGTATAAGAAAAAAACTGTCTAATGTTAAATATTCATTAATTTGACGACCGTCAGGTACCATACTTATCAGAATTTAAATAGCCATCGGTAGCAAAGCCTCATAAAAATAAAATTATTGATATAGATGTTTGCCTTTAGGAAAGGTTATTTAGAGGAATGCTTAGAGAATATTGCATTGCTCTATATCAGATTGTACAATTTGAGGGTCTTTAAATTATATGTAAGCTACAAACCGGACTTGTAAAAGGGTCAAGTATATATTATGTTAATTTATATTCGAAATCTTTGATTGTATGATTTTTATGACAGTTTTATCAGAAAATAGTTTTCAGTTGGTTTATACATATAAGGGAGTTTCCTCCATCATACTCCTTCAAGGGAAATATTTAATTTTATGACTATATTAACCTACGGTTATTTTTAAGATTTTTTTACTTCTTGCAAACCGTTCCCAAGGATTCATCCGGTCAGGTAGTACACACTTTTTCATTTGTAAAGAGCAAAAAGAAAAAATGCACTCTTTTTAAATTTTCCATTATGTGAAGCGTGTAAATGTTACCTAACCTTTAAATATTACCTATTATTCTTTCTTAAAAATTTGCCTTGATCATCCAGGCATAACAGTTGTTGAACTTGCCTTGAGGCTGGACTTCCAGCAGGGGAGCCGTGGTGGAGTATGAGTCTCCCTTTTTATCTCCCACAAGTCGTTATAAGATCCATTTAAAAAATATAAACTGAGGTTTAGCATTTAGTTTTCAAGAGTGCGTGTTTAGGGTTTACAATTTGTAAACTGACTCCTGAGTTTTGGATAGGTTTTTGTAATTTAAAGAAATGTGTAAAATGTATTCCCGAGCAGCTTTCTTCTCTTTAAGGTTGAGAGTTTAAAAACATCTGTATAGTGCGGAAGGGTAGTGTTTTTCTCCTTAAATGTTCAAGTGTATAAGGGCAACCGACCCTGAATTCCATAGAAAATTGGTAGTACTCTGATTGGTGGCTCCTCTTGACCCTTAACCACGAGATTACCGTCCCTCACACTTGACCATACACCTAGTGACGGAAAATCCGCAGAGTTCTCATTCATGTCCTTTGCATAAATTTAATGTTTATCATGGGATGTTAACTGGAGAGCTGCAGAATATGCAGTTTCACTTGTATCCAGTTCTTGCTATGAACCCATGGACGTTTCTACAACGAACCAGAAAATCATGAATGTTGCACATATTATTTCGACATACTTGCAGTAAATGTACGTATCAAGCAAGTAGCAGATTGTTTATTATCTATAAGTTTTTCATTCTGATAAAAAGGTCTGTTCTAAGGCCTGATCAGTAGCAACGTTATTGAATTTCCCTGGCTTTCTTTTTTACACAGAAATGCCCTTGATTGAAAGCAGATTTTCCACTTTCAGGTAAACGGTAAACGTGCCATATCAGAGAGATATAAAATGCATCCTCTTACGTAATTCCCATGGTTAAACATTAAGAGAAAAGGGACCATTCTTTTCACAAATTGGATGTGCAAACCCCAATTCCCTCTCCATTAACACATCCAAAAATAATCTGAACCATTTCATAATATGTGTGCCAATATTTGAAGGTTTCATTTGAAGATGATTTATCCTTGAGAAAATTTTGAAAGGCTTTAAAAAATTGAGTTCGTTTTTCGACTAATTTGTCATAGCTGCCTGAAGCGTCATCTCGAGCACATAATGCTACTACTTTCCGCAAGGACAAAACATTACATTTTGTCTGTGAAAATGTTGTTTCACTACTTTCTTCTTCGAAGAATACTTTCAGCTGAAGTCTGCGGCACACCTCATACATAAGTTTTTAACTTAAATACGCCGGTTATAGTTCCCCTTTCAAAACGTATCGAATTGTGTTTTCTCCGTGGATTTCTGTTTCAATGAAGATATCAGAAAAAAACAGTATCTTGAACAAACAGTAAAATTAAATCTAGCCAATTTTTCGCTAAGTGGAAAGCATCAATTCTTAAAATAATTTTGTAGAAATCTTTGTTCTGAATTTGAATTAGTTTGGCAATTAAATAAATTGTCATATCATAAGATAAAACAGAATATTTACTCCCTAATAGATCATTTACTGACTGGAATTATTTCATTGCGGTATTGCATTTGGAGGTGTTGGGAATATCTTACAAAATCCGATATTAGCTTTCGGTATAGTAGATTTAGAAATTAACAGATGAAAAGGAGTCCATCTAGGGCACACAGCTGCAGCTGGCAAGGCGCTGTCAGTATCCGTCAGTCAAGTTTCTTAAGACATTTATAGCCATCGCTTTGTCCAAGTTTGTTCATAACTGTAATAAGTAATTTAGGTCTGCTGTAGTGATACTGTGCAAGTGAAACATGTTTTGGAGTAAGGCCATCGTCAGTTAAAAGATAATGTAAATCCATAAAAATAAATGTACACTTTCTTTGAACTTCGCTATTATTCATTCTATCTGAACCATCCAGTTTCTGAAAAACTATTGCCACGACGGTGGCAATTTAAAGTTGTTAAACTCTTCCGTAATTAATGGGTCATCGCACACGAATCCCTTCATGTTGAATGAATTAACTTGATATTCCTCTTTCATTTCCTCTACCCTTAGAGACCTTTCGGAAATATCTCGAATTCTTTCCACAAGGTCATTAGCTTTATTGGTTGATCTGTACACAATGGAAGATATCGATGTATTGAACGGTCAGGAAAAACATAACATTTCACCATAATGTTGAACTAAAAGTCTCTCTACAGTCCTGTTGTCTACACTGATGGATTCACTTTTGCACATATTTCTTAGTTTTCTGCAATGGAACTCAATTCCAAACATTTAAAATTAAACTTTATATCCATTTCGTTAAATAGCTTAAAAAAAGTTGTACAGGGTGTCCCAGAAAGAAATGCACTTTTAAAACAAGGAAAACAGAAAAATGGCTTTATTTACAGAAAATTTCGCAAGATTACCTGGTAGTACACTTCAAGGAAATTATTTGTGAAAGATTACATCATCCAGATGTAGACCCCTCCGGCGCCGGCACTCCGCCAAACGAAACCTTACATCTGCGAAGACTCGACGGCAGAGTTCTGGTGGGATGGCTTCGATTTCCTCACGAATATTTTCTTTCAGCTCATCGAGGGTAGCAGGATGGTTGTTGTACACCCGACTTTTTAGATACTCCACAAAAAAAAGTCTAGTGGGGTAAGGTCAGGGCTTCTTGGAGGAAAGTTTATGTCACCAAATCTGGAAATGACTTTCCCAGGAAACAGCTGCCTTATGGCAGTCATGGAGTCTCCTGCTGTATGACACGTAGCTCCGTCCTGTTGGAACCACATTTGTCGCCTGTTAGCTCGAGGTAACGTCTGCAAGAAGGGCTGTAAATGATCATTAATCATTGTAATGTAACGCAGGGAATTTACTGTCAGAGTGTTTCCTTGGTTATCCTCAAAGAAATACGGCGTTATGATGCCTGTTTGAGTCATACCCACCCAGACTGTTACCTTCGGGGAATGTAAACGCCGTTGATGTTTCTCCCTTGGATTTCCTGCAGACCAATAACGGCAGTTTTGTTTATTTACATATCCATCGAGATGGAAATGTGCTTCATCACTGAAGATTATGTTATTGAAATTTCGAAAACGACGAAGCATCTCATTTGCGTAGTTTAGCCGAAGTGGGTAGTCAGTCTCTTTCAAAGCCTGCACTAACTGTATTTTGTATGGGTGTAACTTCAAATCTTGTTTCAAAATGCGGTGAATACTGGTTCGGGGCATATTCAAAGCAGCAGCGTGTTTTCTTAATGATCGGTTTGGATTATCCTCCACAGCTTCTCGAACGCGCTCGATATTTTCTACAGAACGCACTTCTCTACGGCGGCCAATTGGACGAGGGTTCATGGTTGATCCTGTAGCTTCAAATTTGCGCACCCAGCATTTAACTATGTTAACTGATGGCGGTTAAGATCATGAAGTCTGTACTGAGCGCGGAAGTGTCGTAGAACTGTCACATAAGAAAGGGTTTTGTAATACTCGCGTACACAAAAAGCACGCTGCTCACCGGTAAAGCGATCCATGGCAAATGATTTTCCACAGGCATGGCTACAAAGCCCTGATAAGCTCCTTATCTTATCTCTCTTGGACATTCGGCTTTCCCTAAAGTAAAAGTGCATTCCTTTCTGGGACACCCTGGATTTAAATATTCATTGGCTAAGGTGCAGTTTATTATAAATTCTTCTGAGTTACTTTTCCGTGGTATCTGAAGTACCTCAACAGTTTCATCTTGTTTGAAATATAATAATATACAAAGCATATGATATAGTATCTCAGCGGCAAGGATACTATTTCATCCGAACCAGTACTTAATCTAGTAAAAATTTTATCTTGCCCTTCACAACATAAATTAAAGATTTTTATAGCGCAATTTACTTCACTAATCCTGTAAGTTGTTATTACCTTTTTTTATTCTTTTTGACGAAATATACATTTACTATGGTCATATTTATGAAAAAACTTCTTGTGAGTAACGATTTTGTGATAATGATGATGATGATCTAAAAACGGAAACATCATGTTCAGGTTTACAAATATCGGTTTTCGTAGTCAAGTGTTTTCAGTCAGTGTTTATCACTGCGTCTTATGGCAATTTAAATGTAAATGATCATTTTACAATATTAATTTAAAATATGAGTTATTTTATGTATATGGTATAAAAAATAGTGGGGTTTGTGTAAATATTTTTGATATACATAAGATTATATTTGATTATATATGGAATATATAAATGATCTATATTTGTTGTCAGATCCTTTTAAATTTGGTATCATTGGTTAGACAATTAAATTTGGAAACTTTTTAGTGTAGGCCTACTGTGCAATTTTTATATACCTATCGTTTTAGAAAAAATGTGTAAAAAATTTAAAATGGTCGCCATAAAAAATACACATCGGAAAAATATTTTTTCTACAATATCACATTTTTATGGAGGTGATTGCAAAATATGAAGTCAATACATTAATCGGTTACGGAAATAAAAATTATTAAGTGTAAAAAACCAAATGGCGACTAAACGAAGAATTTTAGGACATGCTTATTTTCTTGTGTAGAATCATCTCCCGAATATTCTGCACATTCTCGTTAATCACCCTGTAAATTTTAGCACGTATGTTTTTTTATCACAAACTATAATTTTAATACAATAATCACAATACAATAGACTGAACTAATCCTTATCATAAAATTGAAGTTTCTTAGAGTTATTTGTGTAATCATTATAACCGACTATTGCTTGTGCCATAACAAAAAATCATTTGGATACAATTTGTTAAATATATTTTTAGATATAAGATACAATTAACCTTTTACCAACCTGTAAATTTCTGAAACCCTGACACTTTTTGTGCAGAAGTAACAACCCCTGATTGAATTCACAAAGGTATTAATAACAATGATGTAATAATTATTGATTTGTTTTGAATAATATGAGGAGATAGTTACAAAATTTACAATATGCTCTATTTAGACATTTTTCGAAAACGGAATTTATTTTTTCCGTCATATTATGTTAAATTTTGAAGACTATATAAGAAGTTACTATAGGTTTCAGAAGTTTAAGAAAGAGAGTTTTATTCTCTGAAGTCCACGTCCTGAGAGATTGAGCAGTGATCTATAAGGCTTATAAATAACGGAGTTATTCCAGTTTTCCTGAATAAAAACGTTGATTTTGCGTTATAATTAAAGCAAATCAAGGTAATCTCAATAGAAAAATCTCAATAACTCCCTTATTTGTTTTCAGACCCTTAAAAACTTGATACCATTGGCCAGGTAATCAACTTCAATTTGTCAACTTTTTGTGTGTAAATTTTTGATCAAATTTACTGGTTTTTATATATTTGAGTTTGAAATGGCCGCCATTTTGGAAATACACATCGGAAAGAATAGATTTTATCTTGAAAACGAGCATCGCTGTGATGAAGGTTCATGCCAAATATGAACTTAATGCAATGATTTGCTACGGAAATAAAAATTATTAAGTGTAAAAAAAAACTAAATGGCGGCTAGCGACTAAACGAAGCATTTTGGGACATATGTTTCTAGGAAATTATTTCTTTGTTTTATTATTTTGTTTCAAAGTAATCATCTCCCTTAATCCTGAAACTTTATTTTCTGACACTCTCAGAAAGAAAATTATAGACATGATTACATACAAAAATATTTTATAAAGTTTGGCGATTGACTTTTATTGACATGGAACCGATATAATGAATGGTAATCGACTGTCAACCCAGTCCGAAAATTATAACGCAAATATGGTTCAAATATTTAAATACTCATACTACTATTAGAATCAGGATACTTAAATTAAACCTGTTTCTGTTATTCCGTAATTTGTAATTAAAATTGAAAAAGATTAATTTAAATACCTCTTATTTCAAGATGTCTTTAAAATTTTTTTGCACTTTTTTTATTACAGGATGCATTTTAGAGACTTCTAAAACTCCATGAACAAGTGGTTTTAGACTAAAAGGAAGGAAGAGAGTGTATACAGCCAGCCACTCTGCCGATTAACAGCTGTGTTTAACGAAATCAAAAGCAGAGCAACTACAGTCTCTTCAAACACTGTAGTGGATCATGAAGAATAATTAATTCAAATAGGACAATTAATAAATAGGACCTTTTTAGGATAATTAATAAATAGGACATTTTTATACAGATTATGTCATTTTTTATTATGTAAAGTTGATTATATTACTCATTTTTCTTCAGGCTTCTGCCGAACAACAGCTAAGCCCCACGAATTGTCCTAACCTGTAATATTAGATCCAATATCAATATGTTAAGTTTAATTAAATGTTTGAGAAAATACCTAAATTAATTTTCAAAAAATGATTGTCAGATAAATCATGAACCGCATGCAAAATATAAAATAATTATAAACGTTACGTTTCAATTGCAAAACACGTTTGGAAGGGAGCGATTCAATAATTTATTGATATAATGAAAAGATAGCCTAATTGGCATCAGCGCATATTTTATTTGGGTTAAAAAAACACTTTTACATGAGGGAGTTATGGAATAACTTTATTTTTATTAGAAATATAATAATTGTTTACACATTGAAGTTGGATTATATATTAGTAACATAGTTTCCTTTACAGTCAGGTTGGTACTAAGCATGCGTTTTTCTTTTATAAGTAAATGAAAAAGTAGTTTTATACCAATCAAAATAACAATCCTTGAATTATCACAAAACTTGGGAAAACAATGAAAATACTCGTGGAAAGAACACTTTGAGAGTGTCCTCAACACTAGTTAACCAGGTCAAGGTAGGCGTGAAGCCGACGCTCTCGCAGAAGAAATTTGAGGAGGTTCCCGAGGGCATAGACATCCAGCTCCTACCAACACTAATAAATTTTGTGAAATTTGAGGAGGTTCCCGAGGGCATAGACATCCAGCTCCTGACCGGCGGCAAGGACGACGTGCCCTGACACTTGTTCAGAGCGGGCTCCAACGTGGACATGTTCCAAGCAGAGTTGATGAACCTGCAAGGTTATTTTAAGATTTTAAGAACGTATGGGAAACCTGACTTGCACAAACAATTTTTGCATATTTGAAAAACAGCTGTGTTTTGTTTTGAATTACATTTGAAAATCTTTTTGCTCTTGGAAAATAATTTAAAAATTTAATATTAATATTTTCAATTTCATGAATTACTCAGATTTCTTTTGATTTTAAGTACATAGTCAACTTTGATAATGTAAGTTTTATTTCTTAACCTCATCAAACGTATATTTTGTCTCCTAATCAAATAGGTAGCAATAATTTGAGGTTAAACATAAGTCAAATCAAACATGAAGATTCGGTTCTTATTAAGAATTTTTCTTTTGATTAGATTTTGTTCATGTATTTCCTTATATTCAAATGGAACAATAGAAACAATGGCTCATTTCCATAAAATGACAAATGTGATGATGATAGATCATTTTAATCAACATACAATAGATGTTGAAAATAGTTTAGAAAGGATTTCATATAGAAAACACAAAAGAATATGGAAACTAATCCATAAAATTAGATACAGAAATGTTGATTATACATTTACAATTTTAATGACATTAATTCTACTTTGTGGGGATGTCGAATCCAACCCGGGACCCTGGCATGACGATATCCATGACGCTGATTATGCAACAGGGTGTGGGACAAGACTTGATATTCCAAGCACATCCAATAGACTTTATCAGACAACGGTGGTGGGCAGAGATGTGAGATACATGAGACCTCACTTTCAGTGGCGAGGTGATGAAAGCAGCTTTATGAGTGAGTGTCAGTGTACAGATGATGAGGGACACAGTTAGCACTTAACATTTTGACAACGAAAATACACAGGATCGCGGTGCGTGCACGCATTATGTCGGACTGGCCGCGACTTATGTAGGATGTAGGACTGGCCGCCAACAACAGGATACAACAGGATACTGAAAAGATAAAAATTTATTATTATATGAATTTGTATCAGTATCCAGAAGTAGGATTCATGAATCTACAGGTTAAAGTGAAATTGAAATAAAAAAAAAATGGCTGATGTAATTTTTGTGCAGGGTAGGCTGGTTAAAGCAGAGGCATGTTAAAAGGCATTGGGTTAATAGTGATTCTACTGTACTTGTTAAATATTATAGTTAGTTAGTCTGTAATGTTCAATTTATTGTGTAACATAAATGTTATTTAAAGTTCAAAAGAATGTTGATAGCAAAATTGTTTTCAGATGCCAGTCTACACCCACATGATAAATGTTCTTTCCCCAGAAGGGGAAGAACATTATAGAAACCTCCAGATACTAGCCAGAATATTTCCACAAGTAAGAACCCCCCTGTTGGGGGCACTGCTTTTTTAGTATAACCTATTAATTAATGTTAAATAAACTCGCATATATTGTAATATAATTATGTTTACTAATTTAATAAGGAATGTGGGAAAAATTTACTTTAAATCAATTTAAAGAATTTTCTAAAATTACAAGGTAATGATATCATTTGTGATTTTCAGACAAAATTTTAACAGTTACTCAATTATTTACTACCTAGACACACATAGAATACTTTATTTTATAAAATATTATTGCTTTATAAAGAAAATATGTCATATAGGGCTTTCACTAACGACAAATTTTTATCTTTGACCACTGACCTATATTCAAGCCTTAATGCACAAATCCAATTTTAAGTCAATATTTCTATAATTATTATTTTCATAAGTTTTCATTATTAATTTTGAGAGTGAGTGATCTTTTAAAAATTTAAATTCACAAAAACACCTCTTTTTCTACATTTTGAGTTACATCACACTAGCCATCCTTTAGACAATATTTTTATAACATAGGACCATAATCTTTCTATATTTACTTTTGATGTTTCAATTTTACTTTAATTGACACTACAATACATCTATCCTTACTTTGTAATATTGTACAATTTTTTGCCAACTTAGAACTAAACGAAATTACCTTCAAGTTACTTGTATAAAAACTAACAATTTATGCGTTTAACATTTATACGAATAAGCAAGGAGGTACGGGTGTGTATCTCTCATGAAGCTGGAGGCAACTTTAATTTATAAATTATAATTATTTCTTCTTGGTGAACAATACGTATTTAGTAAGCAAGCAACTTAAATGAATATGTTTTAACTGTGTTGTGTAAAATGTTATATTTAAAAATGTATGCTAAAATATAAGTTTTTAATGTACATAACTTAAAACTTAAGGCATATATATTTTAAATGCATCTTTAAATTTAAACCATATTTCTCTTAAACTTTCTTGGTCTTGGTGTATGTAGATCTGTGATTTGTGTCAGCCATGGCACAGCTTTCATGAAAACATTGGTAGCATATTTTATATGATCAATTACTTTGAGTTACCAAATATTACAACAACATTTGAAATATATAATAAACTTAACATCTCTTTTCAGTTTAAATGAAAACCTTGGATGCAACTACAAGGTATATCAGAAAAACGCTGGCAACCCAAAAAGAGAAAAGAAGGATTTAAAAAAAAAAAAAACCAGAGATATCAATTTAAAAATAAAAAGCAAGTGAAAGAAAAGGAGGAAGAAAAAGGAGATGTTAAGGTACAATAAATTTATACAATTACCCGATGCCCAAAGTGCTCGAATTTCGCACATTTAAAGGACGGCTGCAGTTTCCGCTGCAGGAAATGATGTCGTTGGACAAAAAAAGGCCAAGGAGTGCGAGTGGTTGGGTTCTGTGAGGGCAGCAAGAAACAAACTCGATGTAAGGAAACTGTAGTTACTGATAAACCAGTTCCTGTTTCATAAGCCGCCTCGCCTACCTTGTATATAAAGAAACTTAAAGTTCAGCCATTCATCAATTGTAGACTGGTACTCGTTCATGCGAGAGGTCTACATAGACCACATAGCAAGTACCAGTGAGAAACTAGGAAGTCCCGGTTGTGTTGTCGAAATCGACGAAGCCAAATTTGGCAAACGCAAATACAACCAGGGCAGCAGGATTTCAGGAAACTGGGTTCTGGGCGGGATTGAAAGGGGAACCAAGAAGCAGTTCCTTCCCGTCAAAGACAGAACCCAGCGAATCTTGATACAGCTGATCAGAAGATGGGTCCTGCCAGGTACCACGACAATAACAGATTGTGTGAGAGCGTATCACATGCCTCCCAACTACAAATTCAGTGTAAGCCACAGTAGACATTTTGGTGACCCAGACATAGGAGTACATACCAACACAGTTGAGAGGGGATGGAGAGATGTCAGGAACAAAATCCCCAAGTATGGTGTACAAGGTCACTTTCACTTTACGCAGAGAAAATCATTTCTCTGGGTACTTGGCAGTGTGCGTCGTCGAGAAAATGACTTCTATAGTAATTCTATAGTAATTAAGGAACTGGGGTAACCAATTAGGCTGTGGACCCTCCATCCAGCATAACCTAGAAATATTTACCTAGAATATTTACATATATTACGTAAATTATTATCATTTCGCAGTTCAAATCTTGTTAACGAATTTTAACTACTAAGGGGTACTAAAACCGATTCATCCGTGGAACTAACTTATTACATACTAAACTTTTAATTATTCTACAAATTTAGGGATCGAGCCGTAGGCGAGTACTAATGTACCTTTAATCTGTAGTGATGACGGAACATTTACCGTTCACTCCAGTAGATAAAATGTTAAATTACATTAGTTCAATAAAATAAGTACGAGAACTAAAACTGCCGGACTCTGGTCAGTAATTTCACCAGACATTTGCTCAGCTGGCACAATTTGAAAGAGAAGTTATAGAATATCAAAATATACTGGATGAATATCTCAACGAAATGGGACAAAATGCCAGGAGATAACAATCTCCTAGGTACCACTAGATCAGCTGAGAAGACCAGGTAACTTTAATTTTAAATCAACTAAACAGATTCATAATAAGTTTTTACAATGTCAGATACTATTAGTGCATTCTAAATTCAAAAACAAGGCCAGTAGTGTTGCACATTTGACCCACAGTATCTAGAATGTATAGGAGAACGGTAGGTGACACCAACAGCTGATTGAAGAGTTCCTGCCGTACTGCCTGCAACGTTGACGTCATAATGTTTACATTTACGGAAAAAGTTAAATCAGCTAAACTAACCTCAACTGAGTTTTTAATGAACATTAAATTGATTTATAGTAGTTATAATTTCAATTAAACTGACTGCTTCTTTTAGCAATTTAACACCTTAAATGTAGGATAGTTTTCAAATCATTGAAAACAATAAAAATATAAGATATTTAAATCTTTAGTGGTAAAACATTATTCCTTGGATTAGAGCCACAATCTAGGCTATTGGTATCTTGCTATATTAAGGTGAAGAAATTTAGTTCCCTTCTTTATTAATTTACACATTTTTCTCCTGAATTTAATTTATAAAGGTAAAGGTACCTCTAGCATTTTTTCAGTACTGAAGTTTTGACGGACAGAGTTAGACATAGTAGCTAGCATAGACCAACCAAAATGAATGCTAGTTTGAAAAAAATTACATTTAAAAATAAAACTCGCCAAGGTTTTAGTTTATGATAATATTCAAAAAGTTTTCACTAATAAGCGTGGTTAGCATTATATTTGTAGGTCTACTTTATAGACAAGTAAGATATACTCTTATGAGATCATTTACATAGAAGGGTGCTTATCCTTCCCTGTATGCCTATTTTGTTGTTTTTGGAAGTCATATTAGAATTCATGTCTTTTCCTTTAAATTAGCTTATAACACTAGGCTTTTATTTAAACATTTCCTTAGCCTGACGGTTAGGGACAAGGACCTCGGCTCAAGAGGTCACAAGTTCGGTTCCCGGGATGTCCATTTTATGTGTTTGCACCGCTTTAAGTTAAAAGCATTAAATGCGAAATGCACATTCTTCATTTAGTAAAAAAAAAAAAAAATGAAAATTGCAATCACTGAAATATAGGGAATATAAACTTAGGCTACCGTACTACCACGATTCTATTTAAAACTATTAATAAAAATTAACTTAGGCTTTCTTAATTTAGCATGGGTCAAACTTTTTTTAATTAGTTCAATGCAGTTCTATGGACTGTACACCTAAGTCTAGGCATGCTTTCTAGCTACTATGATAAGCCATAGACTATATAATAACAGGGTATGGTAGGAAACTGGTTAAAAGCAGACCCAGTATAAGCTTAAACACTTTTTATCCTACTCACTTTTTATCCTTTTTAGCTAACCCCAATATCATTTAATGTCATTCAAACACCTATAATCGTAACAAATGTATACCGGTATATCAAATAAATCGATAGACCTTTTCAATAGATAGACCTATTATGGTTGGTTTTAATCATCATCTTACATCTAGCCCAAACATATTTTGTTTAATTTTTTATAATTGAGTCACGATAGTACTTAATATAAAAGCCTTGTTAAAAAATTGTAAGATTATATGCCTAACCATTGTAAACTTTAACATAGGCCTATCCCATAAAATATTGTTGTATTGTGTAGGATTTTTATATCGTTATGTCGTATGGTAAGCTTACCGTAACTTAATTTATAATTGCAATATATTTTAATAGTCAACACAATAATTGGTGTTTTTTGTGTTTTCAATTGCTGTAATTTCTCTTAGAGTTGGCCTATAACAAATTTAACAAGCCTATCAACACAGGAGAAAACCAACAGCAATTAAACCAAGTTAGTCGGTACTCCTTGATATTGTATACCCATCCGTACATGTTCCATGAAGAATAGGCCTACAACTGCTTCTTGCATGCTGCATTATTGGACTAATTCTACAGCAGAACCATTTCAAGTTCACGTGGTAACTTCAAAGAAGAAAATTGGTAAGAGGTGAACCTCAAAAGTAAAACAGTTTTAAATCTCGAGGCCTGGTAAGATATTTATTTGCAACAAAAACCCTTAAAACTTTTAAGAAAATTTACTATATTTGACTTCAAAGTAGCCTAATACCAATGATTCCTTCACTGCTGTCTTCAACTTAAGACCACAAACGTTTGAAAGGATGTCTACTGGTCACTGAAGTCACCAAGAGCCACTGAAAGTCACGGAATTTAGTCAGTGGCCCCGGAAGTCACAGTAAAGTTACTGATCTAATCTTAAAGGAAGGATAGTTTTGTAAAATTTGTAAAAATTGAGATAAGTTAACGTGATTGTGAGAAAAAATGTTTGCGATGTTTGCAATTTCCCTTACAGTTTCTGAATAATATATTATACCACACTAGTCACAATTTTTTTACACTTTTCATCCCCTAAAGTCATAGAAAATTCAATGACTTTTATAGTTATCAGGCAGTAGACAAACTGTTTGGAATAATTAAAAATATACCCCACAACTTGTTTTGTGGTCTTATAGTTAAAGTTTAGGTTTTTCTAAAATTTCCCTTGAGAAAATCATTACAACAAAAACATATCAAAGCACACAATTTTTCCACTGGATTTTATAGTTTCCTATTATTTATGATGTGTGTTTTTACTCCAACAAAGTTATTAGGCATTTTGTTTTAAATATTTTAAACATCGTAGGAAAAAATTTTCATGTTTACGTCGTAATGAAAACATAACCTGTTTGACTAACAGGGCCCGTGATTTGACAGATGCAATAAGCTGCTGCCCCGTTGACGTATTTTTTGTTTTTGTTTTGTTGCTGGCACCTACCTTCTACATTCTAGATTTCTTGCATTTGACCTGCATTTTTGCTTAGGCCTGTACAATAATAATGTAAGAAACTACAGTTATTCTCCAGCGAGAAGTAAACCTGATATTTATAGTTCAAATATGTTACTTTTATGAATGTTGTAAAAAAAAAAAAAAAAAAAAAAAAAACTATATCGCTAAACAGTTTTATATTTTACATATGGAAACCTAAATCTAAATTTAAATCTAAGTTCAATGAATGCGAAATTCGAACTACTAGATACAATACAACTGTAGTTAGGCCTATGAAAATTATAACATTTATAAAATAATAACTTTAACTAGATAATTAATTAATGTTGTTAATAAACTAATGTGGTATCGAACTTATTATAGTTAGGGCCTACACATATGAAAACCAAATCATAAATAAAAATATCCAGATTACATCTATTAAAATGGAAATATGAAAATTCACGCACACTCATTTACAGTAATTAAAAGCGACAATTGTACTACATTACTAACATTTAAGGTACCATTTCTGCAAGATAAATTTTTTTGTCTCTATAGAAGAACCCTGCCACAAAAAAATTCCAAGTATTCTATAAATTGGTCCTGAAGAGGTTTAAGTTATTATGTTATGGGATCTGGGATAAGTCAATGGAGGAAATGAAAAAATCCAATAAGTGTGAAAAACAGGTTCACATGTCATAATACATCAAGTAATAAAAGTACTTTATGCACTACCAGATTGGTAATTCGGTCGCAATGGAACATCCATCATGACGGTTGCATACTCAAATAATATAATGTAGGCTACAGGGATTCTCAAGCAAGAAGTAAACCTGATATTTAATACATTGTTGAATATTGTAAAATAGGTAGTTCAGAGTATTCTTTAGTTTATGAGTGGATTCATAAATAACAGACATCGTAGAGCGTTATTGCATTTCGGGTCCTAAGCGTTAGCACAGTATTTTTTAAGTACACTGATTGAGTATAATCAAATTTTCAGTTTCCACTGTCTTTATTTAACATTTTCTTCGATAGGTTACACAATATGGACGACTATAAATGTACATCGATTTAATTTGTTGCCTAACCTTCAATAAAAAGAAGTCAAATTAAAAAAAAAATAATTAAGAATTAAAAAAAAAAAAATAATAATAAAGTGATGAATGAACAACACGTTTCAACTGCGAAATTGGGGATTATTATCTTTTCTTAATTGCTTAGGGCACACCAAGTTAACTAGTGTTGTTATTCAGGAAATTCTCAGAGATTTTCTTTCCACGAGTATTTACATTGTTTTTCTGAGTTTTGTGATAGTTCAAGGATTGTTATTTTGTTTTGTATAAAGTTGATTTTTCGTTTTCTTTTAAAAGAAAAATGTGTGCTCAGTACTGACTTGACTGTATAAAGGAAACTAAGTCAATACCACAGAATTCACCCGATAATGTGCAAACAATAATTTTATATGTAATTACAATAAATGTATTCCAAAACTCAGGCATGGGAGAGATTTGTGTGTTTGCAACAATGTAAAATATGTGCAATTCTAATTGAGGAAATTTTTTATTATACTTATAGTGTATCAATTATTCAATCAGCTCGCTTCCAAACGTGTATTGAAATTAAAACGTAACGTATATTATTATTTTATTTTTTGCATGCTGTTTATGATTTATCTGACAATAATTTTTAGGAAATTAATTTAGAAATGTTCACAAAGATTTAATGAATCTAAACATATTGATATTGGGTCTTATATTATAAGTTGTGACGATTCACGAGGCTTAGTTGTTGATCGACAGGGGCCAAGAGAAAAAAGAGTAATGTAATCAGCTTTACATAAAATAAAATGTCGTAATCTATATAAACGCGAAATAAAACTCGCTGACTGACTCATCATGAAATCTCGGGAACTACCAAACGGATTAACTTGAAACTTTGAACACATGTTCGTCTTGCCTATTAGGTGATCACTAAGAAATGATTTTGCAAAATTCCTTCAGGGCTCCGCCTCACAGGTTTTTGAAATAATGTCATCCGTATGGCCAAATTTAAATAAGAATTAAGAAACCTGCGGGGTTCCAATTTGGAGTGATTGCTTTGCTCATAGTTGCTCAATAAGAAAAGTGTTTTGTATATTTCCTTTAGGGCTCCGCCCCACATAAGCTCACAATTACTGTATAGCGTGCATGTTGAAAATGTAATGGACGATTCGCTTTGCTTATATAGTTACTCACTAAGAAACGGTTTTGCAAATAGTTGTTGAAGGACTTTAGGGCTCCGCCCCGTAGGACTTCAAAATTACTCTAGGGCCTACGTGGTTGAAATTTGACGTGGACGTTCCTCTTTGCTCATAGGTTCTCATTAAGAAAAGGTTTTACAAAACTCATTAAGAGCCCACAGAACCTCAAAATTACCATAGATTCTAAGGGATTTAAATTTAACCTGGATGTTCCGTTTGCTAACTGGTACTCACTAACAGTTTTTTAAGTTCTTTAGGGTTCTGCCCCACATGACTTTAAAATGACTGTACAGGGTTGAAATTTGACATGGTAGTTCCTATTTGCTCATAGATTCTCATTAAGAAAAGGTTTTACAAAATTCCTTCAGAGCTCCACTTACACTACTTCATTGTATCAAGGTCATTCTTGAGAAAGAAAATTTCGTTGCTTTTTAAAAATATTTGATTAGATATCAAATATTTGGGAGTTGGGTGAGTCGGTGGCGTAGTGGTTAGCGCGCCGGACTTCGGGACCAAGGCAGCGATGTCGTGGGTTCGAATCCGCGTTCTGCCAGTGAGGTCCGCCAACCTCTTAAAAAAAAAAATAATAATAATAAAAAAATATAAAATAAATTCAATCACGGGCGAAGCAGTGACGGGCAGCAGCTAGTCTGTATAATAAATGTCCCATACGTATTAATTACTCTACTTGCTCGACTACAGTTTTGATGTGACTGGAGTTGAATTGCTTTTTATTTGTGTTTTCCTACGCCTGCGACGTATAAGGGTTTGAAGTGTAGCGGTCCAAACCCTGGTCTTGATACTATTTGACATCAACCCTGTAAGGGACGCCAAATTTCCATGAATATTTTTTTTTTCTCCACTCTCCATATAAACAACAACCAACCAGATTCAATCACCTTCAACAATTACTTTTATTATATTTACAGCACAATAATTAAATATTTATTCCAAAGATAAATTACATTTTGTAAACAAAAATTAAATTAAAAAGGATCAACAAGAACATTTTGAATATTTAAAATATCAAGTTTTAATAATTTATTTGTCAAGAAAACTTGCTGTCAATCCCAAGTGAATGAATCTATTAAATCAGTGGTAAGAATATACGAACAAGATAGGCGCAGTTTTGTTGTTGCGTCTTATCTCCTTGTACCCGTCAGCTGATAGTTGCCGCGGTGCAGCACGGTCGCGGGCCGGCCGCCCGACCCTCGACATGAGCGATCCCCACTCCAGGGTGGTGGGGAGAGGCGCGCATGCGCACTGGCACAGGGTGCCCTAACAAAACCAGCGTGCCCGAGTGGAACCGACAGTTCCCCGACTCAACAAGACCCCGAATAGGTCTCGACTCAACTTGTAAGTACTCGACCGAATCTACGACTTTAGTGCTTACAATTAGCGATTACTTATTTTTTTTTAGTAAACGATTTCCGATTAAAACCATTGATTTAAGTTAAATATTCTAAACGAGGATTGATTTATTATTTTCTTGAATTTATTAAAACTTTTTTTATTTGCAAATTTGTCTTTACCAGTCCGTACCAACACGGTACGTTAATTATTTAATTACTCACGCGGTGAGAATTAAATTAATACAGAAAAGTCCGTGAAATACAGGACGGTAGGGATTAATTTGTGAATTTGAATCAAGAATAAAATCATTTTTAACGTAAAACTGGTGAAAATCATTTTGTTCTATCTTGTCCTTGCAGGTCTGTGCAAACCCGAATTGTAAATTATTTGTATTAAAAACTCACGGAGTAGTAATATTCTTAATACGAACCAGGTTCGTGGAATACGGACAGCTAGGACAAATTTATTTGTTTAGAATAAAGCCAGATTTTCAGTATTTATTCATTAAACCTCATTTTGTAACTTGTTTCTACAGGTCCGTGCAAACCAAGTCCACAAAGTAAATCTGATTAATAATTATAAATCAATTCATTATTAACTCTGTGGACATACGGTGCAGTAGAACAATTTTGAAAAGTTATTTTCTGTGCGACCGAAAACGGCAGCAGTAGGTGCAATTTGCCGGTTCTAGGACAACATATTTTTTTGTCTTCAATAAAAGCAATTGTATATTTCTGTGAAATAAGGTATTCTTAGGACTATGTTATTAGATAATTAAAAATTATTTATCTATTGCCTACGAGGTACTGACTGCCAAATAAGATTACAACCACATCCTAGTAAAAAGGTGATTGATGTAATAGAGTAGTTGCTTTGCTTTATGCTTGCTGTTTTATTTGTGCTTTGAATACATTGCCACTACACTAAGTGCATTCCTCTCAAAAATTAATTTCACAATTATTTATCCATAGTTAAATACCAGTTGGTGTCCCTCACTCCTAGAAAACTATATTTCTCTTGTTTTCTCATTTAACATTTACTTCTGTATTACCGGATTTAGTTAATCTATTCTCTTTGTTCGTGAAATACGGACCTAACAACGCTAACTCAATCTAACTCTTGAAACTCTATTTTCTTTGTTCGTGAGATACGGACCTAACCAAACTAACTCAATCTAACTCTTGAAAACTATTCTCTTTGTTCGTGAAATACGGACCTAACAAAGCTAACTCAACCTAACTCTTGACTATCTCTCTGTTTACTTTGTTCGTGAGATACGGACCTAACAACGCTAACCGACTGATCTCTCGACTCTCTCTATATTCTCTTTGTTCGTGAAATACGGACCTAACAAAGCTAACTCAACCTAACTCTTGACTATCTCTCTGTTTACTTTGTTCGTGAGATACGGACCTAATAACGCTAACCGACTGATCTCTCGACTCTCTCTATATTCTCTTTGTTCGTGAAATACGGACCTAACAAAGCTAACTCAACCTAACTCTTGACTATCTCTCTGTTTACTTTGTTCGTGAGATACGGACCTAACAACGCTAACCGACTGATCTCTCGACTCTCTCTATATTCTCTTTGTTCGTGAAATACGGACCTAACAAAGCTAACTCAACCTAACTCTTGGCTATCTCTCTGTTCACTTTGTTCGTGAGATACGGACCTAACCTAACTAACCTAACCTAACTCTGGACACTGTTTAGTTACTTCTCTTGTTCGTGAGATACGGACCTAACACAGTTAACACCCGATTAACCTTCATTAATCCGACCACTTAGACTTTCTCTCTCTCTCTATTACTGATACGAAATCGTCTACTCTGGATAATACTGGCTCGGTTCGTGGAATACGGACACTAACACCGAACTACTAACCCCCTAAACATTTCTTCACTATCAGTTCTTTTACTATACCTATACCAAACCCCGATACGTACCTTTTTACCCTTCCCAACGTAAACTGTGATGATTGCTTACAGCCATTCTTGAGTCCAAGTGACTAGGCCTACTGTGTCTGAGTTTACGTTTTCTTTTTAAAGTAAATCCCATAAAAAACAAGCTTTTCAATTATCAAAACCTTTTCAATCATTCACGAAATTCTCAAAATTCGGGCCCGGGAACGATACCCAGCTAGAGTTTTCATCCGGGAAACCATCTTAAGGCGTAACCCTTCTCTAAGTTTCACACCTAGGGAAAAATACGTCACAAATTCTGGCGCCCGAACAGGGACTAATATTTTATATTTTATATAAAATTCTTGAAAAAATGTGAGTCTGAGAGAGAAGTGCACTTGTCACATTGACGTTCAATATTTCCTTACCCTATCTTACACTTTCAATACCCTACCAAATCAACCCACACGATGTTTCCGCACTCTTTTCTACGCTTACTGCACGTTTTTAGCCAAATGTTACTGTTGCATGTTCTTCCTAAACAAAACCCACCTCGAACCGATCCCAACAAAAGTAAATCCCCTTCCTCACCTAACCCTGACTCTGAAACTACCACTGTTACTACACAGACTACTACTTACTCCACAACGACTGTTACTGACCCCACTTTGACTATGACGAGTAGGATCGGTGAAATACCGAGTGGTGAAATACCCGGTGGTGAAATACCCCCTGCGACTGAGCAGACGAACGTCCGAAATGTAGGTGACGAGGAAGATAAGGGATTACGGGTCGGTTGGGTGTACTCTTTGAAGAAAGAAGAATTAGTGGAAATGATGAATCGTCAAGGAATCCCAGCTGATGGAAAAATGGATGATTTACGGGCTAGGTACATTTCATTTTTGAGGAAAGCATCCCCGTCGACAACTGAAAGCGAGGAACATAAATTAGATGTTGCGGGATATGTCCCTCCATATTATTCACAACTAGACAAAAATCTGTGGGCCAGGCAAAATACTAACAGTGACTATGACCTTTCGAGACGACCTGAGCTAAATTTTGAGGCCGATGAAGCACAGAGTCTTAGAGAAATCTTGGGCTTAGCTCCCAATGCCAGTTCCGATACTGTGAAACGAGTGCTGACGAGTATGGTGAATTCCTCACAGAGTCTAGCGCAAAATTTACTTGAACCTCCGTCAAGACCCCATATTGCACCAAAATTGACTACTCGAACAAATGTCACCTTTGCCCAGACACACGACAGTTTTGCCTTTCCAAATATGAAGCATGTATTGGACAACGAAACCTCAAAATATAACGCTGAATCTAGTTCGGCAAAACTCTGCACTATGATAAGAAAATGGAATCTCCACTTCGATGGCGAGCGAAATCCCGTGTCATTTTTAGAGAGACTAGGAGAGATGATGGATTGCTATGATATGGATCCGGACGATATCTTAAAAGCTTTACCAGAATTATTGAAAGACAAAGCATTACTATGGTACAGGAACAAAAGAGAACTATGGGCTAATTTCAATGACTTTCAATACGCCTTTGAAGTACAGTACTTACCTCCAGGATACAGGAGAAATCTTGATGATGAAATACGATACCGAACGCAAGGTGAAGAAGAACCGTTCAAAAACTTTTTGGTAGCGCTGCTCACATTAATGCGAAGACGAGGTGGCTTTTCTCTAAACGACAAGTTGGACAGGATTTACAATAACATGAGGCCTGAGTACAAACTGACTATGAGGAGAGAAAATTATATCAATGTACAAGGCATGATCAAAGATGCTGAAAACTACGAGAGTTATATCCGGGAAAAATCACTGTACCGTCCTCCACCAAACCCGGCTCAGGCTCTCGTCCCCGAAACTGCTTACTACAATAAAACCAAACAGGCTCGAAACAACAACCATGGAGAATTTCCACAATATGGACGACCGAACACCCCATTCTTCAAACGTAGAGAAACCAACGAAACAAGAGATCACCATCTACATTTTAGACAATCATCCAATCAATTTCAAAACTCTAGGCCAATACAACATAATATGATCTCTCACAACTCCCAACGACCACAAGCTGAAAGGAAGGAACAAAGACCACTAACGTCAGACCGCCCTAACGAGAAGACAGATACTAAGATTTGTTGGAACTGTGACCAGACAGGACACCAATACCACGACTGCCCCAAGCCACGAGTCTTACGCTGCTATAACTGTAAACGTGAGGGAATTAGAACAGTTCACTGTCCATGTAGGCAGGGAAACGGGAATCGGGTCACAGAGACAGGAGGTCAGCTGAGACCCAGATACAACCCGCGACCTCCAATGAATTAACTGCATACACCAAAGAAATAACCAATTTCACTAGCACTTATGGAATTGCCCATTGTACAGACGAACGCCCCTATATAATCGTACATACCTACGATCATATCTTCCAAGGATTAATTGATACCGGAGCTATGGTCAGCATAATTGGAAAGACCGTGTCAAAAGTTTTGAAGAAAAATGGAGTCCAACCCGAGGTGGTATTTCAGCCTTTGCAAATGGCTAATGGTTTCAAAACCCCAGTGACACAATTGTTCAAGTTTCCATGTGAAATAGGAGGTACAACTACAACAGTAAAAGCATTGCTTGTTCCCACGCTGACCACTGATATTGTTATTGGAATGGATCTCATCACCCGTCTTAATATTGTAACCATCAATTATCCCAAATCAATGACCGAACCCTCTTTGGATAAACCTACGGAAATCAACCTAGTGACCGAATTGACACCTTCAGAGAAAAATCAACTTAACCTGCTACTTAAAAGGGAGTTACCTTTGTTTGATAAGATTTCTGGAAGAACAAAATTAATTGAACACAAAATTATGCTAAAGTCAGACATTCCGATCAAACAAAGGCACTATCCATTAAATCCCGCCATGTTGAAAGTTGTAGACGAAGAAATAAACAACATGCTTGCCGATGACGTTATAGAACCTTCAAGTAGTCCGTATAGTTCCCCGATTGTCCTGATCAAGAAGCCCACAGGGAAATATCGCTTCTGTTGCGACCTAAGGAAAATCAATTCTGTCAGTGAGCCCGACGCCTACCCATTACCAAAAATTAATGCAATCTTGGACTGACTTCGTGAAGCCCATTACATCTCGACCTTAGATTTGAAGAACGGATACTGGCAGGTACCATTATCTGAGGATAGTAAACCCATCACTGCTTTTACGGTTCCCGGAAGAGGGTTATTTCAATTTAAAGTGATGCCATTTGGATTACACTCAGCTCCAGCCACTTTTCAACGCTTACTTGTAAAATAAAGTCAGAAACCCAGTTTAAAACTCATTTTTATTACAAGAACAAAACCAAAACATTGTACAATTAAAAACAATAACATTCAACAAAACATATCAGCTGATCAGCTGATTGACAAATGCTACACTTTTCCCCCACCATCGTCAATGGCACCTTCTCTCTTTCGCAATTGATGACCGAGTAATTGGTCCAGAACTAGAACCCCGGGCTTTTGCCTATTTAGATGATTTGGTTTTAGCAACTCCTACTTTCGAAGAACACTTAGAAATTTTGCAAACTGTTTTCCAAAGACTGCGTGGTGCCAACTTGAAAATCAACCCCGACAAATGCCAATTCTGCCGAACTGAACTAAAATACTTAGGACACGTAGTTAACAGCCAAGGTGTGAATACAGATCCCGATAAAGTTAAAGCCATTTCCGAGTTCCCAAGACCCAAGACCATTAAACAACTACGTGCCTTTCTAGGGATGGCATCTTGGTATAGAAGGTTTGTTCCCAACTTCGCAAAAATATCTGCACCTTTGTCAAAATTACTAAAGAAAACCTCGACTTGGAATTGGACTAACCTTCAGGAAGCTGCGTTCAATAGCCTCAAAGAGAAGCTAACTACTTCAACGACATTAGTTTGCCCAGATTTCACGCTTCCGTTCGAACTCCATACAGACGCCTCAAACGAAGGACTAGGAGCTTCATTGGTTCAGCGCCACGACAACAAAGAAGTGGTTATTGCCTTCGCCAGCCGCCTTCTCTCTGATCAGGAAAAGAAATTTTCGGTCACCGAAAAAGAATGTCTAGCAGTTGTATGGGCAGTCCAAAAGTTTAGGCCTTACCTAGAGGGCTATCATTTTAAGATTGTAACCGATCATCAAGCGCTCAAGTGGTTAGTGAGACTCCCCGACCCATCAGGACGACTCGGAAGATGGATATTAGAGCTGCAACAACACGACTTTGAAATTTGCTATAGAAAGGGAGCCTATAACAAAGTTGCGGATGCGCTGTCAAGAAACCCAACATCACCAGCACCGACCGTGGACGGAGAGGATAACCAGCTATCCAATGAATTGGCAATCAACAGTGTAAATAATCAACCCCAAAAACCCATTACCAAGACTGAAAATCTGAAAAATTCTAATCAAAATTGGTTCACAAAACTGCTTCAAGCTGTAGAAAGAAATCCGCTTAAATTTCCCAACTACCAAATCTCTGCTGACGGTAGAATGTTGAAGTATATCAGAAACAATAGACGCCAAAAAGCTTCAGATCGCACTACAGAATGGAAGATGTGTGTACCACCAGAGTTAAGGCAACAAGTTCTCGAGGAAAGTCATGACCAGGCGGAGTCCGGACACTTAGGAATTCGCAAGACGTTACAGAGGGTTGGAAACCGATACTATTGGCCCGGCTGGCATAAGTTCGTCAAGGACTACGTTCGGAAATGCAAAAATTGTCAGGATTACAAAGTTGAACAAAAGAAACCGGTAGGCAAGATGTTCCTAAGAAGACCTAGAGGACCGTGGTATATGGTTACAATGGATCTTATTGGCCCTCTACCAAGATCCAAACGAGGAAATAAGTTCGCGCTGGTAGTTCAAGACAATTTCTCAAAATGGGTGGAGATTGCCCCACTTAGATCGGCCACAGCAGCTCAAGTTACGGAAAAGTTTCGAGACATGGTACTACTTCGATATGGAGCTCCCGAAATAATCCGGTGCGACAATGGAACCCAATTCGCTTCAAGAATTTTCAATAACTTAGCCCGAGAATGGAACATTCGTCTAGAATTCGCCGCACCTTATTCACCTCAATCGAACCCCACCGAACGCTACAATAGAGTACTGAAAACAATGATTGCACAATACGTAAAAGACGATCACAAAACATGGGATCAAAATATCCCCGAATTCAGATTTG
Organism: Neoaliturus tenellus; assembly: GCA_030545055.2. Taxonomy (NCBI): domain Eukaryota; kingdom Metazoa; phylum Arthropoda; class Insecta; order Hemiptera; family Cicadellidae; genus Neoaliturus; species Neoaliturus tenellus. Next base: position 66,996,154 of record CM061531.1, on the reverse strand, counting down.
CCATGAACAGTGCCATACACGACTCCACAAAATTTTCTCCAGCAATGATAAATTTCGGCCGTGAACTTAAATTACCAAGAGCGATCCATGGAGAACTGATGACGAGTGAAGAAGCCCGAACCTTTGAAGATGATTATTCCGAAAGAGAAATTCGACAGAAGCATTTGCACGAAAAGGTAAAACGAAATCTCTCAAAGGCTTTTGCCCAACAAGCGAAGTATTACAACCTCAGAAGGAGAGACAACGTCTACCAGTTAGGTGAAAAGGTCCTTAGAAAACAACACGTCTTATCCTCAGCCGCCGACGCTCTAGCACAAAAACTTACACCGAAGTTTACGGGTCCTTGTACTATAACTAGACAAATAGGTGCAAATCTGTTTGAGGTGACGGATGACCAGACGAACATTAGACACACGGTTCACACCAAAGACTTAAAACTTTTCCGATACTGACCAAACGTTATTTTTCCAAACCAAAATCCGCAACCAACGTTCTCTTCCGCAAAAGCTTCTCTTGCTTGCGCTTACACCCGCGCTTTGTGTGTTCACAGGTTCGGTGCATGTTCCTCTATTATTCAATCCAAGATGGAAGATATCAGGAGCGTGATGCACATCCCGGACAACTCCTTCCGTCCCCTCCTCGGAAAAAACGAGCTCGTAGATGATCTCGCCATCGCTGGGTTCTTGAGGCTATTGGAACGGCGGAGCCTCCTATCCCCCGGCAGACTCTGCATATTTGCTTTCGATACCTTTCTGTATGTAGCTCTCAAACAGGGAGGGTTTGCTCGTGTGCAGCGCTGGCACCAAGGAAAGAATCTGTTCAGCAAAGACATCATCTTCTTTCCCATCCATATACCCACCGAATGTCACTGGATATTAGTGGTGGCCTGGCCGAAACGAAAAGTCATCCATGCTGTCGACTCCTTGGGCCGAATGAGGTACACCGTCAGCCAAGAAATTCTGGCCTACTTCGAGGGACTTGCGGAAGACTTGGCGACGCCCTTCCGTCGAGACGAGTGGCTCCTCATTGGACAAACAGCCTGCTTACACCAACCCGCAGGAAGCGTAGACTGTGGGGCCTATGTGTGTTGGTTTGCGGAGAGGCTATCCCTGAGGTGCCCCATCTCTTCGGGAGAAATTAATCCGGGAGAGTACCGGAAGCATATAGCGTCAGCCCTGCGGCGCTCAACAGTGCTCGGTCGAACAGACCTAACCGGCGAGGAGGCGGAGAAGCGACTGTTTCTTGAGGGGCCAGAGGTGAAGACGTTGGACTCCCCCACACCGCCAAAGTACAACCCGCAATTTCAGCCATCGGGCGGCATGTGTCTAATCAAGGGTGAGGCCCACGATTTCTGGTCCTCGTGGGACCCCATGTTGGAGGCTCTCAACGAAGCAATATATGATGATTATAGCCAACATGAGTCCCCGATAAGCTTCCACCTCGTTCACATCCCCGAAAAGGCTGAGGAAGCGAAAGAAGATTTTGATGCTCCGGTTGCCGTCGAAGATGACTTCGAAATGGTTGAAGCTACTGATTTGTCCAACCGATCTCCGTCCCCCTGTCTCTCACTTATGGTGGACGAGCACGACCTTCTACCGGTTGAGGAAGCGATGGCGGTGGTCTCCTCAGAAACAGAAAACCACACATGTAAAGATGTCGAGACGCTTATGGAGGAGGTTGAAGAACCCAGGATCGGAAACCCCATTCCGACCATCGGATGCCTCTCGCTCGCCCCACGGATAGAGCTGCCACCACCTCCACCCCTCGAGCAGGCTCCCCAACCAGAATGCCAGCCTATCCCGACGCTCAGACCTTGGAAGAGGTACAGACCACGGAAAAAGCGTTTCTTCTTCCCCGACGGATCCTTTGTCCGCGTCGACGTAAGAAACCTCCCTCAACAATTCCAGTGAAGGATAAGCAAATGAACGGAAACGAACTGTGATTTTAGTTATTAATCTGCTTAAGAAGTCATTTTATTTTTATTTACATGTACCAAGACTGTGATATTTTGTTACGATTTTTTTGTAGAAGAGCCTCTTTATTTTTTTTACATTTGAAATTTCTTTATTTTGCTAGATATAAGTTATTATTAGTATTAACAATCTGTGATAAGTTTTTTTTCATTTCGAGAAGAATTTATAGTTTATTTTATTTATGAAGACTGTGATATTTATTTTTATGTTGTTGAAGAATGTTTTGTTTTGCCGTTATTATTCAAAGCTCTATTTTTTTCTTCATTTGGGCAAGTTGCCGTTTAGCTTTAATTTTTTTTTTTTTTTTTTTTTTTTTGTAACGAAGAGACTGATATTTATTTAGTAGTTAAAGTGCCTCTTTACAGCACAAAATAAAGGAAAATTGTTCTTGCAATGATTAATTTTATTTGTACCTTAAGATTCAAGAAATGAAATTGAGTTTGGGCAACATCGAACCAGAGTAGATTTTATTCTACCAGAAGGCATAGAGGTTTTTTTTACAATTTTTTTTTTCTTTCCAAAGTAAGAGGGGAGTGTAAGGGACGCCAAATTTCCATGAATATTTTTTTTTCTCCACTCTCCATATAAACAACAACCAACCAGATTCAATCACCTTCAACAATTACTTTTATTATATTTACAGCACAATAATTAAATATTTATTCCAAAGATCAATTATATTTTGTAAACAAAAATTAAATTAAAAAGGATCAACAAGAACATTTTGAATATTTAAAATATCAAGTTTTAATAATTTATTTGTCAAGAAAACTTGCTGTCAATCCCAAGTGAATGAATCTATTAAATCAGTGGTAAGAATATACGAACGAGATAGGCGCAGTTTTGTTGTTGCGTCTTATCTCCTTGTACCCGTCAGCTGATAGTTGCCGCGGTGCAGCACGGTCGCGGGCCGGCCGCCCGACCCTCGACATGAGCGATCCCCACTCCAGGGTGGTGGGGAGAGGCGCACATGCGCACTGGCACAGGATGCCCTAACAAAACCAGCGTGCCCGAGTGGAACCGACAGTTCCCCGACTCAACAAGACCCCGAATAGGTCTCGACTCAACTTGTAAGTACTCGACCGAATCTACGACTTTAGTGCTTACAATTAGCGATTACTTATTTTTTTTTAGTAAACGATTTCCGATTAAAACCATTAATTTAAGTTAAATATTCTAAACGAGGATTGATTTATTATTTTCTTGAATTTATTAAAACTTTTTTTATTTGCAAATTTGTCTTTACCAGTCCGTACCAACACGGTACGTTACTTAATTAATTACTCACGCGGTGAGAATTAAATTAATACAGAAAAGTCCGTGAAATACAGGACGGTAGGGATTAATTTGTGAATTTGAATCAAGAATAAAATCATTTTTAACGTAAAACTGGTGAAAATCATTTTGTTCTATCTTGTCCTTGCAGGTCTGTGCAAACCCGAATTGTAAATTATTTGTATTACGAACTCACGGAGTAGTAATATTCTTAATACGAACCAGGTTCGTGGAATACGGACAGCTAGGACAAATTTATTTGTTTAGAATAAAGCCAGATTTTCAGTATTTATTCATTAAACCTCAATTTGTAACTTGTATCTACAGGTCCGTGGAAACCAAGTCCACAAAATAAATCTGATTAATAATTATAAATCAATTCATTATTAACTCTGTGGACATACGGTGCAGTAGAACAATTTTGAAAAGTTATTTTTTGTGCGACCGAAAACGGCAGCAGTAGGTGCAATTTGCCGGTTCTAGGACAACATATTTTTTTGTCTTCAATAAAAGCAATTGTATATTTCTGTGAAATAAGGTACTCTTAGGACTATGTTATTAGATAATTAAAAATTATTTATCTATTGCCTACGAGGTACTGACTGCCAAATAAGATTACAACCACATCCTAGTAAAAAGGTGATTGATGTAATAGAGTAGTTGCTTTGCTTTATGCTTGCTGTTTTATTTGTGCTTTGAATACATTGCCACTACACTAAGTGTATTCCTCTCAAAAATTAATTTCACAATTATTTATCCATAGTTAAATACCAGTTGGTGACTTAAACACTCTCCCTCACTCCTAGAAAACTATATTTCTCTTGTTTTCTCATTTAACATTTAATTCTGTATTACCAGATTTAGTTAATCTATTCTCTTTGTTCGTGAAATACGGACCTAACAACGCTAACTCAATCTAACTCTTGAAACTCTATTTTCTTTGTTCGTGAGATACGGACCTAACCAAACAAACTCAATCTAACTCTTGAAAACTATTCTCTTTGTTCGTGAAATACGGACCTAACAAAGCTAACTCAACCTAACTCTTGACTATCTCTCTGTTTACTTTGTTCGTTTGATACGGACCTAACAACGCTAACCGACTGATCTCTCGACTCTCTCTATATTCTCTTTGTTCGTGAAATACGGACCTAACAAAGCTAACTCAACCTAACTCTTGACTATCTCTCTGTTTACTTTGTTCGTGAGATACGGACCTAACAACGCTAACCGACTGATCTCTCGACTCTCTCTATATTCTCTTTGTTCGTGAAATACGGACCTAACAAAGCTAACTCAACCTAACTCTTGACTATCTCTCTGTTTACTTTGTTCGTGAGATACGGACCTAACAACGCTAACCGACTGATCTCTCGACTCTCTCTATATTCTCTTTGTTCGTGAAATACGGACCTAACAAAGCTAACTCAACCTAACTCTTGGCTATCTCTCTGTTCACTTTGTTCGTGAGATACGGACCTAACCTAACTAACCTAACCTAACTCTGGACACTGTTTAGTTACTTCTCTTGTTCGTGAGATACGGACCTAACACAATTAACACCCGATTAACCTTCATTAATCCGACCACTTAGACTCTCTCTCTCTCTCTATTACTGATACGAAATCGTCTACTCTGGATAATACTGGCTCGGTTCGTGGAATACGGACACTAACACCGAACTACTAACCCCCTAAACATTTCTTCACTATCAGTTCTTTTACTATACCTATACCAAACCCCGATACGTACCTTTTTACCCTTCCCAACGTAAACTGTGATGATTGTTTAGAGCCATTCTTGAGTCCAAGTGACTAGGCCTACTGTGTCTGAGTTTACGTTTTCTTTTTAAAGTAAATCCCATAAAAAAACAAGCTTTTCAATTATCAAAACCTTTTCAATCATTCACGAAATTCTCAAAATTCGAGCCCGGGAACGATACCCAGCTAGAGTTTTCATCCGGGAAACCATCTTAAGGCGTAACCCTTCTCTAAGTTTCACACCTAGGGAAAAATACGTCACAACCCCTTGGAGGAATTATATATAAGGAGTGGCCACATCCTTATGGATATACCGTGCTCAAGTGAAGCCGGCCGCTCCCCTCCACTAGAGTGGCACGGCTGGCCGTAGAGTGGCATGGTGCCGCCGCTGTAACACGGGAGATATAGGAATAAACGCGAGGCGCGCAACTTTGAATTAAAATTATGAGCACACCAGGCAAATCACATAGTCAAACTTTTGCATTTTTAAAAAGGATTAAATTCTTTATCCAGTGATATAATTTTGTTCTAGATAAAAAATATATTTTAATTTAAAAAAGGACTTTAAGTAAAAGTTCTATATTGAAGAGATGATTTTAATACATAAATACCCCCGTCGCAGCAGACCTGCGTACTCAGCGAATTTCCAAACGATCTTAAGATATTGTATTTTCCCCATAAACACCATAGGAATGGGTATGTAGGTTTGCTGACGTTGTTTAAAAGTTGGGATGTTGTTAGAAAATGTTAGTTTTGTTAGGAAATGTAAAAGTTACGATAGGTAAATGTCAAACTGTTTCAATATTCGGCACTTTTTAATTTTCCTTATAAACTTCATGGGGGTGAGTATGTAGGTTTGCCGCCATATGGGTGTTGTAAGCAAATATCAGTTACATCCTCCTTACTGAATGTACTTACCAAATATTATCAAGTTATGGTGTTCTTTTCATTTTCCCCATAAACCCCATAGGGGTGAGTACGTAGGTTTGCCGCCATGTGGGTGTTGTAAGCAAATATCAGTTACATCCTCCCTAGTGAATGTACATACCAAATATTATCAAGTTATGGTGTTCTTTTCATTTTCCCCATAAACCCCATAGGGGTGAGTACGTAGGTTTGCCGCCATGTGGGTGTTGTAAGCAATTTTTTGTTGAACCCTACCAAGTGAATGTACATACCAAATTTTATCAAGTTATTCCAATAAATAAGCGAGATACAGGGTTTCGTTGATTTCCCATAAGATTAACATGGAAAACATATTTTTGGCTTTTCTCCGTAACCTGTAAAGCCAAGTTAAAAATTCAAAATACTAAATTGTTTATTTTTTTAAGCTCTTTAAAATGGTTTTAGTTACAATTGTTGAATTTTGAAAATTATGCTCTAAAAATCCAAAAAAAACCATTTTTGACCCTTTTGAAACCCCATAAAACCCCGTTCCCATAACCCGATCATGCTGGTTCGCGAACTCATGAAAATAGACCTAGTCTTACACCTTCATACCAAATTTCATCAAAATTGGAGGTCCCCTTCAAAAGTTATCAGTACCACGGACACATAGATATATATATATATCTATATATATATATATATATATATATATATATATATATATATATATATATATAGATATATATACCCCCGTCGCAGCAGACCTGCGTACTCAGCGAATTTCCAATGGAATTTTGGTATATTTTATATTTCCCCATAAAATCCATGGGGATGAGAATATGTAGGTTTGAAGCCATAATATGGGTTTAGTTGGTAAATATAAGTTAAATCCTACCTAGTGATTGTACATACCAAATTTTATAAGGTTATGGTGTTCTGTTTATTTTCCCCATAAACCCCATGGGGGTGAGTATGTAGGTTTGCCGCCATATGGGTTTTGTAAGCAAGTATAAGTTAAACCTTATCTAGATAATGTACATACCAAATTTGATTAAGTTATGTCAATAAATAAGCAAGATATAGGCTTTTCTTGATTTCCCATAAGAATAACATGGAAAACACATTTTTTGATTTTCCCCGTAACCAGTTATGCTAAGATAAAAATTCAAAATACCAAATCGTTTGTTTTTTTAAGCTCTTTTAAATGGTTTCAGTTAAAATTGTTGAATTTTAAAAATTAAGGTCGAAAAATGCCAAAAACCCATTTTTAACCCTTTTGAAACCCCATAAAACCCCGTTCCAATGGTCCGATCATTCTGGTTCGCGAACTCAACCTAGTAGATGCTGGCTTACACCCCTGTACCAAATTTCATCAAAATCGGAGGTTCCGTTCAAAAGTTATCGTGTTAACGGACACATAGATATATATATATATATATATATAGATATATATATAGATATATATATATATATACATATATATCAATTTGAACGAACGGTGTTTTTGGCTTCTAGGGACCTCAAAACGAAAAAGTATCATGGTCCCGGGCTTAGGTCTTACCGTGACTACTACCGTAATAGCGTATTCCCTATAGGGAAATTCGCTAAAACGAAATTTAAATTATCTCAATATATATGTGTTACTGTAAAATTGATTTTATTGTGTAGAATAATACTTTAAACAAAAATAAATACAGTATAAAAATTGATATTTTTGAATGTAAATTGCTTATTATAATTTGTAAAAACCCGTTAAGTTAACAACTCTTTAGGGATTTTTAGAATTACTTACAGAATATTGGACAGTAATTTATTGGCATACAATTAGTTAGTCATAATTACTATTAATGGGTTGATAATAATAAAATAACCAAATAATAAGAAGTACGGAATTTAGGGTACAATAACTTAAAACAAACTTATACACAATAGAGGATTGTTCGTCAAATACTAACAACTCAGTACTAACAAAAACAAATACCCTTTAAGTTTATCAGCACAATTAATTAGGATGATTTATTAATATTTATAAAAAATTACGCACTATGAATACGTTTTTTTATAATAGCATTAAACTTAGTGGACGTTTTTAAAATACATAGCCTTAACACAGTTATTTTTTAACTTGATAAATATAGACATAAAAATTAACAAATTATTTAAAAAGTTTTCTAAAATTTATTCCGTCATTTAAAACAACTAATTACACTTAAACTTCCATGATTCAACGACTCGGTAGCCCTCGCCACTCGACGAGCGGCTTCGCCTCTAGCCCCGCGTGGCCACTCTCATTGAATATATAAGGATATATTCAATGAGAATATATAAGGAGTGGCCTGGAGGATCTGATCAGATCCTCCAAGATCAGCCCTTTGTTAGATAGCGTTATTAATTAACAGTCCAATGACAAATGACAACTTCGTTCAGTATTGAACCTTTAAAAAGCTAGTAACTTTTCTCAGGATCGTACCGGCAACATTTGGATTCAAAGGCGAGCACTATTACCACTACCCAGAAAGTTATTGTTAGACACAGCTGTTTATCGGCAGAGTGGCTGGCTGTATACACTCAGTTTCTTCCCATTGGTCTTAACCACTTGTCTCTGGAGTTTCAGAAGTCTCTGGCATTCATCCTGTAATAAAACCGTAAAAAATGCAAACAAATCTCGAAATAATATAAGGCTTTTTTAATTAATCGGTTTCGATTTTAATAAAAAATGACTAACAGATATCGGCTTAATTCGGCAGGATGATTCTAATAGTAGTTTGAATATTTTAATCTTTGAACCTCAGCGATATTATAATTTCCGGACTGGGTTGGCAGTCGATTACCATTCATTATACAGCTTTCATCTCAATAAAAGTATATTGTCAAACCTTATGACTATATTTTTGTATTTAGTCTACGCCTTAAATCAGCTTATTTAACTGACAGTAGGAACCTGCATAAGGGTTTTGAATACATTGTGGATACTTGCAAAGTTCTGAAACACTAATGAATGAAGGGGTGCCCCGACTAAGATGTCTAAGACAAGTTTTATTCAAAATATAGATTTAATTTTTTATTTCCTTCAACGTCAACTAAAAACAAGGTACATACAGTATAAAAACAATCATGCATCTATTTCATGTTAAAAATTGGACTCTACCACTGGGAGGGAAAAATTGTAAAAATGTTTTTTATTTAACGTTGTTTGTTGTTATACAAAATAAATAATAATAACAGACAAACACTGTTGTCACGATTTTTAAAAATATTTCTAAAACATGCATAGTAATTTATAAATTTCGGTGATTACATTCGAATGAAATATAAATTAACACAGTTCAATGCAGACAATAAATTACAAAAAGTGGAATATTTTAATTTGTTCAATTCCTTTTTATAAAAAGATATAATCAACACTCCTAACATCATATTCATAGGTTCTTGAAACTCAACTTAAACATCGCAATAAAACAGCAACCGCCGGCATTGAGATGAATAAAACCATTCGGTTTATTAACGTTCCTGTTATCACAACCAGTAAACCTACCCACAACAACGCCTCGCGCAATATTAAACTGGGTAAAAATTACTTTTAGTTATTGCATAAAAAGGAATTCATCGTGTGTTTATATTTTCATGTTCCAATTTATTGCAATTTAAAGGCAAGGTGCTATAATATTGTACTATTTACGCATTATTATAGTTTTACTAGAATATGATTAAGAAATTAGTACTTATCAAATTAATTTGAATTGTTATTATCCAAAAACTGTTTTAGTTTCTTATTGTGGTTGACGGTTTGGTGGGGCTTAAAATGAATGAAAAATATTACGGAACTTCAGGGAATATTTGAAATTAATAAGGCAATGATCATAAATGATTGTGTTTTAAGTCGTTGTACTATATTCAATACATTATACAAGTTAATAGATGCTTTAAGTGTTGTAAGTGACGACCCCCCCCCCCTTCAAACCACCGTAAACCGCTCAGTGAAAAAAAAATAAATTTATTGTAAATTTAATAAATGTTTAGTCTGATTTTACGTTGCTTCTAAATTTAAAATGGTTATATATCGAATTATTGTAATAATCTGATAATCAAAGACATTTTAACAAAAGTTATGATTAATGGTTTTTAACATTGTTCTTTCTTACATAAATGAAATTTCATCCACTACAGTACATATTACTGATAAAATTAGTTATTATAAAGTGTACATAGTATACATCTGTCTACGTTTTATATACTGTATACTTAGATATTAATTCTAAACATAAGCAACTATATGAAAAATATGCTACAGAAAACCATGCAAGTAAATGAAGTAGTGGAAGTTCATTTTCAAGCCATTGTTTATAAGAGGAGATTAGCTCCTTTTGCGCAACTTAATAGAGTAAAACATGCAAATGAGATTCAACACTCTCAGCTCAACTGGTAGTAAACGTTTAGTTTTACATTCATTCCCTTTATCACATTGCATGTATCACTTTTTGGTCTTATCCTATTTTTAATGTGTATACATTTTAACGGATTTTAAGGAATTATATATAACAATGGTTAATTTTTTGTTACTAGATGAAACGTCTTTACAAGCTACAAAATTACTAGAAACGAAATATACTTATATATATATATTTATGCATGTACGATAACAAAATTGTAATCCTTTATTACATCAGTTTATTTGTTCATTTACGTTTTTGTAACAATTTCAATCTATAGCGGCTTCCAATATCATTAAATGGCATAACTTGAATGTTCCCTGTGTGGAGGTAGTCCTTATTCTGAAATCACTGAAATATCATGCTCTTCACCTTCTCTTTTAATTACGTGTCGCTCTCGTTGCTGTCGGTTATATCTAAAGTCTGATTTAAATTAGAACAGTATTGGGTAGCGCCCCCTCCCTTGCTATCCAGGACTGTTCTAATTTAAATCAGACTTTACAGGTAAAGAGCAGTAGGGGTGGGGGGAAGTGCTCAGTACCGGTGAAAGTACTATGCCCTTTTCCCCTCGGCACTTTTCCCCCTGGGATTTCTTCCAGCACACTACTTCATCACAAAGAAAAAATTATAACTAAGATATTGATGAACAAGCCTTGGGCATAAATGCGTACTCTAACAATTAAGCATATCAACTTAATTTATTTCATAAAACTACGAAACCCATTTTTAAAATTATAAATTATTTGACGATTTGTTGAAGTAAATACAGTATTTTCTTAAATTAGATAAAGTAAATATTACTTAAACTTTCGCCAAACAATACTTTAGAAAGAGTTTTATTTCATAATTTGTACTTAAGTTATAAAAATAAATATAATAACTTTTTAAAGGGGTCGAAAGTAGATAAGTGAATATAACTTTGAGCAGAATGACTATTTTAATGAGAAGATAAGTCGTGGATATACAAATAAACTTCCAACTTTTAAAATTACAATTGAAATTGCAGTTTTCTCTTTTTGGATCAAGAAACTCCTGTTCAACAATATTACGTATTTGTCCCAAACAATATATGCACTATTCAAATAAATTCGTTGACAAGTTAATTTAAACTTAGCTGATTATGTTGACAAAACATTGAATATTAAAAGTTACCAAGACTACCATATTCATGACCAATAGCAGCTAAATTTTATTAAAAAGTCTCAGATTGGATCTCATAAAATTTTGTAATAAAGAAAGAAAAACATGGAGCGGGTTAGGCGCGTTTCCCTACTCCCTCGTGGGATTTTGGTTATGTCTTGTGTTTCGTCTTTTTTAATATAGGCTCTTTGAAAAGCCGCGGTTTTAAACTAGAAAGGTAAATGGTGAACTTTGTTATGTTTTAGGCATGTCTTCCTCCTGAATACAGGATCAGATACCAGATCCCGAAACGACGTGAACTTGTTATTCTAATCAGTGATGGAAAATGTCCACAATAATTTACAAAGCAATAACGTAAACTCGTCATCGCCAACAATGAACTTTAAACAAAGAAATAAAAGGTAAATAACTTTTTTAGCTACACCATAAAAAAATAAAATTAAAAAATCGAAGTATAGTCACTAATTATTTATCATTTAGATTTGAGAAACCCAAGGTTCGATAACGAATACAGTAACCTTCATTAGAATCCCGTTACCCATAGACGCTGACATTACATTAAATTCTTTACTAAGTAAGAAGTACTTTTATTACTTAGTCTTTACTAAGTAATAAAAGTTTTTATTCTGCACTCTTACATTATTACTTATAAAATTGTTTATTTCAAGGTAAAAGAGGTTTGTAAGTAAAAACAAAACGTTTATATTTATTTGTTTTAACAAAAAGGTTGTTGGTGAAATTGTTGCTATTTTGCGTGTCATACATACAGTTGAATATGTCCCTCGTATGATTCGTACATTGTTCATTCAAATTAAAATATTGCCGATATTTAAGTTAAAGTTCAATCTATTATTTAATACCTGCATAACAAAAACTGTTAAAAGTTGTACACAGCGACCAAGTTGCAGTTTAATTTACCCATGTAAATTGCTTTTTGTTCCCCCTTAATGCTTGTCTTCATTTGCATTAATCTCATTTTATAAAACATTTTCGACGCAAATTGTTTAGAAATATTAAAAAGTAGTTAAAATAAAAAAATTATCTATAATCTGAAATATTTATTATGTATTGAATGTGACAAACTATCGATATACTAATAGACAAGCATTATTCTTCTCCTCTTTTTTCTCAGCAAGATTGCATCGTAAGAGATAACCAAGTATACTGTTAGAAAGGTGTGTCCTGTAAGCAGGCTCAATGGGGGTTCCGTCCCCATCCGAACCCTCTTAGGGTTCTCTAAAGTATCCTAGGCAGAATTCCAATCTGTAAATTAAATTTTAAATGCATTTAATGTAATTAATTGTAGTTAATTATGTTCAAAATTGTTAAATAATTATATAAATTAAAAAAACTTCTACAAACTATGAAAATTAATACATAAATCGTTTTTAAAGGTCGAAGGGACACAGGACAAAAAGTCATGAAATCACAACTGTGGTACAGTACGTTTGTAGATCTTTCAGTAACATTCAACGGATTCCACAATTGGACTAAGTGATTAGTCGCTGGATGTCAATAAAAAAAAAAAAACATAAAATAAACCGGAAAATACTGAAAAATTAGTTATGCCACCTGTTTCACCATTACCCGTAAAATGGTGAGACAGGTGGCATGATGTCACGGACCAAAATTTCGAATCGTGTAGAGATGTTTTGAAAAAATTCAGGAGATTCAGAAGATTTGACTACTATATGTAAAAGTAGGAAGACAAATTTATAAAAAAAAATAAAAAAAAAATAAAAAATAAAAAAAACGGTATATACCGGATTAAACGGTTAAGTGGTGGGGGGGGGGGGGACATGGCGCAAAACTTTAAAGGACTTATTTTGTATGTTAATGTTCTTTCAAAAACATATTTAGTATTTTTATTGAACTAAACACAATGTGTTTGTAAAAGAATGCCGGGATTTCAAACAGGCACTACTGAACAAATTTTTAAAATACCTAAACGATTAAAATGTGTTGAAGAGGAAACAACAAGTTTTTTTATACCTTCATGTATTTTAATGCGAGGTCCATTTGTTGCTCTTCAGATAACAAAGCAGTATTCGATTTCTTCCAAGTTGCTGTTGTGATGCGAGAGAGTGAGGACGTGTGTGCAGTAGCCTCCGTGAGTCATAGTTGCGTAATACGCTCAGTCCCGAGTTTAATGTTATAGCTAAGCAGTGTTTGGTTGTTTTTGAAACAGAACTCATTTATTGTTGTGAAAAATTGTTAAACGTTTGCAAATGGCTACAAAATGCGGTATATGTCAGCAAAATACTCGGAGCAAACCGAACATAACCTGTAATGACTGCTCCATTATTTTTCATTTGAACTGTGTGAATTTGACAGCTAGTGATGTAGAATTTTTGGAAGCAAATCAGCAAATATGGAGATGTAATCCCTGTAATAAGACTCGCCGTTCAAGTATGCTGTTGGAAAGTAAGGGCAAGTACAGTATTGATGATGTCCTGAATATGTTTAATGTACTGAAAAATAACATAAAATCTATTGAAAGAAGCCTTTTAGAATCATTGAATTCTTGCCATGATCAGCTTCAAGAGACAAATCAGAAAATTGATGAACAGAAGGCAGAAATCGTCTCATGGATGCAAAAGGTCGAAGAGCTAACCACTGAAAACCTGGCACTCAAAAAACAAATAAATGTTCTAGAGGTTCGCCTGGAGGATGCAGAACAATATTCCAGAAGGAACTGCATTGAAATTCAAGGCATCCCTGTCAAACCAAATGAAGATGTTTTGGAGGTTGTAAAGTCCGTGGGTAACGCTCTGGATTATCCTATCTGTGACACGATGGTGGATGCTTGTCACCGGCTCTACAACACCGGAAAAGGCGACAGACCTCCGGGAATCATTGTCAAAATGGTCCGGAGGCTGGATGCTGAGGGCTTACTCCAGAAAAGAAGGGTTAAACGGAACCTAACACCACGGACATCGGACTTGCATTACCTGAGGCTAAACCAGTTTACATGAACGAGAGCCTCAGCCCAGGAAGAAGGAAATTATTCAATGCTGCTCGACAAGTAAAAAAGGAAAAGAACTTCACTTATTTGTGGACCAGAGGCGGGAAGATTTTCATGCGAGAAGCAGACAAGAAACCTGTCAAAGTTATAAACACCATGGAATACCTAGATAAGCTGTAAACTATGTGTATTTTACGAGGTATGTCACTATTGTCTTTGTTTCTGTATTAGTAATAAGTATTATTTATATTAATCTTTATATATGTCTCAAGTTTGTGTCTGTACTGGTTAGTCTGTGATTTTTTATTTTGTTAGTTTATTTCATTAACATAATATTTCATAACTATGGTGATTAAGGAACTCTACATTTTAAAACAAAATATTAGGAGTGTTAGGAGTAATTTCAATGCACTTCTAATAGAACTTCATGACCTTAAAAAGTTTTGCAATATTATTGTACTTACAGAAGTCTGGATCTCAAGTATAGAGGTAGATTTTTATAAGATACCTAATTATAATGTATACAGTAAGTGCAACGATGTGAGCCGTGCGGGAGGTGTGCTTGTTTACATTCACGAGGATATACAGGTTAGATCTGTGCGGCCACTGACAGCGGTCCAGTCAGCTGATTGTCTGCTGCTTGATTGTTGCGTTGGCCGTGAACAGCTGACGGTACTGGCTGTCTATAGATTACACTCCGGCACGGTCTCACAGTTTATTGATGAGATTGAACCAGTATTACATGATTGTAGATTTTTAAGGAACTTTTTGTTTATGGGTGACATAAATATTGACTTAAATACAGATTGTGTTGATACGAATAATTATTTGACTTGTCTTTCTTCTTTTGGTTTTACTTGTACTTTTAATAATCCAACCAGAATTACTCAAGTTAGTAGCACTTGTCTAGATCATATCTTTGTTTAGTGTCATAGGTTTAGTGTTGATGTTTTAGAAGTTGAAATTACAGATCATTGTGGTGTTTTGCTTTCTATAGAACTGCATGATTTAGTTGTAAAAAAGACGGAGGTCATTTCTAGAATAAATTATGATAGGTTATTTAATATTCTGTCATTAGAGAACTGGACCTCTGTATATCAAGCTGGTACAGTCTCTATAGCTTTTTATAAGTTTTTAGAAATTCTTAAAGCTTCTGTAAGTTCTAGCACGGAATCATATAATATTAACAATAGTCTCAGAAAAAAAAAATCCGTGGATGACAAACCAAATTTTACGTAAAGTTAAAAGAAGGAAGCATCTTTTTGTATTGACTAAAAGACATCCAAACAATATTGTTTTACATAACCATTTATATTAATTTTAGAAACCAACTCAAGGAACAAATAAATTTAGCTAAAGAATCATTTTATTATAATAAATTTATTGATTGTGCTGGAAATTCTAGGGCACAATGGAGAACTGTAAATTCATTAATAGGGGAAGTTAAGAACAAAAGTGTTATTGAAGTTGTAGAATTAAATGGCAATATTATTAATGATCAAATTGAGATAGCAAATGCTTTGAATAATTACTTTGTAATGGTAGCTGATAACTTGAGAACTTCAATTGTAATAACGCAAGATAGTAATCAGTTTGAACAATCATTTCCAAGTAAAATTGAAAATAGATCATTTTTTATGCTTCCAACTGATAGAATTGAAGTTCTTAATGTTATTAATAGTTTTAAGCCTAGTTCTAGTTCAGATAATATTAATTCAAATTTTGTTAAAAAGATTGCCCATTAGATAGTAGATTTTCTTGTATTTTTATTTAATAACAGTCTAACAAGTGGTATTTTTCCAGACTGTCTAAAAACTGCCGTCGTAATACCACTTTTAAAGAACAAAAATTCAAAGGCTCCCTCAAATCATAGACCTATTTCCCTGCTATCTTGCTTTTCCAAGTTGTTAGAAAAAATTGTTAAATTACGGTTGGTAAATTTTTTAAATAGTACTGATTTTTTTTAGTAATAATCAGTTTGGCTTTAGATCAGGTCGTTCTACTGAAGACGCCTTAACAACCTTTCTGAGTAGAATTTATGATGGTATTGATGAGGGAAAGGCTTGTGCTGCGTTGTATGTAGATATCACCAAAGCGTTTGATACTGTAGATCATAAAATTCTGTTGGAAAAACTTTGGAACGCCGGTATAAGAGGAGTCCCTTATCAGTGGTTTTCAAGCTATTTAAGTTCAAGGAATCAGAGTGTGAGGGTTGGAAACGTTTTAAGTTCTGAAAAGAGTCTAAATCATGGGGTACCTCAAGGCTCTGTATTCAGGGCCGGATTTACCGCATGGGCAACATGGGCACATGCCCAGGGCGGCAAATTTCAAGGGCGGCAAAATTTTGGAGAAATTAAAATTTATATCTGTATGCACGGCGCGTTGTAATCGTCATGGTCGCAGGCCACATATCCGTATCGTAGTGAGGCGGCAAAGGGCCTGCGCGGAAGCCGTGGATGCGTGGACGAGCGTCTAGTCCAGGCTCTGAACAGGTTGAGCATGCACTAAAAGTCTAACGAAATTTGACTTTTGATTATTGTTGGGAACATTTAGTAGATGTAAAAAATCTATGTTGCCACATTCCCAGAGTGGGCACAACATGGGGGACGGCCTCTAGAGGAAGTCGTAGAGGAAACTGTATTGGCCTATGTCATGTTATATATCATTTTAAAGGTCTTTGAATGTAGATTCAAATGCCACAAGCCCGATCTCTAAAGGTCGTATATAACGCGTGTTATTGCGTTTTGAAATTTCGGTAAAATCCTTTCATGTAAAATTTGACTGCCTGCCATTTCTGGCTCAGACGTTCATTTGATGTCGAGTTGGCAACATTGTTTTCAAATTTATTTAAATTCTATCCATCTCCTCTTTATAAGGATCCTGAAAATCAAGTTAAATGTTTTATTTTAAGTCTTCATTTGCCGTCTTAAATTGCTGTCGAAATATTATGTTTACGTTATGATTTTCAGGCCGATTGGGGACAACCCATGGAATCTTTTATGAAATATTTAACGTGAGCTTTAGTATCATGTTTAACAGAAAGCAATGCCGAAAAGCCGACCTTAAATTAACGCTCGAGTCAGAAATGGCAGTCAGTCAAACTTTGCATAAAAAGCATTTTGCCGAAATTTCAAAACGCAATAACTCGCGTTATAACAATAACCTTTGGAGATCGGGTTTGTGGCATTCGAATCTACATTCAGACCTTTAAAATGATATACAACATGACATAGGCCAATACAGTTTTCTCTACGACTTCCTCTAGAGGCCATCCCCCGTGTTGTGCCCATTCTGGAAATGTGGCAACATCGGTTTTTTACATCTACTAAATGTCCTCAACAATAATCCAAAGTCAAACTGTGTTAGACTTTCGTGCATGCTCAACCTGCTTAGAGCCTGGACTAGTCTATTTCTTTGCACGCGGCAGACGATGTGCTAGTGGTGGGGCGATTTTAAAGGGTTTTCGTTCGAACCCAATGAATCTCAATTTGTACACTGACACTGACCGCCCAAGCGGAAGCGAAATGGCGACTTGGCGGGATGGGCTGATGACCGGTGGGGCATACGGGAGACATTCGGAGCAAACTATGACGTCATTGAATTAGTTCCTTCGCTACGAACAGTCTAGCGCTCAATACGCTTTATTTCAGAGTTGTCGTCTGCAACAACTGAATAATATTGTTTACACTAGGCCTAACCTCTATAGGATTAGATGATGATGAATGGAATAATGGATAAATTCTATCATGGTCCTCCTTGTAAGGAAAATTTTGAAAACTCACGGCACCCCCCCCCCCCCCGTGAGGGAGGGGCGAGCCGTATTCGTATTCCTCGCCGTCATCAGCCCGGTGAGGCATACGGGAGGACATTCGGAGCAGCTTAATGACGTCGCTTCACTGTGTGACGGCTATGATGCTGACGTCATAACATTAAAGTTTCTATATTTTGCCGCTACTCAGCTAGTCTCGCTTGCCCTCTTTATTTCTTTGTTTTTGAATATTGAATTGAGGAGTCGTTATTAGTGTAGTAAGATCTTGATAAAGATGAATAAATAAGTAAAACATAAGCCTAAAAATCTCAAAAGCATTTTATTTACTAATAAATATACCGGTATTCATGTGTAAGATTAGAAATAGATACAGTATCCTTATAGTAGTACATAATTCTTAACAATTTTTGGATTGGCACTCTTAAATGTAGTGTTAAGTTAAATTGGGTGTGTGATAGATTGGTGTAGGATTCTGCAATCCAAACCTTGCACCTAAGTTTTGGTTCAAAAAAAAAAATTATCAAATTTAAACTTTACTACCGGTAATTACTGTAAATACATCTTACCGAATCCGACTAAGATTCGTTTATGGGGAATTAAGGAATAGGCTGACTTTTAAGACAGTTAAACTTAGTTGCATAAAATTAAGTTTCATACTAACCAAAAATATAGCCTAGCTAGGCCTAAAACGTTGAAAGCTTTGAATCTTTTCTATTAAAACAAAAGCAGGCCCAAGTTTATGTAAGCTAGGCCTGATAAAAACCAAACAAAAAATACCTATAACAAAAATAAACATTTTTATTTTGTAAAAGAGTTATCAAATTCTCCTTAAAAAGAGGACCATGATAAAATTTATCCATTATTCCATTCATCATCATCTAATCCTATAGAGGTTAGGCCTAGTGTAAATAATATTATTCAGTTGTTGCAGACGACAACTCTGAAATAAAGCGTATTGAGCGCTAGACTGTTCGTAGCGATAACCAAGGAACTAATTCAATGACGTCATAGTTTGCTCCGAATGTCTCCCGTATGCCCCACCGGTCATCGGCCACGGCCATCTCTAGTACGGTACATAGTAGAGTACTAGAGATGGCCGTGCATCAGCCCATCCCGCCAATTCGCCATTTCGCTTCCGCTTGGGCGGTCAGTGTCAGTGTACAAACGTCATTCGCCACTGTTGTGTGGCGTTGTTAATGTCGCATTAGAACTGACAGCCTGTGCGAGTACGCTTGCGGCTTGCTTGTTATGCAGTAGTGCGTGTGCGACTGTGTGTTGTTGATTTGCTCATAACTCTTAATGCTGTGTTTCGTGTGAGATTTCATTTGAATTTGATATACGCAATAATTTTCGTTATATTTTTAAAACATATGCCTAATGGATGGGCGAAAAAGACTTAGTGGCGCGGAATACCGGAAATTAGCTGAAGTGAAGAAGAAGAAGGAAAATGAAGTGCTTGTCCAAACTTTAAAGTTAGATTCCTTCTTTAAAAAAAGCAATGTCGCCGCAATGTGGTTCCTTGGAGGGTACAAAGGGAGCCGGTGAGTGGGGGGGGGATGAAGGGGCGGCAGATTATTATATGCCCATGGGCGATAAAAACGTAAATCCGGTCCTGTCTGTATTGGGTCCAATTTTATTCTTAGTATATACAAATGATCTTTGTAACGGTAATTTTAATGGTAAAATCACTTCGTTTGCAGATGACTTGGCTTTTACATACACTTGTGACATTAAAGATGATCTACAAAATTTAATTCAACGAGATTTCATTATTTTAAGTAATAGCCAGAGTAATAGCCAAGCTAAAACTTCACATTCATGGCCTTATTTTCAATTCTTTAAAATTTTACCCTTGCGTCATTTATATGTATATAAAGTTTTACGATTATTTTTTATTAGAAGTAACAACCAATTTCAGCAATCAATAAGTAGATATGATTTAAGAAGACAGCTGTCGGTACCAGTTCCAAGATCTAAACTTAGAATGCATCAACAATTTTATACCTGTAGTGCACCAAGACTTTTTAACATTTTAGCATCCAAAATAGTTAAAAGACAAAATTTAAAAATCTTTTCATCTTATTTAAAAAAAATATCTTTTGAGTTATGAATGTGTTGAGGATTTCTTTGAAATTGTTGTTTGATAATCTAAAAAGCTTTTATACAGTAGAATGGGTAATGTTTTGTTTTTAATTGTGTTAAGTAATGTATGAGTTCTGTACTGTATGTTTTTTTTCCATTGTGTATTAGCGTTCTCTTTTAATTACATAGGAGGATTTTGATTACACGTTACTCTCAATTAAATTTGATGTGAGGGAGTTTCCATCTCAGGATTTCCTAAGGAACCCCTACATTTTTCTTTGGATTATGGTGTGTTTTTGTATTGTATGTTGTAATTAATTATTTAATTTGTTTTTTAACACGTGTTTTCTGTAATAAACACTGTATAATTTGTACTATCCATTGAAAAATAAAGGATTTATTTATTTATTTAGTTAAAAAAAGTCAAAAAGTAGTATAGACAGGCATGAGTAAATTCTGTGACCTTCCGGGAGTAATGATTCGGTCCTTTAGACGTTTTCTGGGGTTACATAAAGAACACTATGCAGAAAAAAATTAAAGACATGACACATCCACGTGAGCGAATTTCAAAATCAATCACGACTGTAACTTAAGACATGCTGCAAAAAACTTGCCGAGAAATCGAATACTGCTTTGATGTCTGCAGAGAAACAAATGTAGATAACACACTGAAGCGTATTACATTCTGAAAAACTTTTTAATAGTTTGAGTATCTATAAAACTTTTTCAGTAGTGCCCTTCAAACTCCCGGCATTTTTTTAAACACCCTATGTTTGGTGAATAAGGCTCAAAATCAGAAAATATTAAGGTTTAAAACTGAAAGAGGATTTCGCAAAAGTTTTTCTTAGCAGTGAAAGGAAGTAGATACGGCAATATGTAAAATAACCAAGATTATAGTTCATTTGGTGCGCAATCAATGGGGTTGTTGAAAGTAGAATATAATATAATATAAAAATCAGAACATTGAAGAAGAAATCTAGGCAACACATGTTTTTATTAATTTTATATCATATGGTAATTTTATAGTTTTTGTTAATTTATTGTGAATTGATAACTGAAATGAATGTTTATAATAAAAAAACCCTTGAAAAGTATTAAAATGCCTAATTAATTACGTTTAGACCTAAAAGGGGTTTCAAAATACTTACGCGTAGATGTAACTAATAAATGGTTTTCCTGGGAGAGCTGGACCAAGAAACACATCAATTTTATTTATCAGATTACAGACGTCTCTATCTATTTGAGGGGGTTTCATTACAAATATTGTACTTATTTGTTGCCTTTTTTAAATATAGCCCATGGAAGCCATAAACTTGTAGAATTTGAAGATGTTAGGAACTATATTCGTTCCTAATGACGTTCTTGGATGAAATATGTGATTAAAAATGACAACAATCGCAATTTCAGAACCAGTTAGTCTACAGGCTTAACAAGTAGAGATACGGAAAATGTCACAATAACAAAGTTGTAGAGAATTGAAAAACCTTATTTGCCTCAGAGTTTTGATACAACCAATCGTTTGGCTACTAGAACTCAAAAAAGAAAAATACTATCACAAAACTTTTGTCAGATTTACAGTTTTTATTTATTTATTTATTTATTTTTTATTTTAGTTGTAATTTTCCCTTTTGGGACTTTTGATTTAACCATACAAGTAATGATTGTGCCAAATTTCAAGTTTCTAGCTCAACCGGAAGTGTGAAAGAATTTATATAGCTGGTGAGTTGCACGAGCAACCGTATAGTAATTTACAATCCACGTATAATTCACATCTTCCCCCTTGACTAGACCCCACATTATTTTAAAGTTTCAATGTTAATGTTATGGAAGAATAAAATAGTGGTTGAGTATATAATTGTATTTTTATAGCTGTTGAAAAACAAATGCTACAAAAACAAAAGCAACACATATTTTAGTAATATAAAATGTTTTCAAACATATTGGGTCCAGATTATGTTTTATTAGATAGATTGATATATGATTATATATTATTAACTCATATTATAATTATTTTCATTCTAATTTTAAAGATTCAAACGATTATATTGATGTGATTCTATACTTCTTAACCAAAGTAAAACATATGTGTAGTTCAATTAATTTATGAATTTTGAGTAAAGATGAAATAATACAAAAGATATTCTCTTAATATAGTAACAAACATTTTGTTTTAGCATCAGATAGTAGATATTAAATTTTATACGCTCTTATTTAAAATTTTCACCCCCCCCCCCCTTGTTGATAGTAAAATCTTACTTGTATATTGTGTTTACAGAAAGTACTTAGTAAGTCAGTAGTGGTTGCAAAATTTTAGGGTAAGATATGGATCACCTGGAGCAGTCAACAAATCGCCAAAATAACATCTTAGATTGGTCTAAATCAATGTATCTAAAACAAATTTAGTAAATATCAAGTTACCAACCAAGTTAGTTGTTGTTGTTAATCAACAAATAACAAAGGTTATTACCACCAGTGACGAAGCTAGTGCTTCAGCTAATAGCAAGTGTTAAATAAATGGGACGTACTTGGTGCTCCTTTGGTGCTTTTACATTGGAAATAGCTGAAGTTGTCACCTACCGCTTGAGTATTCCAGTTTTGGTGGCCTAAATAAGGTTTGATTTTCATTTTATGGAGTTAAAAGGCATTTTTCAGAGATTCCATATTTTTCCATCATCTAGGGGTCAAGTAACCTAGTGACACTAAAATGACCATGATCCGCTTATTAATTTTCGACATCCAAAAACAAGAAAAGTATTACATGATAATTATATTTCATAATTATATTTCATAAAATATAACTCTTGTACACATATTAGGTGGTCTATCCTATTTAATTGCTTCTTGTACCAAATTGCGTGATAAAAGTAATCGCATTTAAGTTCATAAATAAATAAACTTGTACTTTAATAAAGTGAATAAAATTTATATGGTACACTTTGCATAGAAAATATATGTTACACAAGTATACACAATTTAAAGGTACTTTCGTTTTATTTTTTATTAACTTGTTATTCTTATTAAGCACAAAGATCATGGGAGGTCGTTTCTGTAAGAACCAATTAAAGAGGGAAATAAAAGGAACATTTAAACCAATTTGTTTATTAAAAGAATGGACAAAGTCCAGTACAAGTTTGTTTTCTTATTGTTAAAGCTTTTCGTTATTTTTCTTGTGTCTGTTAATTGCTGCCAACAAAAACCATAACAAGTCATGATTAATTATATGACGTAGAAAACCAATCTTTGCTATCTGCATATTTTTATATTCACTTGGGAATTCAAGATATACGAATATCGAAATTCATTCCTAATACAACACATTTATCAGTTTTTGTATATTGGGGCATTGTCGTCACCCCAGACAAGCGGTTCTGAGGTGAGATATCTCGATTCTATACTCTGTGACACCTGAGGTCATCGGGGCCTTAAACAAAGTTTTCGGTGGCACCAGTGAGTCACGCAGTCTCCGTTAGCCGACCAATCAAGCGTCAATGATATGGCGGCAATCTATCTTTCCGAGGAAGAGGCCATCTTTAACACATGGCTCTTAAACATGGCCATCTCCGGGTGGGATTCCTCAGCTGCGCATTGCGTTTGAGGACCATGGCCGTTAGGTGCTTCAAGTGCCTGGATTATAGGCACCGTCGTAGCGAGTGCACGGGAAAGGATCGGCCCTCCTCTGCTAGAAATGTGGGAAGGCAGGCCACGATCATAAAACTTGTGTCAAGCCGGCTCACCGCTTGCTCGGCAGTGAACTGAGGGTGTAGCCGCATCAGTTGACCATGTCGCTCGTTCCGGGGCGTGCCGCGTTTTTAGGCTCGCCATAGAAAAGGCTAAATATCCGAATTTTTACCACCGAAAAACGTAGGCCAAAAGAAGAAGGCTATGGAATAGTGTTGTCTTTTTAGAACTAGAAGGGCATAAAAAAGTACAAAAAGCCAGGGGAAATATGTTGGTTTATCGTGTATGGCTCAACCGAGACCCACGCAACGTCCGTAGAGAGAATTCGCACCTCCATCTTAAAATAATAATAATAATAATAATAAATAATAAAAAAAATTATTAAGGTTCCTTGTGTTAGTAAAGCAAGGCATTGTAGGAGAGATTGGTGACACAAATTCCATAAGCAAGGTAAATCAGTTTCCACTCACAATTAGAGTACTAAAGTAAACGGTGTTGGTAAATTAGGCATAAAACAATTTTATCAAATACGAAATTTAATTATATTTAAAACCCATAGAAAAATACAAATTAGTGTTTCCAAGAAGTGAATCAATAGCAGCAAAGCATAACGGGTACTGAACACTCCGCAGTTGTGAGAACTTGGCCTATAAATTACAAGATGACTGGGCAATTCTCTTGAACGAGCCAAGTAGGGGATATCGCCATTTAATTTTATTTTTAACGCAAAACAACTAACGATGTTAACATCTTGGCCAATATATTAAAACGTTGTTGGTCAATCGGTAAAAATTTTTACGCGCACACTGCCCAGTTCAATCAGCAAATGGAAGGAGCCTTTCGCACGTCTGATGGTATGAAGAGAACTTCCCACAAGCCTTACAGATCACTGCTCAATCCCTCAGGATGTGAACTTCAGGCATAACATTTTTACTTCGATTCCTGGAACCCTAATTAAACTTGTAAATATTTTATTAATCCAGATTCAATATAAAATAATAACGATGTGTCGGCAATTACAGTCACGTGCCTTAATCTAGGTAAACATTCCCGTATGTAATGTGTTCAATAACCATAGTGCAATTCTGTTGCAGATATCAACTCAAATATTAAAAGCTCAACTTTATAATTGAACAAACAAAGTAATATATGCTATATTTCCCGTTTAAAAAGTCAACTGTTATTTGTTGTATCCTGGTATGTAATAAATTTAAAATTTATTATTCATTATTATTAATTTGTAAACTTTTTATTTATTATTAATTTATTCAATATTTTTACTTGATAACGTACACAAGAAAATGTTACATTTTATGAATTCCTTAATTACTTATAACTTTATCAATCCTCCATCTTTTTACAGCTACTTAGAATAAAAAAATATGTTAATTTTTTATGGTTAGTTTTACAGCAAAAGACCCACTATGACAATATACAACGTAAAAAATTAAAAATAGAAAGAAATATAGTATATCAAAATGAAAAAACCTTGCATATTTTAGAGTAAAAATCTATTGCTGATTCTCGTTTCAATAAAGAGGTAGTCAATAAATTTACTCACAATAACTAAACAGGCGCAAGAATCATTGGGCTACTAACTATTGATCCTGACATGTAAACCAGCTTTTATTTGTCAGTAACAAAGCTACACATAAGCATATTTATCGCACTCATTCTTTATTCATACTTACCTTAAAATACGCACTACAGAGTGCGTCGGTGTTTCATGAAAATATCTGAAGTATGGAAACTTGAGTGAAAGTTTGCGATTTCTGTCCTCATACATATCTTAAAAATAAAAAAATCTCCGTTCGCTAAAATCTACTGATAGTGTTTTCGCAAACATTTCTTTCTGCATGCACTCTTCGTTACAGTGAAATCATTTAGTCGGTTAGCATAACTACATAAATTCAGTCCTGGAAATTGGCTAAATAATGCCTGTAATTTGGTTTTAGTATTTTACTTATTGGATTTATAATAATTTTAAGTGAAAAGGTTTATCCAAACAAAAATATATTTTGTTGTTTGACAATTTTTTAAATAGTGTTTTCTGTTATAGTTCCCAGCGTAGCATTCTGCTTCAGTTCTATAAAATTTATCTTTTATTAGTTGGTCTTAAAACTCCACTAAAATATTATGATAGAACGGCGACCGCCAGCTTCGAGATGACAACCATTCGTTTTATTAACATTCCTCTTATCACAACCAGTAAACCTACCCACAACAACGCTCCCTTCGCAATATTAAGCCGGGTTAAAATAACGTTATCAAAGAAATATGAATTCTTTGGCATTTTATACTTCCATATTTCAATCAATTGTGTTATCAAGATAATGTTTTGTCACATGATATTATTAAACACATTATAACCGATAATTTGTAACGCAAATACAAAATCTTTAGTAAGAAAATGCATTTTCTACAAAACATTGTTTTAATAATTTCTTATCCTATTTTAGTGTTTTAATTTCTTTTCCTGCTGGGTTTTCGTGATGTCGTCTTAACGTGAGCATTGCATGTTGAACATCAGAAATGGGTGTAATCTAATAAGGCTTTGATCTTAAATCAACTTGTTTGTAATAATCATACTTACGCTTTCAGTGAAGACAATCAATCGCTCATTGTTGTAACCTATCTTTTTATCTATTGCACAAAATACATAGTTATCATTACGAATTTAATTACCATTGTGGGTATGATTCAAAGGCAATGTTTGCTAACATTTTAACAAAAGAAGTTATTTACAGTAATACATGATAAAATTTCATTATACTTCTCATTGAAAGGTAACTTTAACTACTTTATAAATAACACAGGCTTTTTAAAAAATGTTTAGGATAAATTGTCGTATACTTGAATGTATGAACGTTATTAAATTACGTCCTTATAATGTCATACAAAGATATTATACACATACTTTTGTACGTTATAGATTAATTTGTGAAATTATGCATTATTCATAATATACCATATATTTTTACGGCATTGTAGTTGGGAATCGAACTCATGATATTGTATGAAATATGCTGTAATAACTATGTAGCTAAATTAAGTAATGGTGGTTGATTTTCAACCCATTGTTTACAAGAGAGTAGATTAGCTCCGTTTGCGTAACTATCTTCAGTAATAAATGCAAATGAGATCCAACAGTCTAGGCTCAACTGGTAGTAAATGTTTCGTTTAACATTCATTCACTTCATTTTATTTCTCTTATATCACTTATGTCGTAGTTTTAATTAACTCCTTCCAATGAATTATATAAAATAACCCTTTCGAAGGATCTCCATCAGTAAAAATAATGATAATAAAAGTAGTAACAGTTACATAGAAAGAAAAATTCAGAAATAGTTGATTATTTTATACAATAAATGTTTTTCATGTAACCTAAGACTTCCTAAGACTTCTCAGATTCATAGTTTAGCAGGAGGTTGACTTGGGTATTTTTTTTTTGCAAAGTTAAGTGGCATTCTAGAATTACCAACACATCCATTTCTCCTCCACGCCCTGAAATTGAATGTTTATATAGTTTACCTCATCCCTAATCAGCGTTTGACTCCTAACGATCTTTATTTGCATTACTTAATGAACACAACATTAACTCCGTTAAAGACTTAATGCTTTACTTATTTTTTTGAATTTTCATAGAAATTCCCTCCAACCATAGAAAACTCTATAAAGTGCAAACTCATTGACGCACTTTGCGAGCCCTTGCAAACATTTGATTAATTTTAGATTGAAGAATGCACTCCACAACAAAATGGGTATTATTTTGTCCGGATTTGGTCAGTACAATAGTGATGATGATTTCAGGGCCCGTTAAATAAATACATAATTTATTAGCCAATACGACTAAAATACGTGAAGAAAAATCAGCTTATCTATAAATGTTATACGTTTTTCACGCCCATTTGCTTTCCTGACAACATGTTCTGGGCGAAATTATAAAATTTATTTTCTTCATCAGATAAACATACACCGAACAAAAAAACATTTGTATCCAACGGTTGAATTAGAGTAATTCAGATTTATCAAAAGATCATTAGTAAAAAGTCTTAAACAAAGTTTGGGTAATGCAATTCGGCTTTTTGTTCCTTAGAAGGCGTTGTGTAATGTTGAGACAACATTTTTATGACAACATTATTGAGACAATATTTTTCTAAGCAAACGTTATTAACATTAGAAATATTTTTAAAAGCTGTATAACGGTAGGATATGGTGTCAAGGAGTCAACAAAGAGTGAAAGGGGCGAAGTAGATCCGGGTGCATTTAAATGCGGAGATAATGTCGGGTATATATTGGGTGGATCTTACTGTTTCCTTATAAAGACAATCTTACGATATTCCTTTTTTCGATTATCTTGCGGCAAAACAATAACTGATTCCAGGTTCCTCTACAGAAGTACAAAATACATCAAATATGTAAGTCCTTCATTGTCGAGGAGTTGTGTTAAGATAAATTATGCACTGATAACATGACTAAAATTAAAATAAAGCAGAACATTTAACTGAAGGGTTAAATAGATGTTAACTAAAAATAGCTAACTCATAACACACATCTGGAATATTTTATTACTGTTAGAATACATTTCCATCTCATCAAAACACATGTGTCAGGTACTCTTATTAATTCACGTGCTTCCAATGTTATAAAATAGTAAATACAGGGTGATTTACGAGGATAATAAAAAACTTCGTGAGTTGATTCTGTAAAAAAATAGCTAAAAATTATATATATAAACATATGCCCTAAAATGCTTCGTTTCGATGCTAGCCGACATTTTGTTTTTACGCAATATCTTTATTTTCATAACCGATTTCATTCATATTTTGCACAAATCTTTATCAAAACAATGTTAGTTTTCAGAATTTTTTTCCAATGTGTGTTTTCAAAATGGTACCAATTTTTATTTATAAACAAAAATTTCTAAAAATGAGTAAGTTTTAGGAAAACTTAACAAGAGACAAAAAAGTTGACTAATTAATTTGTTTAATCAGTGATACAAATTTGTAAGGAGCTGACAAGAATTAACGGAGTTATTGTGAATTTTCTATGAAATTGTACTAAATTTGCATGAATTATAATGCAATATATATTTTCTGCAGAAAATCTTAATAACCCCATTATTTGTCGTCAGATACTAATCACTGATTGGAAAATTTAATTTCGTAACTTTTCGGTCTTTCATTAAATTTTTGTTAAATTTTCCGTTTTAGAGAACTGTGTGTTAAAATTTTTTGGATGGACGCCTTTTGAAAATATACATCGTAAAATAACCATTTTTATCCTAAAATCTAACAATTAATTTTATTTTAAGGAAAAATCTCATTTTCCTACTTATACACACAAACAGTTACACGCAAATAGTTATACGTACATTTAAATATACATTTTGAAATATAAAACTTTTAAAGGTTGAAGTAATAGTTAACGATCGTTAATAATTCAATCTAAACCTCTTCATAACAAGAGCCGGAAAATAAATACTCTATAATTTGTCTTTAGTAAATTTTTGCTATAGTGGAGGGGTTCAATTTTATAAATCATATTTACTAAATATTTTGTTTAGAATACAGGCGGTGATAAACTTCGTAAGTTCAAGTTATTAAGAATTCTATAACTGCATAACGAAGACTGTTACGAGTTGTAAACAACGACCAAGTTGCAGTTTAATTTACTTGTATTAATTGCTTTTTGTTCCCATTAACAACATTAACTGCTTCATTGCCCTTTGTATAGTTAATGTTGAAATTATACCAAAAGTGTGTCTTGTACACTAATTGAATATATTACCAATTGTATGTATTTAATCAATGCGGAAATGTTTACTAGTAACATATCTATAAAATGAAAAAATAAAATGGTCTAAAATTAAAAATTATTATTATTATAGTTATACCGTAGTTTAAAACAATCTATACATAAGCGTGAACAAAGTCTCACTGTTCAGCTTAGAGGTTTTGTTCAAACATAATAAGTGTAGTATTTATCTGAAAGCAATTCAAAGTGGCCAAATTTACAGCGTCCTGCATAATTGATTATTGTAAATTCCCGGAATCCAGTTCATTATTAACTGTTTCTTAAATAGCTCATTACTAACAAAAAAGCTCAATGTATTATTACTACCAAAAGTATAGTTCAAACAAGAAACCTTGGCCTGATAAGAGTTTGTTTTAAAAGTTATTTTACCCATATATACTTAATCTAATTACAACAAGAATTATTTTACGCTTAATTGTACACCCGCGTCTTCACCACTGTTGTTTTTTGTATTGTAAATCTTGCTTCGACCTAATTTCGCCACAATTTCTTTCCTCTATTCGTCTCTGTCAACCATAAACGAAATAATCCTTAACAACAGTTTATGCACCTATTTTAAGGCTATTTTGATGTTTTATTGTATGAAATGTTTTAGCACTTTACAAAAACACTTCAAAAGTTTATATTAAATTATTTGTAATTTTTTTATTATCTATTTTTACCGATCAGTTGTTATAAGGAACCAAAATCGTTATTTGAAAAAGAATGTTCTTAAAGCCAAACGAACCATAAAAGGGAGTAAATTCATCCTTAGTACAGTCTCGTATGTTATAATAGCAGAGAACTGAGTAGGGATTACAAGGTATAAAGGCTGACGCTTGCACACGTTAAGCATTTATTTGGATTGTAAAAAAACATTTGGTGCAAAAAATTAATGATGTGGAGAGACGATTTAAGATAACACCATTAAAATTAAGAGACAAACTCTTCATACCGCTTAATCATGTGTAAAATTTGGCATGCACCTTCAACAAAATGGGTTCAAGTTCAAACTATAACTATAACTAAAAAGTTAGGGTATTTGCTTACAAAACCCTAATGGCAGCAATGCTGCCTAGCACTGACTCCAATTTTTGTTGTCGTTATTGGTGGATAAGAAGACCCCAGCCCGAACCATTAAGCACGTCTGCATCCAACGGGCATTTTGCGCAAGCCCCCGGGAGTTTTACCAGTTAGTTGACCAACTACCGTGCTCCTGTGACAACCGATTTTCACGTTTAAACAAGCGGTCCGCTGTGCCCTCTGAATGTTTAGGGAATCCATTATTAAAATACAAGAAATAGTATTTTCTCGACTTACTACCTACTAGACTTTCACTTACACACAATAGTTGCAAATATCTCAGAGTCCAGTATTTGAGTAAATTACAATTATTACAAGCGACATTCGTATCACTTAATAGGTTCAAAACTGTCTTGATTCCATGGTTGAAAACAAAATCATTTATATTAAATTGAGAATATTTTCAAATGTGATACTGGTAACATATAATTTTACATTATACATTTGATTTTGATTAATTTATTTTTATGTATTAATATCTTTTCGCTAGCTATAAAATAATTACGGATATTGATTGTTCAATCCCCTATTTGTATGATATATGTAATTTGTGTATACATCTTTATGTTTATGTGACTTGATCATATTATTAAATTTAACATTAAGTTTACTCAGTTAATTGTAATGTAAAAAATGCTTAAAGACAATAAAAAGACTTTGATTTTTATTTGATTAGTCAATCACGATAGAAGACATAATTGATTTTTATTTCTATAGCCTTTGTGTATATGTCCCTATTAAAAACAATTTAACAAATATGACTAGAGATTATTTACGGCAATAAATTCCAGACGTAAATGGAGATTATTACAATTATTTTTTATCCTCGAATTAATATAGCCTAAGGAAAAAACTAATTACATTAGATTTTAGTACGTATTGTTAGGGTCGGAAAATTGTAGTTTTATTTTTACTTTTTGCCAACAAAGCTAAAAAAATAACATGCAGTAAGGCTTTAGAGCAAAACTTCAAAACTGAGATAGAGAATATGAGTTTGCTGGGGTACACAATAATGCTCGTCGGGGACTGACTACAATATCATAATGGAGTGGCTGGCACGGGGTCAAACGGCCCCTCTCCAGCATGGGGAAAAATGCCAGTTATGTAACCCACATTCATTATACGTTGTCTAGTTCCAAGCTCAGTTACGACTTAAAGGCATTGGCTAAACTGTATAAAACTTTATTGGGTACAATTAATTACTAATAAAAAAAGTCAATGACATTTTAAAGAAAATAGTTATTTGTGCTTCTAGGGACTAAAGTACGATGTTTTCTCCCAGAAGGGAAAGTGTTGTCGCCCGAAGGCGAAGCCGAGGGCGACAATTTCCCTGAGGGAGAAAAGTACTTTAGTCCCTTGATGCACACAACATTTTTCCTCCACCTACACGAATAAAATTTAGGCCTAATAGGGTTACCGTAGATAATTTAACTTTACCTTCATATGATCCCTTGCTCCGTCAAGCTGGATCTGTCACATCAACATAAAAAACACACAAGGTAGGCCATATAAATTTTGAAGAACACGAAAAAAAAACAAAATATAATTTAAGCCTAGTCAAAAGTTTTACACTTATGTTTTGGACTTCTTAGGTTAATAGCCTACCCAAGCAAAATGTAAACAAACACCTACACTGCCACGGCCATCTCTAATACTAGAGATGCTGCTCACCCACTGCTGACTGAATGGTCAGCAGTGGGTGAGCAGCAGCTACAGCTGCTATTAGTCAACAATGAGTAACGAAACAAATCTGACTGTGGCTCATGTTCTTTTTAATCTCTCTTTTAATGTTATTCTTATGTAACTAACTTTAGCCCCGTGGTACGAAAAAACTCGAGTTTTCCCTAGGTAGAAAGATTAAGTATTCAAGTCACATGGGATAGAAATTAGTACTTTACTACTCTATTCCAAGGAGTAAAATACGGCTTTAGATAGTAGGTGGAGGAAAATGTAACATCGTCATATAAACAAAAGATTCCTTACTCAACAGCTTATCTCTTTTCATAGTCTGCTTTTCAGAACTTAGGGTCAAAATTCTTAAAAATCACATGTATATCAAAAGTACAAATCAATTTACATTTACACCAAGAAACAAATTAGAACAATTTTGTTATATTTGAAAGCTGTGAGCGCCTCAAGTGTAAGATCACATGGCAAGTAACTGGTAATTTATATAAAAAAAATAGAAAAATATTGTTCTGCCGTAGATAGTGCAGCGGGTTATTATGTCGATCATAACCGTTCGTTTTTCATTTGTTAATATTTAGACAGTTGGCCAAACGGAGGGATTTAGTTGGGCAAGTATGAAATGGTAATATCCACTACTTGGCTCGTTCAGAGGTAACTGCCCCTTTCATCTTGTAATTTATAGGCCAAGTTCTCACAACTGCGGAGTGTTCAGTACCCAGTTATGGTTGACAGCTATTGATTCAATTGTAGGTCACATTAACTTGGATATTGATCTTATGGGGGTCAAATGTGTTTGTAAAATAATTCCTTATTTTTGAATTGCTATAATATTAGTAATACATCGTTATATAACTCCTATTTAATTCACTAATCGAAAAAGATTAACAATAAGGTTTTTGGAAACGGAAGTTTTGTGCAAAAATACTGTAAATTGCTGTATCTACCATGTTATATTTTAAGACATACACGCATGATTGTAATTTAATGTTTAAAATAAAGTAGCCTCATTTAACAGACAGATGCTGCTTGGTACATGAAAATGTACCCTCACATGTGATATTAAATATGAAAATGAATTGCTCACACGTGATATTAAAAAATAATTATACATAACTAAAGTAGACCCAGGAGTAATAAAATCATGAAAAATGCATAAAACTATTTGTTAAACTACACTACCAAGTTTTATTTTCCACAAAAAAAAAAAAACAAACAAAAAAACAAAACAAAACAAAAACAAAACTTATGCACTTTAAATGTCCTATATGAGCAGTTTGAACACTGTACTCACTTTGTAAACGTTTGTGTTATTGAGTAATCTGATTAAATGCTATTTCTTTTTTCTTGTTTAAGAGCGTTTAAAACATTACTTTTACATCCCCCTACAAGAAAAAATCGCGGGTAAGTCCAGTGAACGAGGTTAGCAGAGAAACAGAGGGGCCCGTACCTTTGCGCTCTTATCTACCCACGTACCACTCCAACGTCTAACGTCCAAATCACTGAGTCCAAAGCGGAAAATTCAACGGTAAGGCAACATAGCATTTGAAAAGTCACACACCACAGTGTTTTTATTTTTAGGGGCATCTCCAATAGTGAATAACATATTTAAGCTGTTTGAGCTATATTTATATTTTCTAAATAAACTACATTTTCTGGCCGTGGTAAGACTTTTGATAAACAGATCAGTATCAGTCAACTAAGTAACTAATAAGTCTTCTAAATTTAAAGTTCAAAACACTGATATATTTTTGAATATTTTGTACATGGACAAGGCCTCTCAACAACGAATCCTTCATTCTCAGGTCCGTCACACGTAAACAAAATGTATATTTACATACAAATACAAAAAAAAAATTATAACATCTGATTTGGAATAAGGGATACAAATTTAAGAGTATAAAAAACCTTGTTAACATAAGCTTTAAAAACTTCCCATTTTCCATCGTTACTTCAATCATAAATTTTAATTCCTTGAAACAGGACACTAACGTTTTATTTTCGAACCATTCTTCTTTCTTTACTAAGTGGCCTTGTAGTTTACTTTTCACTCGAATCTTCTGGCGAACTACAGTAATGTGGAGCGGCCACTATCGTCGGCCCGGCTGTTGTGGTGAGTAACGGCCCCCTGGAGGGGCGGCGTCGGCCGTCACGGCCCGGGGGACAAAGACAAACGGTCCATTTGAATATCAAGGTATTTAGCAATATTTGATTTAAACCAATTTAGTAGGCTCCAATAATTTTCAATTTCTTTACACTAAGAGGTATTAGGGCCATGGCATTTTCAAAGCACTACTGTAAGGGATCGCATCGCACTTGAGATTTTCTTGATCATCTGTATAGAGGACCGTGGAAAAAATCTTGAGGTCCATGGCATTTTCAAAGCACCATCATCTATATTGCTAAGGGATCGCATGAGATTTTCTTGATTATGTGTGTAGAGGACCCTGGAAAAAATCTTGCGATTATCAGAAAATATAAAAAAATTTGGCTGTCAATATTTAAACATTGAAAAACGATATAGTTTTTAAGGTTAATTTGCTCATAATGGTAATACAGCATCCTGTTTTAATGTATGTACGGTTTTATAATTTTTTTATAGTTTAACATTAAATTTTCATTAGTTTCCACCCCCACAGGAAATCATCACAAGATCTTTGCTTTGTAAAGGGTGTTTGCTTCTCGAGATAGTGACAACGTTGTAACTTTGGTTAGAAATGAAACGGTCTCTCGGTTTATTGGGTCGCAAAGGTGCAGAATTATTAACAAAAATCAAATGGCAACTTATTTGTAACTCTGAATCTATAGTTTAAACAGTATCAATAGCAAATTTAAACTTGCGATTGATTACAATTCAATGATATTTGGTGCATCAACAACGTTCTATTTGCAGCAATATTCGCGAGATTGTCGAATCATGTAAATGTGAACATTAGAGGTGGCCCAAGATTGGACCGATGCCTTGCTAATGTCCTCCGTAATACCTTTAAGGTGTTGATGACCTCTGGCTTACACATGTCGGCATTTGTCTGCTCACTATGTGCAATTTTTGTCGGGTGTTAAAAATAAATGGTTATTGATGAAATGGTTGAGGCAAAATACGTAATAATTATAAAATATTAGCTTTTCAAAATAATTGTTCATGATGTTATTAAATCATTCGGTCTATCAAACCACATAAATCGCTAGTTTTAGTAGCCTATATCATTTCCACGTAGATCCGTAATGTTATAAGAGGGGCGAGAATTTAATATAATTAACAATAACCTTTTACGATAAGAAGTTCATTACATATGAAGGGAAACTTCATATTACAGAATGTAAATGAAAATTATTACCAAATTATATTTTGTTAAATAACCCAATGAAATCATTAATTCCTCGCAGTGTTTTCAAACCATTCTCTGGACGATATTTGTTGTCTATACCACAATCCGAAAATAAAAATGTTGATGAGACATTCTTTAAGTGTATTGTTTTTAAAAACCGATGTGTTTGGATTCGCAATGCACTACAATGACACTCCTCGGTGGTGACGTGTTTTAAAATTTGTAAATTTATATTAATATGACTAAATGTTAAAAATAGAATTAAGAATGCATTTAAAGGCAAATATGAACTGAGATAACCGTGCTAATTAAACTAATTTGTAAAAGTAATTAATTAAAATAAAATTATTTGGCATTCATTGTGGATTTCGATTGCCCTGCATCCGCCACTGTTTAGCAGTTTGGTAAAAAACTAATATTCAGTACTTAAATGGCGAATAACAAAAGTCGTATTCGGTTCCCAACACTTTCATTACAAATATCATTCATATCCTGTAACTTAGTTATATGTACTGTATAGTCTTTGAAAATAAAACAGTACAGATTCCAAGATATAAGATATTTATTGGCCTTTTACATATGTTACATGTAAAGACAAATCGCATGTAACAATACCACAGCTGGTATTTAGTCTATTTATGTTTAGTAGTCCAGGCTCTAAATAGGTTTAGCATGCACTGAGAGTCTAACGAAATTTGACTTTGGATTATAGTTGGGGACATTTAGTAGATGTAAAAAAATGATATTGACACATTTCCAGACTGGGCTCAACACGGGGGACGCCTCCTAGAGGAAGACGTAAGGGGAACTGTATTGGCCTAAGTCATGTTTAATATAATTTCAAAGGTCTTTGAATATAGATCAAAATGCCACAAACCTGATCCCAAAAGGTCGAATATAACGTGATTTATCGCGTTAAAAATTTCGCTTAGGTGGTTTTATGTAAAGTTTGACTCCCATTTCTGACTCGAACGTTCAATTGAGGTCGAGTTGGCGACATTGTTTACAATTCTATTTATCTCCTCATCCTGAAAATTAAGTTAAAGGTTTTCTTTTTAGTCTTTATTTACTGTCTTCAATTGGTGTTCGAAATATTATGATTACATTATGATTTTCAGCCCGATTTGGTGCAGCTCATGAAATTTGTAATGAAATATTTAACATAAGCTTTAGGATCCTGTTTAACAGAAAACAATGCCGCAAAGCATAAATGAACGTTTGAGTCAGAAATGGCAAGTAGTCAAACTTTTCATAAACGCATTTTACTGAAATTTCAAAACGCGATAACTCGCGTTATATTCTGCCTTTTGAGATCAGGTTGGTGACATTTGGATCTAAATTCAAATACATTTAAAATTATAATTAACATGACATAGGCCAATACAGTTTCCTCTACGACTTCCCCTTGGGGGACGTCCCCCGTGTTGTGCCTACACTGGAAATGTGGAAACATCGATTCTTTACATCTACTAAATGTTCTCAACAATAATCTAAAGTCAAATTTTGCAAGACTTTCAGTGCATGATCAACCTGTTTAGAGCCTGGACTAAAAAAAAATAATTTAAATTATTAGATTAAAATACATAAAAATTACTAAAGTGATGAGCGAAAGAGACTATAGTAAATAAACAATTGTAAATAACAAAGTATACTTGACAAGAGTAAAGAAATGACTAGGCCTAATTGGTTGAATATTACAGTTGAAATTACATACAGTTAAATAATTGATCAGATCAGCTAAAAAATCGTTGATACGATAAAAAGAATTGAAAGAATTAAAAAACGGAATCTTAGCGTATAACCTAATGCCCATGAGAAAATGGCCCTATTTTGTTTTTTACAAACTTACATGAGGTAGATCTATCTTTTTCTGATTCCTGGTATTAGAACGTGAATCTCATTCCTAAGATTATGCAATGAACTTTTCTTAAAAATAGGTAGTTAATGAAAAATGTACACATTTATTATTTTTAATAATTCTAAAAAAAATCGTTTACAGTGAGCTAAACGATCTGTTTTGGATATAATTCTAATATTTTTTTGCAAGAAAATTACAAAGTGAATTTTTGGGGAGTACCCAACGGAAATGAAACCATATAATGCTATGGATTAAAAAATTGCAAAAGAGGCTGATTTCATATAAACTAAGGGCACATGGAACATAAGTCAAGAAAAAAAAAAAAAAAACAACTCTTGAAAGCTTGTGAGGTGCTCTACATGAGGTTCCAAAGTTAACTGTCTATCCAGTAAAACAACTAGTAATCTAACATGATCATTTGGAACTATTCTATCATGTCCTTAGACCAAATATCACAGTTTTTGTTTTATCATTATTTAAAAGAAAATAATTTGCAGCAAACCAATAATTTAAGTTATAAAACACGAGAAGGAACTTAAAACCCAACCTAAAACAAACACCAGCGTAGATGGGGTCACGTTAGTAAGACTAGTCCATGCTAGCTAAAAATACAGCATAGTGAAATAAACAGAACAAGGCAAGGTCTTTTCCTCCTTAATGAATATAAAAAGGATTAAACATCTAAGATTTATTAATACTCTGCCCCTCCTACAAACTAAACAGCAGCGTCGATGGTGTCACTCCAATGAGACTAGGCCTTATTAAAACAAACATAACAAGGCAAGATCTTTTCCTCATAAAAAATATATAATAAACATGAATTAAACATCTAAGATTTTACAGTACCTTCCCTCTACAGTTACTACCAAGGGGACACTTGAACACAACAACTAACCAGTATTTCAAAAATTATCTTAAAATTAATTCTAATTATCATAAATTGCGTTTACATGGTAGGAACTCTTATTTAATTAATACGGCCAGTTTAAAATAATTCAAAGTAATTATATGAAATATGAGAGATAATTAAACTCATACTTTACATAAAATGATAGTTAATTACTACGTTTTCCATATTGATGACGCATAGTATTGTAGTCAAATTCAATGATACATCAATTTATGTATGTTTCATATTTAACTTAAAAAGCAGCAATGTATTAAAAATGCGCAAGTTATAAATTGCCGACATCAGGAGGACAATTATGTATTTAACAGATCTAGTTTCAAATTTAATTCATCATCTTCTTTTAGATCACCCCTCTTATGAATATTACTGATAAATACAATCTCATAATCTTAAATTAATCTTCTAATTTTATTTTCAAGTTGTTTGTAAACATTAATATTCACAAACAACATAATACATTGTTATTTACATTAATGCTTACTTCAGACGCATCATGTGATATGTAGTGTCACATATTTTTCTTATTGTTAACAATAAATGTATTACCAATAAAACGTTATCGGGTGTCCATAAAGTCTTGCCATGATAAAGAAACAGAATAGTATGAAAACAATTGGTGGTAAGATGACGTTTTATCTTCAGTTTTAACAAGTGACTTCTTAAGTATTTTACTGCTATGCACAAAATCAATAAACTTCTATTTGTGCACCTTGGGTACCTGTAAATCTTTTAGGCGACTATTTAGTTAGTTTATGTTATTGACAACCATTTTCCGGTTTCAGATAACATTTCCTAACTAATGGAAGTCTTTAAATTTATAATATTCTCATTTAGGGTTTCTAAATTAAGAACCTGAGTAGAATAAACAAAATATTGACAAATCAGGGAATATAAAAAATCCAGATATTTCAAGCGTGGTGAACGAGGTGGCAATTTATTCGGACCACCACTCATTGTTTTTTGTAGTGAATTATTAGTAAACTGCATTGTTGTCAATCAGCTGAGTTTAGGTGTTAACAGATTAATGAGCTCAAAATAGATTAAATTCCCTTGAAAACAATAAATATTTCAACTCTTGCTGAATATTTCAACTCTTGTTGAATATTTCAACTCTTGTTGACTATTTCAATGAGTACTACAATGGTGTCCTTAAAGCAAAGCAATGAAATCAGGGCCACACTTTGTAGACACCCGGTATATCGTATGGCTTTAGTGGAGGGATCAGCAATTAACTGACGGTTCTCCTCGGCTAAGAGGTCTATTTTTCTGTTTTCTATACAGTGCCAATTGAACCACGGAGCGACCTAACGATCTTTTTGCCCTCGAGTCGGGAGTTGAACCCAAACCCGCTGGGTGATAGCTCAGAGCTATACCACTGAGCTGCAGCCACTGCCGGTATAACCAATCATAACACATCTTTACGAAATATAAATTTGTCCATTGTATAGATTCAAAAGTTTTCAACAATCTCATCAAATATACATTTTATTTTCAATTGTTACATCATACAAAACTTAGTTGGCTCGCCTTTTTTATGAGCAATATAATATAAAACAATAATACGGAACCCTGGAGGCCCGCGAGACTCATGAAACATTACTATCAGACGTCATAAAGCTGACGTTAACGGCGCCGCTTCACTGTGCCGCCGTAGATAAAACTATTTAAATGCTGTAAACCGTCCAGCTTATAAGTGACTGATTATTAAAGTTTGCTAACTATATCCATCATTTTTTGATAAAAGTGTAACTTTTTTTAGATTTGAAGTAATTTTAAGACTAAGATTTAAATTAATTTTGTTTTGGGATAGAAATAGTAGATTGTAGTGGTTAACAGTTAAGAGTATTGGCGTAGTAAAATTTATAGATTTAGATTTTTCATAGTTACTATTTGTCCAAAAGATAAATAAATCTATAGTTTGAAGCCAATTAACAGAATGCAAATACAAATTTATCCTACGCGTAGGCACTAGGAGACAAATGGTCTATGTTAGTGTGAAGTGTGAAAGCTAAAGTAGACATTGCTCTGATGTGATCTTATAAATAAGCGATCCCAGGCTGGTGTCGAAGGAGTTTTTTTTTTTTTTTTTTTTTTTTTTTGTGAGTAAGCTACTAGTTTTTGTTTTAGTGTGGGACCACACTAGGGCTAGCCACCACACAAAATACATTACATGCTGGCCATCTGTGGTTGTAAACGCATTATTTTCCCTCGCCCTAAAAAGATCATAAATTAAGTTATTTATTACTGAGCTGTTGATAAAGTTTAGTATTTAAACTTGCTAATAAAGTAATCCGACTAGTTATTATACTATCCCGTTGTTCTAATCAGGATGATTTGTAAGTTCCATATAAAGATAAACACTGATAAAACACAGTTCTAGAGAAGTGAGGGAAACACTTTGTTTACTAATGAAAGATCAATTTTCCAAAAATATAAATCAAAACTATTAAAACTGGTCTGCGACTCGAGTAAAAAAAATCAGTTCGCTAAACATAAAATATTTAAAATCAGTACTAAAAAGACTTTACTATGACCGTGGTTTTGCTTTACATGTCGCATGCTATAAACACAAAGTGTGGTAAATTACGAGTAGGAATTGTAATAGTAATGTTTTAAATGATAACCGTGTATAAAAATGTAGTTTTTTTCTGCTTAGTGAGAGAGTAATCATAGTGACCGCACATGTCGTTTTGGCCCAAATGTTGGTCTACCTAAAGGCAGGAGCTTAAAATCCGGAAACATCATATTAATTTATTAAACTTTTTGGATTTTTATTGAATTTCAATTCAATGTTATGATTATTTATTCAGTATTTTATATTCTTACACAAGCTTCTGAATTCCACCATATCTACACCCAATTAAATCATTGCAAAACACTAGAACATCTGGTATGGACATCTGTCACAACAACTAAAGCTTACTCTAAGTCATTAGATGTAATTTGTTAGTCATCCATTCAACTTGTAGCATTTTGTTGGTTGTATCTTTGACTCAGTGGTTGTATTATGAAATTTAAAATCTTTCAATTTCCTTCTTTGGGTTTTATCGTGTTACTTGGTTGAATAAGGCTAATATTTCCTTTAACTATTAGTATTGTATCGTTAATTTAATTCTTGTATGGATTTATATTGATACATTTATAGTGTTTCATATTCAAACATGATGTTAACCTTTGCTATGCCAAGAGAAAAAAATGACTACTATCATATTTTTATTAAGTGATCACTGTACTGTAGGTAAACTTTGTTAGGATCAATTTTGATTATAAATATTGAGGAGCACTTGTTTTATGGTTTAGAAGTATAATAAGCTACAAATATAAGTATTTAGTTTCAGCGAAGAGGAATTTGGACCTCGAAATAGAGTCTTGGGCATTCAAAAAGAGCTCCATCTTGATAAAATTTGTGTGAAGAGTAATTAACTATCGTTTGCACACCCCAACTCAATAGCAACAAACCTACGTTCTCCAGTGGTGTTAATAAGGAAGATAAACAAATATAGTGTAATAAAATTTCGATGTACCTTCACAAGCATTTACCTACAACTGCTTACAATAGCCCTGTGACAGGAAACCTATTGTGACTGGGACGGTGGCGACGTCCAGTAATCCAGTTACATGGAGGTCACGAATTGTGGATAGTTATAAGCGATGGCTTGTGGATGCGATATTCCTTAACAGGGATTGACGTCCGCACTAGTGAATACTAGTTCATCCATAAAGACCAACTTCATAATTAGACCAATTCGTATATATGAGGTCAAAATTGTGGTTCAGATCCCACGTTAAACTGTAGGTCCCTGGATACCATTGGCTGTTGGGCTATGAATTAATAGTCCTGTCTAAGGAAAATATCGGCCTTAGTCAGTTATAAGACTACAAGATCGCGCCACAATCATCCTACACTCATCTCTCATTCATACTTGGCTTTAAACTTCCAATTGAATTAGGTCACCATTTCAGTAAAGGTATCAAGGTATTATGTTTACGGGAAACTCACAAATTCGGTAAAAAAACATAAAAATCGCTGAGTAATGTAGTCTACTTCAACAGGGGTAATGTTTTTCATTGGCTCTAATCATGCGGAGCCTAAAAGTAAATCAAAATAGCGCCTGCCTACAGACATCATAGGTGTTACGGGGGACTTTAGTTGAAAAATTTACGAAATTGATT
Source organism: Neoaliturus tenellus (assembly GCA_030545055.2). Classification (NCBI taxonomy): domain Eukaryota; kingdom Metazoa; phylum Arthropoda; class Insecta; order Hemiptera; family Cicadellidae; genus Neoaliturus; species Neoaliturus tenellus. The sequence continues at coordinate 66,953,359 of CM061531.1, read as the reverse complement.
TAGGCCTGAGAGATATCCATTATTTTACTTTCCAAGTACTAGTTTTTTTATTCCATGGTAAAATGTCTATAGTGTAGTCATAAAATGGAGCAGATTAAGCACAGAGATAAATCCAGTGATAAATCAAACATGGAATTATAATTTGAGAAACCCCATATAAAATTTAAATAATTTATGAATTACTAAACTAAATATTGTGTAAACAAATACCAAAACGTTTAATTGTAAACCTTAATTTACTTTATTATTTATTTATTTGAAAATTTAGAGAACTATGAAAAAGAGAGCAATGCAATGAATAAGAAGGGCCGATCTGTAGAGCCTGCCTGACCCCGGGGGAAACCGATCCGTACAAGGGCTGCAAGGTGCGTCAAAACAATGCTAATAGGAATCAGGAGAAAACTAAACATTGTGATGTACAAGAATAAGTGGTAGTAAATAATTTTCAAGCCATCTTCTACTTCTATTGTTTTTAGTACTACTACACTTACTTTTGAAATCGAAAGTGTTATGGGTAAAACAATACCAAAAAACTTTACCATTGACATATACAGTGTTTAGTTGTGAGGAAGGTTTTATGAATGCAATTTGTGAATTTTGGATAGAAATGTTTGTCCTTGTTAAACATTAAAAACACAAAGACAAATTCTTTTAGAAATAACCGAAATTGCTTACTATGATATATTTTAAGAACTTCGTTTTGCTATAGACGATTTTTATAATAAATAATAAATGTAATTTACTCTTCTGTACTTCTAACAAAATAAATGGATTTTGATTAGATTTGATTCCTCACTTTGTTGGAAAAATTCAAATCAACGAGAACGCCTTGAAATCCTTAATGACTTTCGAAAACAAATTTTCCAATAGACGAAACTCAGAGACTTTAATTTGATCCTAGGCTCTAAGGCTTTTCAGCACAACGAAATATGTTTTATGCAACTTTTATGCAATTCATAACCTCAATATAAATGCCGCTACAATGTTTGTCCCCATAAGAAAAACAAACCCAGATATGGCCTTGTAAACCAGACGAAATTTAAAAGTTGTAGCTCTAGTGTTTAATATTACAATTCACTCTATTACTTCAGTCTACATAATTGATACGTGTTGTTGTCATGCTTTGTTACTTTGGATGCATTCTATAATTATCAATACTCTAAGCTCATTAAGAATCGTTCAAAATGATTTAACCTCTGGCTTTATAAAGTGCTGATGATGCCCTTAGGACATAAGGGCGAAACAATTGTTCACTCTAAGTAACAATAAACTGGATTGCTGAAGACGGTGAGTTTCACTCCACATTAAGAAGACTTATAACATAGACAGTGGTTGTAATAATATACTGTACTTTATTCTAGTCACAGACATTGTGAAGATATCAGTCCAAGTTTTAGGTGTACAGCATGGCCAGTAATCCAAATTCGAGGCTGGTGTCTTTATATCAGCGCCAAAGTTAAACGTAACAGACAATAATGCAAAGATGGGATGTAAATTTTAAGTTATTACTTTGGTAGGGGATGAAAATAGTATATTTGGTTACAAGGGCCAAAAATGTCGTTTTCCCGGCCTCGAGATCGTGTTTTAGGTTCTAGACGAAGTCGAGAACTTGAATAGGTCGAGAGTTGGTGAAACGTTTTTGGACGAGCTACGAACGACTTTTTTCATCACACTACACTATGTAACAAATTCTAAACAAGTGAAAAAAAATATTTACTAGCCCATAACAAACAAAACATAACCTGGCGGGATGCACTGGTTGCTTTTCCGGTTGCTAGGCAACCACTTCACATCAGCTACCGGTTTCCGTTAATTTCAACGCTGAAACCAATGAGGCATAGGACCGAAAATTTCGGCTCTAGACTTCAAAAGCGATCTGTTGTTAGAAGTGAGGGTCGAAAACAGTGTGATGTAATAGTATATTTCGTTACAAGGGTCGAAAATGGGGGTTTTCCGGCCTTGAGGTCGTGTTTCAAGTTCAAGACGAAGTCGAGAACTTGAAATGATCGAGAGCAGGCAAAACATTTCTAGCCGAGTTAAGAACGATATTTTTCATCACACTAAATTCAATTAATTTTAAACAAGTGAAAAAATATTTTTTTCATTCATAACAAATAAAACATAACCTCAACTAAGCTAGCGAGATGTACTGCTTGGGTTTCTAGTTGCTAGGCAACCACCAACTAAGGCCACTGAAATTAGAATACTGTAATAGTAGGCGACAACTACATCTGATTCCAAGAGAAAAACACCATTCTCCCATGTACGTCATATATATTTGGCAGTTGCTATCAGCTGAACTACCAACTAAGTCACTGATTTGTTATTTGTCGTTGTTGTTGTCACGTACCTTATTACATTCGAGATTTCTTTGCTACCGTGTCCATTACCGCCCTAGGCCGAAAAAAAAACAGATGTTTCGTTGGTAGAAGTGAGGGTCGAAAACAGATGATATCGATGTAGTGTGATGAAAATTATATAAACGCAACTCTCAAAACTGTCAAAAACTGTAGCTTATATTGTTCATTGCTATGGTAGAAAAATTGAACAATAATAACTTAAAATTGAAAAAAAAAACGTTTTCACATTTCTCCTAGGAATAGCTGATTCTAATATATAGCATAAAGCACTCAGAAGGGGACAGTACTGTCTCCCGGGATCGCCTTGAGAGTTTATTGGCGATCATCAGTCTCTCAATCGCTGACAACGGTTCACACATTTATTTCCTGTGAAATCAAATAGACTGAGTTCTTTTGCTATCAACTGAATATGTTATGGTGTTTGATTTTAAGAACTGGCTGGGTAGCTTAGTGGTTATATTGCTCGCCTTTGAATCCAAAGGTTGCCGGATCGATCCTGAGAAAAGTAAGAAGCTTTTTAAAGGTTCGATTTCGGACCCAGTTGCCATTTGTCATTGGGCTATTAATTAATGATGCTTTCTAACAACTGGTCGATGTTAGATAGTAACAAGACTGGGGTTTGGACCGTTCCCCGTCAAAACGTTAAAAAATGCCACTGGCGTAGATACACCCAAAAATAAAAAAAAATAAAATAAAAATTAAATCTAAGGAAACTTAGCCCCTTAGCTGAAATCAGTATGAACGTCGTATGAATTGTCTATTAAAATAACAGTGCCTAGAGTTAAACGTAAAATGTGCAATGCGTAGTTTTTATTTGACTTACAAATAAACACATTTATAATTAAAACAAAAACAAAACCTTTACATACAATATAACATAAACACAATTATACAGTGTGTAAATTAAGTATGGAAACAATATAATATCTTTAAAGTTATTTAAGTAACAAAACTAAAACTTTTCAAATTGATTTTGAGTGACAAAGTCTACTTTCCTAAGTACTTATTCCTACTTTCCTAAGTACCTTGGACCTCCAAGATGAGCGCACCACAAGGAGTTAGAAGAAAATCTTAAAAGTAAGCATATTTCAATATGTACATCAAATTAAAAGTTTATAGGAATATAGAACAATGCCGCAAACCCAACCTCAAAAGGATGACTCAGTAAAAAAATGGTAGGAGATAAAACTTTGCTTTGAAATCATGTTGCTGAAAAAAATGCAATAACTCCCTTTACACTCGACCTTTTGCGGTCGGATTTGTGAGAATGCAAAGACTCTCAAAATTATGTATGATTTGACGTAGGCGAATGAATTTTTTCCTGAGACTTCCTTTAGTGACGTCCCTAGTGGAAGTCGTCAGGGAAACTTCATTGGACTACATCATGTGATACATGATTTTAACGGGCTTTGCATTCTGAGCAATTTGCCACAAATCCGACCTCAAAAGGTCGAGTGTATCGGGAGTTATTGAATTTGTTTAACCGGTTTGCATTGAGTAAGTGAAGCTGGGCTTCAAAACTCCTTAGGTTCAGCTCTATAAAGAGAGGCAAAAATTTGTATTTTTTAGAGTGAATATCCACTAAAGTAGGGTACCTTGGCCGAAGACTGTCAGGAGGAGCAGGAGGAGCCGACCCCCCCCCCCCCGAGGAGCTCCCGGCGAGCCCCCCCCCCCCCGGCCGAAAACAGTAGAGACGTTTTTTTTTTTTTTTTTTTTTTTTAATTATCTTTTTTTTTTTTTTTTATTTATTTATTTATATGACCTATGCCCACAAATGACGGTTTAACCCGACCCTCGGTCACCTGCGTGTAGTCCGCAGAGAGGGGGGAGCATAGGCATCCCACCCCGGCCCACACATCATTCGCCCTTCCTCACTCCTAGCAGCAACATGTCTCCTCGTGATCAGCCACCGCCTAACAGCGATGCTTTTTACGCAGATGACCTCTTACCGCAAGAAGACGTACCTGATGCAATTGCGGCACCTGATGTAATTGCGGAACCCATTAATCAACTAGAGGAACCACCCAGGATGCTCTCTTACAGTCCGACGGTGTTCTTCGTCGATATGATGAATCCGTGGGATATCTTCTATCGATTCATCAATGAAGTCGATCTCTGGCTGATGAGCGGAGTTCGTGTGAGAGTCATCTCCCCTTTACCCGGTTATCAGGAGTTTGCAATTACAGAAACAAATCATGCTGCGCTGCTGGAGTGGGGAACACTAATGATAAACACCCCGATGGATGACGCCGATCTGATTGATCGGACGTTACAGGCGCCGTTCTTCGTGGCCACTCTGCTATGAAGCGGCACTATCCAGGGCGGTTAATTCCGCCCAACAGAAACGGCCCTTCTCAGGGCCCAATAATACCTCAATTACGCGTATGAGTTCTAACACTCATACGTACTGTGGCAAGGCACAACGCCACTTGGTCCGTTGTTCATGGGGACCACCCACGAAGGAGGAGGAGCCCCCATGAGCACCTGCGGTGTTGTAACCCGACCCTCGGCCAGGTGCGACATTCCACACCTAGGGGAGCCGGCACAATAGACCGACCACACCCCATGCGTGGCCTACAAGTTGAAAACTAAATAACACGATCACTGTGTTATATAGTCAACATCTTGACTTAGATTAGTTTTTTTTTTTTTTTTTTTTTTATTATTTTTTTTTTTTTATTTATAACATAACCACTTAAAACTAAAAGGATTAGGATCAACAGTACGTTTAATCATCATATTCGCTATATTCTTCATGTTTCTCAGTTTTCACCTCCGCCTGGATAGTACCTCCACTCTTTAGCTCCTTTTCGGCTTCTTCTAGTTGCTGGGTAATTGCCATCTGACATTGAAGTTCAAAATCATCACGCGGCACAGAACCGCAAATATCCATCTGAGCCAACCAGAGCCGCCTGAGGTCTTTTTCCTTCTCCTCGAAAGCTTCGACGGCCGCATGTAATTCCTCTTCTGTAATAGAGGAGTCCCACAATTGTTCATCATCGGTTTTGTTGACATCCTTCTTCTCGGACTCCATAGTGCTATCTGGCCAAAACTCGTCTGTGAGACAGTCGGAAGGAGTGGGGGAGCAGGACGATATTTTCCCGCCATTCAGCCCCCCCCCCCCCCCCGACATCTCTCCCCGTAGCACAGTCTCACACCAACCTCAGTGCGGTACAGACATGAGTACGTCCGGATTAATTGACGAGTACTTAAACGCTTTCATGGCCGACATCAACGCCGCAGACGACAACGCCACGGTTGAGCAGATCCCGACTACACCTCCGAAGCCTAAGAAGAGAATTAGACCTACACCAAAGCCTAAAGTGGAAGAGTCACCAGCGAAACCGGGATGGGTACCGAAACCATCAGACGATTGCCCCATCGTATCGTGGCTTGAAAACGGACAACTTTACGCGGTGCAGAATCCTTCAAATAGCGGACCAGTGCTTTTAAAAATGGAAATGTACGACGGTTCGGACATGGTGTACAGATGTGGTTTATTTATAGACAAGAATAGTGAATTGTACGAGAGCGTCAACCAGGTGGTGGACAAGTCAGAGAATTTATGGATCAATAAAGCTACGGGAGTACCAAAGATTAATGGTTTGACGCAGACAGTAACACAATACAGCAAGACCGTTGAGAAACCGAAGAAGCAGAGTGCGAGTACAAAACCCAGCAAGAAAATCAAGAAGGCATTATAGGAACAACCGTTCTCACGTTTCATCGACCACCTGCACAAACACCTGCGCTCATAAAAATCCATGATGGCCGCCACCCTTCTCGACCCTTCTCACGTATCATCAGCCACCTGCATCCGGTCACCTGCGCAAACAAGAGAAGCGGGACGAACATTCTCATGTTTCATCGACCACCTGCACAAACAAAAAATCCAAGATGGCGTCTGGGATGATAAAAACCGAGCGAGCGGACCGAGTGAGCATCATTCTTCGACTAGTCGCCGCATCATCACCACCACCATGTCGAGCAGCAAGATGACTTCAGAGTCCGCACCCGCTGTGACGATGGACCTGCGGACCGCACTGAACACCTGCAAGTCCAGCTCTCCGGCCTACACCCGCCTGTCTGATCTGCGTGAGGAGTGCAGCTACGCAATCAGTGGGATGGAGCGGGTGACCACTCCGTTCGGCGAGACTATCGTCGTCATCTTAGAGGGACAAGTCGGCGATGACTTCTTCCTGCGAGTCTACCTGCCCAGGCGTTTCAACCAAGGCCTGAGCGACCACGACATCGAGCGGTACAACAGCGGTTTCGGAGATCGCCTTCGTCTGATGAAACGCAGCCCACTCCCAGGTAGCAAATTCACTCCACTGGAATTTTTGTAAAGCAAGCAAAGAAGAATCAAGACGTAAATACCTTTATAAATTTTGATAGTTTTTAAGCAATAAAATATCCATGTACATTACAGCATAAACTATTGTCTTTTATTTTAAGATGAAACCCAAACCCTTATTTTAAGAAAAAGTGTATGGTATTTAGTTTTAGTTTCAGTATTAGTCATGAGCTTGAAGTGGCAACATCCATTCTCAGCCATTGTGGCGGGCCCTTCGGGCAGTGGTAAATCACATTTTGTGTCCAAGTTTATTGAATACATAAATGAAATGTGTGATGTAAAATTTACCAAAATCAACTGGCATTACGGTAGTGGTGGGGGAGGAGGTGATGTAAGTAATTCCAAAATAAACCACATTGAGGGTTTACCGGACTTGAGTGATTATGATGGTAAGGAACCAATACTGGTTATAATTGACGACATGATGCGTGAGGCAGACGATAGAGTGGTGGATCTATTCACGAAGGGTTGTCATCACCGCAACATCAGTGTGTTTTTCATAACTCAAAATCTTTTTCATCAGGGTCGCGGGCAGAGAGACATCTCACTAAATGCTCACTACATTATATTTTTTAAAAATCCCAGAGATAGAGTACAAATCAGATATTTAGCCAGGCAGATATATCCAGACAGTCCAAAGTTCATAGAGGAAGCCTACAGTGATGCCACGAAACAGGCACACGGTTACCTGCTTTTGGACTTGAAGCAATCGACATCCGAGGACATGAGAGTACGCACTTGCATATTCCCCGAGGACCGTGTAAACTATGTGTACTTACCAAAGAAAAAATAACAAGTCAGTTACAATCATGTCGTGCTTGAAGAAGGACGCGCCGCTGCTCAGAGCGCTAATACATGCAACACCCAAGGAACGCAAGGCATTGTTAAAGGCTTGCGACAGGAGTCGAATCCGTTCAGTCTGCGAGTGCGCCTATAACGTACTACGTGGGAACGTGCCTCTGTCGAGTAAGACTAAAAGCCAGTTGAGCAAACATAAAGTGGCTCTGAGACGCTTAGTAAGACAAGGAGAGTGTTGGGGAAAGAAACGAAATTATCTAGTGCAGAAAGGAGGTGGAGTTTTTATTCCATTACTGTTGGGCACAGTGTTACAGGCAGCAGTCAGTAGTGCATTGGGAAAGTGAAATGGATGTCCAGACAAATGCATTTTATTTGACTTTACTTAGCGGTACGCCCCGCTCAGCAAAATATTATCCGAAAAATAACACGTCTGATTTCACCGTACAACTACTGAAGTACATTTGCTTGGACAGTAGAGACTGGGAAGTGGCGCTCGTAGAAGTGCATTACCCATGTTCGTTCTCAACAGTAGGGTCCGATGCTTTGCTACAAGTAGTTGGTACAAAAAAGGAAGAACCCAAGAAGTCTGTGGGAAAAGAAGGTAAATCAGTCAACAAAGAAGGTGAATCAACCATCAAAGAACCGACCAATAAGAAACCCAAAATATTCGCACACTTCGAAAGACCGAAACCCGGATACTACAATTCAGTTGAAGAATTGGTGGAAAACATCAATGGGCTGAATTATGTAAAGAAAACTGGAACTATATTCAGTCTTGACGAAGCAAAGCGTCTTAAAGTATCGTTAGGAACTGCGTTGGGACCTGTCACAAAAGTAATTTATTCCCAATCACTCGCACTTCAGTTGGGAACAGCATCGACAGATGATATAATATCTGAACCAAGTTTACTTAAGAGTACTAGACCGGCTAATTTAAATCTTGGTTTACCAGCACTTATGCTCGTGCACTGCGATCTTGTTGAAGAACAAATCTTAAGCGATGATCGTATACCACTATTGAGGATTATCAATATATCCCACTCGATAAATGATTATGGAACGTACAAGACGGTATACATAAGTGATCCGCACTACGTGCCGGTGAAAAAGAAGGCATTCGAAAGTGTGAGAATTTATGTGTTGGACATCTTAAAGCGAGATCTCTCATTCCGTCACGGAGCGTTGACCGTTAAACTACACTTCCGACCGGCCGCCGCTGCTGTAGATCAATAATGGAGCACGCAAAGAAGATGGCCGTCGTCCCGCAAGAGCTTATTGAGCGTTTACAGTCTACATCATCATCATCATCGGAGAAGCAGTCAAACAATTTGTCCACTACGGAAGGACTGGATGTGGAGATGCAGAAAATAATGAATAACAAGAGTATAGACGATAGTGAAAAATGGAAACTGTACAATCAGGCGTTACAGCGTTTCTTACACTTTGCCTCTAATAATCGCCAGCCGATTAATATTCCAATCGTGGATGCGACATTCGGCGATGATGCCCAACACCCGACACGGGGTGCAGCGGAAGGGCCAGTCGAGGAGATTGTCGAAATGTTCTCAAAGACATACAGGAGTGACGCCCGCAATCTGTTACGATTTATGAAAAAACCCGATAGTCGAATCAGTTGGGATATCAACTACTCGGTGTTTATCGATGGTCGAAAACTACCGAATGCGAATATAGTTGATATTTTGAATAACATAGTGAGAGTTCGAATAACCGAACGTATACCGCCAGGATGGATGGAAGTGATGACTGCTTTGAAAGAAATGAATGTACCTCTAGAATTTATAAATAATATCAGAGCGTTACGGGAATTGAATGACACATTCAAATCACCATCACGGCTGACCAGTTCACCGAGTGCACCATCACCGCGCAGAACACCGATGCGAGAGCGGCTACGTTCGTGGGCAACAGTGAAACGAGGAGCTAAGGAGCGGCGCGGTGAGACATCATTACAGAGAACATTACGTGAGGTCGATGATTATCTAGCGAAAACACCGATTGAAGAAACGGCGGCTGGCGGCTACGCCGCGTCAACTCCAATAATAAGAGACGAATACCAGTGGGACAGGGAGCCGTTGGGCTTTCTAGACAGGTGGGAACCGTATCCGACCAAGTGAGCATGGACCGTCTCTATTACAACCCCAGCGAGCCCGGTGCGTTCGGCGGTGTCGCACCGCTAGTGCGAGCTGCACGCAAGAGAGATATTTCAAAGTCGAAAGTAATCGAATGGCTACAATCACAGGATACTTATACATTACACAAGCCGGCCCGTAAACGATTCCCACGCAACCAGTACTCTGTTTTCGGCCCGTATGAACTGTGGCAAGCGGACTTGAATGATATGCGAGGATTGAGTAAATACAACGATGGAGTCAATTACCTACTGACCGTGATAGACGTGTTCAGTAAACGTCTGTACGTGAGAGCGTTGAAGAGAAAGGAAGGTGCAGAAGTGACAGTGGCATTCGAAGAAATATTCAAAGAAGCGACTAAAACTCCGCGTTGCCTCCAGTCTGACAAAGGAACAGAGTTTACCGGCGCCAAGACCAGACAGTTATTCAAAAAGTACGGAATAAAATATGTGACTACGCAGAATCCCGATGTTAAAGCGGCAGTAGTGGAACGCGTGAACCGCACATTAAAGTCTCGCATGTGGCGTTACCTGACTTACAAAAACACTTACCGATATATCGATGTACTGAATAAACTGGTGAAAGCATACAATGCCAGCGAACACAAGAGTCTCGGTGGTGGATTGCGCCCCATCGATGTGAAAAATGATCGGACGATAACACAAGTGTTACAACGCATGTACAGTAAAATTCCACGTCGTGTTAAGCCCAAACTCAAGATTGGTGACACGGTGCGTATAGCAAAGGAGAAGGGCACATTCGCCAAAGGCTACGAGACCAATTGGAGTAACGAAGTGTTCACTATTCGTAAAGTGAACACTCTGATGCCGTTGCCCATGTACACGCTGGCGGACCTCAAAGGTGAAGTTTTGACCGGCCAGTTTTACGAATACGAATTACAGAAAGTAATATATCGGAGTGATCAGCTATTCAAGATTGACAAAATACTGGACACTCGTGGCAGAGGTGCCAGTAAGCGTTATTACGTCAAGTGGCGAGGTTACGGAGACGAGTTTAACTCTTGGGTGAGAGCGCAAGACTTGCAAAATGTCTAACTCGCAATTCTTCCTGACACTGCCCATCAACAGTTCTATGGAATATTTCCCCAACAATAAGGTGTCAAACTATACTACGCATCTTTCGAAACAGATACGATTGGAAGGTGCGTGGGAGATGGCTCTGGTGGAATCTCACTATCCATGCTCATTTCCATTAGTGGGCAAGAACGAGATTATAATAATCGAACAGGATACCATTCTTTCCGCCATAGATTTGGGAGATACAGACAAGTACACGTTTACTCTGGACATGGGTTACTACAAGAATATAACCGAATTGTTGAATATGATCAATGATGCGAAGGGCCTCATAGATTACGTAGAGTTCACCTATGACAAAGATGCGGACAGAGTGGAAATAAAAATACTGAAAGAAGATGTAGTTGCCATACATTTAGACAATAAACTGGCTTTACAGTTGGGATTCGATCCGCAGCAGAAGGACATTGTGAAAAACAATAAAGCAGCGTGGCCACCGAATCTATCGATGGGGCTTCCGGCTAATATGTACGTGTACTGCGATCTGATTGAGCCACAACTGATCGGAGATACTTCCGCCCCACTATTGAAAATCATCAACATTGACAGAGGCGACTACGTGCACGGGGCGAATAAGACTGTACTCTACACCAGCCCGCATTACGTACCGATCACCAAAGGTGCATTCGAGACTGTGGAAATCGACCTCAGGGATCACACGGGTCAAAACCTCTCATTCCTGTTCGGGACGTCGTACGTGAAGCTGCATTTCAGAAGAGCTCTGCATAATTAACTGTAAAAATGGCTTCAAACGATCCGTACATGGCGTACTACTATCGCCAACATTCGCAGACGGGCGGATCGATAGAAAAGGTGTTTCGCGGCGCCGCCTATCAGAGGGGTCACGGAGTGGGCAGCTTCTTGGGCGGTATGATCCGCACCGTATCTCCGCTGATCAGGAGCGGAGTCGCGGCATTGGGCAGAGAAGCGCTAAGGTCAGGAATGGGTTTCCTAGGCGATGTGACGCTGCGTACGAAACATCCCAGAGATGCGGCGGAGGAGCGCATGAAAGAGTTTACCGGCTCGTTGAAACGCCGAGCCGACGACAAGATTGAACGAGTTCTCCGTGGCGGAGGCAAGCGGCGGCGGCTGCCTGCATCCAAAAAGCGCGGAACGCGTAAGAGTGGCGCGAAGCGCGCAACGCGCAAGACTTCCGCGAAGCGCGCAATGTACGGCGGCAAGAAGAAATCGAGTGGTCGTCGCACACGCCGTGTCACGCCTCAGTCTCTGGCCAATCTCCTTAGAGGAAGGACGTCATCAAAGAAGAAGAAGCAGCAGCAGAAGAGGAAAGCGGTATCCAAGAAGCAGAGGAAATCCGTTAAGAGGAAATCAGTAAAGACGACTCGTGATATTTTCAATTAATCATGTCGTTCATACATCAAAGATCGTGCGAATGCGTCAAGACGGAGTTGGACTTGTTTTCACTACCGCCCACACAGACGAGTATCGAAAATGGAAAATGGATTCAATACAAACCGATATCCACGCTGACGGACGACTCACCGATAGAGTTTGTAGTGCCCGGCAATGGTGAAGAGTACACCGATCTCTCGCAAACAATGCTGGAAATCACAGCATCGATCATTAAGGCGGACGGATCGGCGATCGCAGCGGCCGATGCGACAAAAGCTGGTCCGATAAATAACTGGCTACACTCGTTGTTCAGTCAAGTGGACATGTGTATGAACCAGAAATTGGTTACACCGCAAAACAACACTTACGCCTATCGAGCGTACATCGAAACAGTATTGAACTACGGATTCGATGCTAGGAAATCACATCTATCGTCCGTGCTGTGGAACGCCGACGATTCAGGCCATATGGAAAACACCGAAGACGATAATGATGGACTGGAAAAACGACGGAAGCTAACGAAAGGAGGGCGAGAAATCGATATGGTCGGTCATCTGCATTTGGACATGTGTAATCAGAATAAATATCTATTGAACGGAGTCGAGCTACGCTTCAAGTTAAACAGGTCGAAAGATGCATTCTCCTTGATGGTGCACGAAGGTGACTACAAAGTACATATCGCCGATGCGAACCTGTGGATTAGAAGATGTAAAGTCAGCCCGACCGTACTGTTGGCGCACAGCAAGATACTGCAGTCCGGAACCGCTAAATATCCAATCACACGAGTGGACGTGAAATCTTTCACGCTCGCTTCCGGCATAAGGAGCAAGACTCTGGACAACGTATTTCTGGGACAAGTTCCGAAGCGCGTGATTGTCGGTATGGTGACCAATGCCGCATTCAACGGTGATGACAAAAAGAATCCGTACAATTTCAAGAATTTCGATTTGAATTACTTCTCACTGTACGTGGACGGTGAACAGGTGCCAGCCAAGCCGCTTCAACCCAAGTTCTCTCCTGCCGGTAGCGCAAAGTCAGTTATGGCGTACAACACAATATTCAGCGGCACGGGGATCCATTTCTCAGACGCCGGAAACGTGATCAGCAGAGAAGATTTCGAAAACGGATACTGCCTGCTAGTGTTTGATCTGACACCCGACCTGTCTGCCAGCGATACCGGCCACTGGAATCTCGTACGCAACGGCAGCGTGCGCATGGAACTGGGTTTCGGCACCGCGCTGACCGAGACTGTCAACTGTTTGGTGTACGCAGAGTTTGACAACGTAATTGAAATCGATCGACACCGCAACGTGATGGTCGACTTTGGCGGCTAGTCTCTCACCGGCGCCCGCACGAGATGGATCGCTTACGCAGAGTACGCTGCAGGAACGTGTCCGCCCCCATCATTATTGATATCCAATGTTTCAAAGACAATATCGGTGATTATATAATGAAAGAAGTCTGCGTTATGGAAGTGGACAGCGGGATACTACTGATGCATCACATCGCCAAACCGCCGTTCAACAAGGACGAACTGACTGTCGACAAACTTCGAGAAACGCATTGGCTATCGAAACACTATCACGGATTAAAGTGGGATCAAGGGGACATCGGCTACTATGACTTGGAACAAAAGCTACGAAAGACGATCGCCGAGCGACACACCGTCTATGTCAAAGGATCGGAAAAGAAGAGTTTCATATCTAGACATTTAGTGATTGATCACTTTGCTACCAACATCATCAACTTGGACGATATCGGATGCGGTTCACTGGCGACGATCAACAATCTACTATCGAAATCCACGCTGCGTTGTCGCCATCACAGATCAGCGAACCACCGATGTTCACTCTCCAATTGTATTGCATTACACGGTTGGTTATTTTTGACTAACAGTATTGACGATGATAATTTGGAATCTGTTGATGAGACTTCATATTTCTGCTCTTGTTTTCACACGTCTACGAGCAGTACATCGAGCACCACTGCTGCAACTATTGGCATCGACACTGTAGAATGAATACCAATCAGATTGAGAAATATCTATCGACTCTGCCGGTGCACAATCATGGGGTCTACGCTGCCGACCGACTACCGCATCGCATCTCCCCGTCTACAGCAATCGTTGTGAATACCGATCCACACAATGAAGACGGCACGCACTGGGTTGCATTCTACCTGGACCGGAAGAGTGATGTCATTGAATTCTTCGACAGTTACGGACAACCCCCGCATCTGTACTTCTACCAAGGATTCCTGAGACGTAACGCTCGCCGCTACCTGTACAACGAGTATCGCCTACAAGATGATGATAGCACAGTCTGCGGCCACTACTGCCTGACTTACCTGTATTACCGAACTCACCATGATATGAGGATGATGGACTTTGTGCAGCTCTTCGACGACACCTCCACTACTCACAACGATGCGATGATCAGAACACTTTTCACCAGATTGTATAAACACTTGTAGTAATATTTGTTTTTTCATATTTTTTCTTTGAATGTAATGTAAATATTTTTATTTGTAAAGTGTTTTTTTTTTTTTCTTGTAATAAAAGTGAGTACTCAACAAACACTAATCTTTTCATTTCCTTTTTAGCATGTAAGTTTCATTTTTGATCAGGCTCACTATTTCAAAGTCAAGAGTGCATTTGTAAAAGTCTATTACTTTAACCTTTATGTAGACTCGTTATTTACTTTCATAGACCAGAGAGAGTCTAGTGACTCAGTATTTAAATTTTCAAAAGAGTCTGTTAGTTTACCCATTGCACATCTTTGACATAACTTTTCAAAGTGAAAAGAGCCTATTAGTTTTTACTTTTATGCAGACTCATCATTTATATTTACTTTAATAGTGAAAGAGTTTGATATTAAAAATCAAAGAGTCTGATAGTGAAAGATTCTAAGACTAAGTGTGAAACTGGAAAAAATAAAAACAAGTATGTCAATATACAAATGACTAGATTTATTTATGAAAATAACTAATTTTAAACATGTACAATATATATTTTAAATGAATGTGCAAGAACTTTATACATTATTTGAAAGAGATTTAATTTACTCTATACAATGATTACAAAAATGAATTAATAGGAAAAACTTTATACAATATTTAAATATCAATTTGCAAGAACAAATAAAATTTATAAAATAGTCAACAATCATTATTTCAAAGCATTTAGTCTATAAAATATTTACAAGAAAGAACTTTATACAATATTTACAAGAAAGGAAATAATTTACTATAATGAATAAATATCTATATAAAATAGTCAACAAACATAAAGATCTATAAAATATACAACAATTGAATTAGATTCACAAAAAAAAAAAAAAAAAAAAAAAAAACATCACAGTCCAACAGTCCATAACAGTCCATCACAGTCCATCACAAACACTTCCTATCCGAAAGGAGCCTACCCGACCACACTCATGCGACACACTCAGACTATACTGCATCGTCGACATCCATCAGCGCTGGCAGTGCTGGAGGTAACGGTGGCGCCCTGGGGGGAATGGCATAATGCCCCCACGGAAGCGTGTTTATCCCGTCCTCTGGCATTACATAACGTTTATCGTCGAATGGAGCCAGGGACCGCTTCCTCACCACAACGGTGTAGATGATGTGGTGTCTACTCTGGAACCTTTGATTGTCCGTACTTTTCGTGGTCTTGTTGTACAAGCAGTCCAAGTAATCTTGTACGGACAGGTCCTTCGCAACTACGGCGCGGTTAACACCTTTTGCCCGTTTTACAGGCGGGGGTGCACCATAATCGTCGTCATCTCCGTTACCAATATTGCACGTCATGATTCCTGGTGTCATGCAGTATAGTTTCGCCATCAAGCCGACGAACATCCTGATGATCCTCCCACCGACTTCGTCCTTGAATTTCCCCAGAACCCTGGCGTTGCGCCCATCATAGCACATATGGTTCTGAGGATAGTTGCTGGTGTCGAAGTCGTCCAGGTGCGTCAACATGTCGCGGTAGACGTCTCGGGTACGGATGTGGTAGTAGATGCCATCGGTATCCATATAGGCCATCTTGATGTTCTCGATTCCGTACCGTTCTACCATATCGTAGTGGAAACCGTACATCCACCGTTTGCTGTGGTCCAGAATGCACATCCCCGCATAGACAGGCTTGTTCAACACGACTCTGACTTTAGCCATGTTCAGTAGGGCCAGGTTTTCATTATACCAAATCCGGTCGTTAAAATTGACCTTGGCCACGTACTTGGTGTAAATCTTGCGGGATGCGGCGATTTTCAAATTTTGATGTTTTCTAACATTCTGGAGACTCATACCATAGACAGCATTGACCATTAGTTTGAACATCTCCACTTCAAATTTGTTGTTGGCCTGCTGTCTCAGTTGGGTATTCAGCGTCACGTACGGTTTTAACCACGGCGACTGTTTGAAACGTAGCACCCGGTGAACGCGGCGAACACGCAGTCCATTCTCAATTGCTTGCTGAAGGTATCGATAATGGATTACGTACTCCTCCTTGTCCATGAGAGTTGCCATCAGTTTTTTCGACTGTCCTGCTCCGCTGTTTATAATGTCCTCCGACGAGTATGGTAACTGGTATGCTGGTGACTTTTGAACTTCCGGACAGAACGGGAGGTCGCGGTGTCTGTCGTGGAGTGCCCGGTCCCTTGGATACTCCAGGTCCACTTCCAATACATATCCATTCTCTCCGTCTGCCGGTATGTTCATCACGTCTAAGTCATCAATCTCCCGTTGCGATAACCACTCGAAATCCTTGTAAGGGAGTGGCTCGGACATGGCCCATCCGTAGAGGTTGTTTGCATCATAATACATGATATATGTATCATCGTCGTGTTCTACGACAGCTCCACTTGTCGATGCGCCTTGGCCGTTTCGGTTGCCGCCATCTTCCGCTCTTGTAAACTTATTGTTGGCGACAACGTGCCTAGTGACGCATTGGGTCAGTCCGCCTCGAATGCCCTTTTCGAAGAATAAATACATATCCACGTCTTGTAGGGTATCGAGTACCACGCCGGTCTTGAGTAACATCACGTCCCAAGCGTACGAAGGTAGTGTGAGATAATGTGCAGGATCCAGGTTGTAGTGTGTCATGCACATTTCTCGGAATCCCTCAAACACATCGGCCAGTAGCAGAACGTCAGTCTGGAGATAGATTTCCGCGTACTGTCCGAGGGACTCACAGTTGAACTTGTTCCATACGCGTTGGGCGTGTGCATAGTCCTCGTCGGAGACATTCTCGCCGAAAACTTCCTTAGGTGGCAGTCGATCTTCATCAAGTACTTCCATCGATGTAATGTACTCATAGGGAAAGATTCCCTTTCTCCTAAGCAGGTCAAACTCTTCTTGGTCTTGGTATCGGGCGCGCGTGATGGTCATCTTATTGGCCGGCAGAATCGATGCCAGTGTGCCCAAAGCCTTCGACATTAGTCGGTATGAGTCCACAAACTGGAGCTTGATGCTGTTCCGCCGACCCGCGCCCGGATATTTGAACCGCTTGGAGAAGGTAATATATTTCTCCTCGGTGTTGGCGAGTACATCTACATCTCCTTTATCCACGCCGAGCTCACGTACGATGAAATGTGCGTCGTAGTTGGATAAATTGTGGAAGTACATGTTGACGGTCTCCTGTTCTCGGAAGCGGAGGTTGCATGTGCGATGAGCGGCTCCTCTGTAGTTGTACGGAGGCGAGTGTTGATGATCCCTAACCTTGATGTTGTCACCGTCGTTAGGGCCGAATTCCCGCTGGCAGATATGACAGACAGTAGCTCGTCGAAACTGCAATTCCTGCTGTTCTGTCAACTGCGGCGGATCTCCGGGCATGCGCTGGCCGTACAGGATATCCCCAATCTTCTGTACGTCATCCCGTACAGCGTTGATGAAGTGACGCGCAGCATCCTCGCCTCTGTACATCCGCAACTTGGAGAATGTATTATTTTCCTGCTGCTCATCGCCTTCGCAGTCTCCATCGTCGGCTGATCGTAGGTCGTCGCGAATGTAATAAGCGTACGCGTAAGGTCTATGGACTTTCCTAACATTATTGGGCGTCCCACCCACTCGCTGTTGTCCAGTTATTCTGTTGGTAGCAGGATCCCACGCTGGTGGCTGGACAGTTGGTGCGGGATGAGGAGGCATTTCTGCCTCAAAGGGAACTAGCATACTTTCGAAGTCGGCATAGATGGTAAACCGACTTCTCTTGGTACGCTCGGGGCGATTGAACATGATATGCTCCTCTTCTGATACATCGGTGCGTAATGGTGCATTTTTGGAGCAGTATCGTCGGTGTTCATTCAATCGTTCAGCCCCATTTAGTCCTAACTTGTTTGGCCGGTTGTCAAAATACGCAAAGCATCTCTTGCAGATAAACAAGCGATGTCCACGACGTGTCAGTTGACAAGTGACTAGCCTCTCAAAATTAGCGATGTACGCATAGTGAGTGGTACGCTCATCTGTTAGGAACAAGAGATCGAAGTGGTTCGGCAGCTCTTGATCCACGACGCGAAGCGGAAAGACGAAATGTTCTTCTTTATTAGGATTGAAGTGTTTCTGCTTCTTCTTGTCCAGACCATACACGTTAACGCTTACCCCTGGATTGTTGCGCTCAAACTTGCGGATATCGGTGATTTTCAATGGGAATTGTAATCCATCGAAATTTAAATTAGCTCGGGCTCTGACCTCTGCGGTGAAGTGATTAGAGGTGAGCCGATCACGTCGAGCTTCATCAATATACTTCGAAAGGATAGAGTATTCGAAGCACCGCTCATCCGCATCGTTAAGCACATTAATCACAGAGTGTCTCACGGCGATATCGTGAGGAAGGGGGATGAATGAGCTGCCTCTGAGAGGGCTGTAGACATTTACTCGGACCTCCATGTCCAAGACCCTCACAAAGCTCCATCCCGAGCCCTTCATTTCACATGTCTCCTTCTCCAGTAGAATTTTGTTGATGAAATCTTGACATATTTCATCAACATCTGAAGAATGTAAGATGGAGACATTTTTGGTTTTGAAGGCTCGCCTACACGTCTCACCGTGAATATTGACAAATTCGCATTCGACCCACAAATTGACTTTGATGGCATGAGTGTGATTTAAAATACGTCGCATGAGTGTGATTACCTGCGTCCTGAGCGACAGTAGGAACTCCTGCAGGGTGACTGACTGGTCCGCGGGCTCGGCTAGGCGATACGTCTTGAGTCGCCCGCGGAATGCCGTCTCGATCTCGATGAACCCCACAGGAGCCAGGTCGCCGGGGATCACAGGCGCCTCGTCGTCTTCACTCGGTGCTCCTCCTGATGATGATGACGAGGGGGCAGGCGATGGCGGAGGGGCCCCACCAGTCTGGGGTTCCATACGGCGGCCTCTGCAGTGGAAACGGGCATGCTTCAGCATGTTGTCCTTCCTTGTGAAGGCTCTTCCACACCCGTCACACGTGAGGCCTGAAACAGCACACAACGTGTTGTAGGCTTATGTATAATAATGATGAAGCTGAAAACAGTTTCCAAAAGTGACATAAAAACTAAATAAATTTCCTTAATGTTTCCATTTTAAGTGATAGTTCTCATACGCATGATCTGAATTGTTGCGAATGATGATGGTTAAGAAAATAGTTCCTGAGCTGACATAAAAATAAATTTACATTAAAGATCATTGAATAAGTTTCTGAATATTTTCATTTAAATAAAAAAAACTTAAAGGATTCCTTGAAAAACTTTTGTAGCAGAACTATTTAGATAGGAGGTTCATCTAGAGTGGATGATATTCGAGACATGATTGAAAATAAAAATAAATAATAAATAAAGGTTTTTTTTTTCTTTTAAGTAAAGACTAGTACATACCTGTTGTGGGAACTCCAGTGGGCTCTGGGGCTCGTGATGTTTCCGGGATAATGGACGGACCCGGTCTCGGCTCGACGTCAGGAGCAGTAGAGGGGCCAGGCCTAGGCTCGACGTCAGGAGCACTGGAAGGGCCAGGCCTAGGCTCGACGTCAGGAGCACTGGAAGGGCCGTGCCTGGGCTCGACGTCTGGAGCGGAAGAGGGACCGGGTCGTGGTTCCACAGGGGCTGGGGTAGGCACGAAGTCTAGAACAAAACCACAGACGTGATTAGAATCTTTAAATTATAAGTATGAGTGAAGTGATGATAGAAAGCATTTCGACATGGGGTATATTTTTTTTTTTTTTTTTTTTTTTTTTTTTTTTTTTTTTTATTAGCATGGTTCCCTGTCATAAACATGACAACAGGAGGTTTAACTAATTTTGTAAAAGAATGATGTGTATACAAGGCTGTTTAATTTTATTTATTTACTTTTTTCCCATCATTATGTATAGAATAAATGAAAGTATGATTTTGAAGTGTCTAGACATCTGGCTGTTTAGTGAATATAAAGATACTAACCTGGTCTAAATGCTGGGTTTATCGGTGGTTGAGGACGATGCATAGCAGCAACGTGACGGCGCAGATTGTCCATCCTCGTGAAGGACATGCCGCACTCCATGCATGGAAATTCGGCCCCTCTGTGAGCCGAACGCATGTGGCGGGAGACATTCCGCTTCTCCGAGAAGGCTTTGCCGCACGTTGCGCAGGAGAATCGCTTCTCGATATTATTCATCGTGATCTATAAACCAAACAGTGCGTATTAACGCAAGAAATAATTTTTGAAACATTTTAAATAATTTTGAGGTCAGTGACTTGGATGGTCTGAAATTTATTCACAACTCTACACTACTATTGCTTCCGTGAACACACTACTAGTGAAATATAGGCTTTATGTCATATGAAGAATCCTAATTGTATCACTGGTTTAGCTATTGTTACAGAATCTCAGCATTCGGTATGCGAGTAGTATTAGAATAGGTTTTGGGCAAAAAAAAAAAAAAAAAAAAAAAAAAAAAAAAAAAAAAAATCCAAACCACAATACTGTTGCATCTATCGTTACAGAAACTCAATATTAAAAGAGAATTTACGTTCAGTATGCAAGAACACTAAGTGAATATGTGTTATAGGTAAAATAAAAAAAAAAAAATAACCATAACCGCATCACTGGTTCAAATTATTGTTACAGGAATTAGATATTAAAATGTTATGCAAGAGCAAAAGTGAAAAGAATTCAAAACTTTTATAAAATTAAAATAATTAGTTTAAATATGTGAAGTGTTGTAGAATCTCCAAAATAGCATTACTAGTTGAATTATTTTTACGGAAATTTAATATTAGAATAATTATTTTTCTTTGGTACATTAGGGCAAATGCTAAAAGAATTAAAATATTTAGTCTCAATATGTGTTACGTTAATGTGAAGTGAGTAATAAAAACTATGATAATTTCACTTTCTTGGCTAAGATGAAACAACTAAAACAAAATAAAAGGAAAAACTAAATTTATTTATAACTAGTTATTGTAAATAATGAGTAATACTTACAATTGAATAGAAATATATCCAATCACTAACACAGGCACAATCACGGACACTGGCACTGGTAGTCGGGAGCGATGCGCTGAGACGACCGAACTGTGTGAGGAGCGGCAGTGAACTGGCGTAAAGATGGCGGCTATGGAAGGGACGCGATGCCAGTGATGGGAAATAGTAGACGCGCTATTGTGTAACTCGACAGATGGTGAGCGGTCGTTCCCACGCAGGGGTGAGGTTTATTGTCTTCGGCTCCCCTATCTGTGGAATGTCGCACCTGGCTGAGGGTCGGGTTGCAACACCGCAGGTAGTCCTCGGGGGGGGGGGGGGGGGGGCTCGCCGGGAGCTCCTCGGGGGGGGGGGGGGGTCAGCCACTTGGGTGGTCGGTGCCAAACCCGTTTTGGTGTGAACAAAGGCGGGCGCCAGGTGTTGTCCCCACTCCTCGCTCCCTTCCACCCGCCGTCGATCCACTCTCATTCACAGCCATCATGTCGTCCTTGTTGGAAGTGTCTTATGATGACGCGCTCGTCGCCGTGGCCGAGGAGGTTGAGCGCGCCGTTATAGAGGAGGATGCCCTCCTCATCGCAGCTGCAGAGGAGGCGGAGGCAGCGGATGCGGTGGCAGCAGCGGAGGCGGCAGCGGAGGCGGCGGCGGCAGAGGCGGCGGCCATGGTAGCCATGGCGGAGGCGACGGCGGAGGCTGCGTTAAAGAATGGGACCCTCCACGAGCTGGAAGAAACCCAGCGTCGGATGGAAGAACTATTCGACGCGACCTACTGCGCCCAGCCGCAATCGCCGGAGCAGTGGGCCGACTATTATAGTCTGACGGCTCAGCTCACTGCTATGGAGGCCGCCATCGCCGCGAGGAAAACGAACTAATTAATAAATGTTTTTCCTCTTCCTCCCTTAGTTTAGATTAGCTGTAGTTTAGTCGTAATTGTACATAAATAATTGTAAATAGACAAAAAAAATTAATAAATAAAAAGAAAAAAAGATAGAAATGAATAAATGTAAATAGAAAAAAAAAAAAAAAAAACAAACAAACAAAAACTAATCTAAGTCAAGATGTTAACTATATAACACAGTGATCGTGTTATTTAGTTTTCATCTTGTAGACCACGCAGGGGTGTGGACGGTCTATTGTGCCGGCTCCCCTAGGTGTGGAATGTCGCACCTGGCCGAGGGTCGGGTTGCAACAACACCGCAGGTGGTCCTCGGGGGGGGGGGGGGGGGGGCTCGCCGGGAGCTCCTCGGGGGGGGGGGGGGGCTCGCCGGGAGCTCCTCGGGGGGGGGGGGGGGGGGCTCGCCGGGAGCTCCTCGGGGGGGGGGGGGGGGGGGTCGGCTCCTCCTGCTCCTCCTGACAGTCTTCGGCCAAGGTACCCTACTCACTAATATTTTATAGTGTTTACAATTAAATAATGATAGCAAGATCGTTGCTGTACAAAGGGTGTTTGCTTCTAGAGATTGTGAAAACTTTGTTGCTTTGTTTCGAAATGAAACGATATCTCTATTAGTATTTATTGGATCTCTAAGGTACAGAACAATGACAAAACACACAACTTGTTTGTTAATTTGTTCTTATAGTTTGACCAGAATCAATGGCAGTTAAAACTTGATTTTGATTGTATATCAATGATATTTGGTGCTTCAACGACGTTCTAGTTACAGCAATATTCGCTAGATTGTCGAATCATGTAAATGTGAACATTAGAGGCGGCCCAAGATCAGACCGATGCCTTGCTAATGTCCTCTCTAATGCCTTCAAGGTGTAGATGACCTCTGGCTTACACAAGTCGTAGTTTGTCTTTTCAATAGGTATAATGTTTAACATTAAAAACAAGGGAAATACCCCCAATACTTAATGACAAAGTGAATGAAGGAAAATACTAATTGTATTTTAGAAAGCATTAAAAAATGTTCGTGATAATTTTAAATCATTCCGTTTAACGATCCACATACTTTGCTAAATTATTGAAGCATGTCATATTCCAACAGTTCATAACTGCTATTAGTGATGTTAAGAATTAATATGATTAACAATAACTTATTGCAATATGTAAATATAAATATTTTATCATTCAACTAAGACAAGTATGGCAGGACAGAAGCTTACTATATTATAAAGCATTTTAATTGCATATTAAATGGCAAAACTATAGCATTAATCACATATTTTAATTAAGTTTAGTTTGCATTAACTGTAGGGTGTGTTGTCGTGTTAGCTGCAAAAATACTCATACAACTACTCTGAAAGAGTAATTTACTATTATTACTCCAATCTTTTATGTACACGGTATAAACTATTCGCGTTTGTAAGAATAAATAACCTAGATAAATTACCAAAAAACTCACGAAATGAAGCCAACAACTCGTCACAGAGGTTCAACTATTCTCTTTAAGATATTTATTGCTTACAGTAATAATATGCAATATAAAAAAAAATGTTGATTACACAAATTTTAAATAACTGCTCATCAACTTGTATATCCGATGAAAACAGTTTCCATACGCAAAAAAGTTTTTCACCTAGTTGATGAGATTTGTAAATTTATAACCATTCCCAACCATTAAATTTATTTACTATATTATGTAGCTTTGGTATATAATAAATCTTAAAGAGTAATATAGTGAAAAATACATTATATTTTAAATTATTTTATTGTAACAATATGGATAAATTAGGAATATAATTTTCTCGTCAAATAAAAATTATCTATTGTGAACTACTTAAAATTTTCCTTAAAAGAAGTAATTAAAGTCTTGTGGCTAAATGAGAAAGGCAGAGGTTCTTTTAAGCTAGTTTCAACTGTCTCCTAGTGACTTAACAGAACCCTTATATTAAGGACTTTTCTGTTCTAATAAATGAATGTAATGAGTATATCTATACTTCACTTGCATAGAGGCACAGCATTTGAGTCCTACCTGTGTGCAGCATCACTTACTAAAAGGTTTCTCGACTAGTCTTATTACCATTTTAATTTTTTGGTAACCGATTTAAAAGAAACTTGTATCATTTACTACAATTATATATTATGGTACAGGAGACCTTAGCGCTTTTAGTATGCATAAAAAGCTACAAGATCATCAAAAAGTTAACTTAGGCTATTATTGTAGACAATTTAAATCGTAATTTGATAATAAGCAAATGAAGTGTAATTTACTCCATTGTAAGTTCAACTATTACATAAAATTATTGCCAACTATTACATAAATATAGTTACTTTTCACTTTTTAAAAGTAGTACCATTACTGAAATTTTTCACGGCACAATTTTACGTGATCAATATTATACACTATTGTACAAACTCAAAGGTTTTCAATAATAGACAAAATATGCACACTCTTTATCTCTCATAAAATATCAATTTCATTTTCAGTTATTACATTTTATACAACTTAGTTGGCTCGCCTTCTTTATGAGCAATATAAGATGAAACAATGATACGGAACCCTGGAGGCCCGCGAGACTCATGAAACATTACTATCAGACGTCATAAAGCTGACGTTAACGGCGCCGCGTCACTGTGCCGCCGTAGATAAAACTATTTAAATGCTGTAAACCGTCCAGCTTATAAGTGACTGATTATTAATGTTTGCTCAGTACTATCCTATTATATTAAACTAGAAAGATTTGTAGTGTGATTTTTGGTTGGAAGTTATTTAGCACAGTACAAGCGTTGCGGAGGGCGAATAATTATTCTTGTGTACGTGATAATGGCAGTTTAATTCATCAAAACGTTCAAAACACTCGAATTATTTCGTAAAATCCTTAATAAAAATCGTTTTCTCCATAAGAAAAGCATTGGAGACATTACCTGTTTAAAAAATGTCTTTGAAATGTAAGTCTCCTGTTCTATGTAGCCAGTTAGTGCCTTGAATTAGGAAGATTTATAGTTGGGTTTGTGGCTGGAAGTTATTTCCAAGAGGACGACCCGTAAAGCTATAAGGAAGGTAAATAACTATTCTTGGGTATAAAATAAGGATGGTTTGATTCTTTACAAGATTGAAGTGCGTATATTATCTCGTAACATGTCAATAAGACGCATTTTCCTCCTTAAGAAAAGAATTGAAGCAATCTGATGTTTCGAAAACTGTCTTCAAAATTAAAGTCCCGTATTTTAACTAGATATCCAATTTAACTATGTCTAGTTCTAGCCAAACTTCCGTTTAAAGAGTACTTTAATGTAATATACATTGAACTAATTTCTTAATTTAAATGGTTTATTTAATCTCCCCGTAGTAGTATGCGTAACCAATGTAAGTAAAATATGCATTAATACAACCCCATCATGGTCGAGATTGCCAGACGTATGTAAAATGTTTACGTAACTTTTTTGATAAATTTGATGACTGAGATAAATCGAGCTGAATTAACTTTCATCAGACGTACTAATTATTTAAGTTAAAGAAACCACATTTATTGTACGAACCTTTTTAATATAATTATGTGTAGGGGTAAACGTTTATAGTATTGTGCATGTATGTTTTTATAAGCTGAAGATCACTTGTCTTAAATCAGACTGGCACAACATAATTCAAAACTGTAAGAGTTTTCAAGATAAATACACTTGTAATGACGCAAGGTTTTCAAGATAATTACTCTTTTAACCAAACGAAGACGTTCCGCAGTAGCGCTACTTTTAAAGTAGCTCAAAGCCCTGTTGTGATGCAGCAGCGTTCTATACCTTTTGCAGTATTATTTGTTAATTCTGAGTCATTTTATATTAGCATGTTCGGGGACATTACTAATGAAAAATTTTTCTTGAACACTCAGAACTTAGTTTATACACACCACGCTAATAACTAAATCAGCGGTTATTTTTAATAAATGTTTTGATTTTAAGTAAATTATATTGTTATATTGTTAATGACAGATTAACCGCCAAACCTCTTATATATATATATATATATATATATATATATATATATATATATATATATATATATATATATATATATATATATAAACATAATCAAAGTTATTCTTGTTGAGGAATTCAACATTTCAAGCGAGTACAAGAGCTAAAACATGCAAATGAGCCTCGACAGTCTCGGCTCAACAGCGAGTAAATGTTGCATTTTGCATACATTCTTGTTATAACAATCTACTTGACTCGTCGCTGCCAAATCTTAATAACCTAAAGAAAAACACTGATACAGTAAAACGTAGAATAGTGAGGGAAGCATCTGGAATATAGTATGAGACCTATACTAATGGAAGATATTTTTTCTTAAAATGTAAATATATAGTATTTACCCTCGTCTGCTGCAAAATATAAAGAAATAAACAAATAAACTAGTTAATAAATCCATATTGCAAATGCATTTGCAATTTTATTTAATGTCATCCTTATCAAAAACACTTCAGTACTAAACGTGGCTTTGCTATAACAGGCGCATGCTTTAGTTTTATAAATAAAAAAGAGAATTTTATTCTCTCTTCTAAGATTTTAGTATTCTCGTAGTACAGTAAGATAATAAAAGTAGTCTCCACCATTTTTTTAACGCGGAATACTTTTGTTCAGTATTTTGTAGATAACATTTTTCTACCTTGAGAATCCTCTTCGCGTCTAATATAAACAAAACTTTAATTTACTATCGTCCATTTTTACGTTTGAATAAAACAATTCAAACAAAAAACTTCATAAGTAGTGTCAAATTGTTGGTGCTGGCTCAGTTCAAGGTCACCTGAGGGATGACGTCATCGAGGTCAATGACCTCACCTCACATTGCGTCATCGATGACGTCATCACTAATGACGTCATTTCTATGACGTCACACCCATGACGTCACAGAAATGACGTGCTGATGACGTCATCACCCCTTACGTCATGAAAATGACGTCACCGACGCCACTAAGGTCAAGGTCACGCCGAAACTTAAAATTTTTTGGCACTTTTGTCGTTTCTCGCACTACGCTCCGAGTTTCAGTCCGAGTCCCCGTGACCTTGACCACTTGGAGCGAATTTTCGACGAGAAACGGCAAAAGTGCCAAGTTAAACTCGAGTTTCTGACATGACTCTGCCTAAATGGGCAATCGGTTATCCCTCAGGTGACCTTGAACCAGCACAACACCAACAATTTGATATTACTGTGACCTTGAAAACTTAACTTAACAATGGAGTGCCGACACCGATGCGCACCCCACGACAGTCACCGAGCGACTGACTGTTAGGCTATGTGTATTCTAGGTATATGGGGAAGTGGAGGGGGAAATCTCATGGTCATCCAAACGGAGTTTTAAAAAAGTTAATGAGTAGAAAGACTACTCTTGTGCTTCCTGGGCAATTTCTTCAATTTCCAAAGGATCTGTAAACCAATCCGATCTGTAGCGGCAGGAGTCCAGAAAACGGGTGCACCATCCATCAGGTTGTCCGTAGCACTTCCGACAATTGGTAAGATTTGAGAAGTGAAACTTAACACACCGCTGCGGACAACAAGTATAAAAGTATTTTGATTTGTAGATTTTGAAAGTTTGTAGTACAGGTGGTGGCAGCTGTTGGTTCTTGCATCTACACCTGCAACATCCGAAGCATTCACATTGCCGGCAGGCCAGCCCATCCACTTGCCACTTTGGTAAGAGAAAACACTTATCCTCACAGCAATAGGTTGTCCCCGTCTCTTCCTCCCAACGCTTCTTTGCACAATACGTGACGCCTGGCTTCTCCAAACACTTTTGCTCGCAACATGAGACACGCTTGGTTTCCATACTTGATGTTGCTTCAGTGAGGGAGCAAGATGAAGTGGTGCCGTGGTCAGTGGGAATGGAGCTTATATAAACTAAGGCGGGTGGAGGGGGAAAGGTCAAGGTCATTCAAACGGAGTTTTAAAAAAAGTCAAAGAGTAGAAAGACTCTTGTGAGTCTATAGCGATTTCATTGATAGTGAGTGCTTCGGTATGCCAAGTTGATCTGTACTGGCACGCTCCCAAATAATGTTTGCAAAAACCTGCAAAATGATTGTTGCACAATTTGCAGCCAGTTAGCTGTTTTAATTTAAATTCAATGCAACGTTCAGGGCAGCAAGAGTACTTATGCCCTCTCATCTGGTACACATGGAATGTCTTCAACTCTGGTTTCGGCTTCTTCCAAGACTTGCACTTACACATGCACTGACCAAAAGCTTCACATTTTCTGCATGCCAGGCCATCCGCAACATCAATGTCATTTGGCCATGAAAAACATTTCTGTTCGCAACAGTAATTGAGTTGACTCTCCATGTTGCTGCGACGAAGGTGCACGATGAAATGATGCTGTAGTGTGCACTTTAAATAAACTCAGTGGAGGGGGAAAGGTCAAGGCCATTCAAACGGAGTTTTAAAAAAAGATGACTAGTCATCCTCCTCCTCCTCCTCGTCCGTTGTACTTGGAGAGCTGTCAGACGAAGAGCCCCGCGCAGGTGCTCCCCAGATGAAAAACATATCAATTTTAAAACGAAGACCTGGATCTTGCATCATCAACTCCTTTAATTTATCACATACTAAGTCGACCTTGTGTAAGGTGTCAACAATAAGCTTCCAATTTGTTGGCTCAATATAACTTGTAGTTGAATCAGCCTCGCTGATAACCACATCCTCCGGCCGTATTGGAGTGTAAAGATGTGTAAAATCCCTTTGCTGAAGCTGAGGCTCAAGCTGGCTGGAAGTGGAAGGTTGAGTGTGGACCCCTGTCGCATCGAAATCCATAGTCATCCTACATTCAATGTTAGGGTTTTCGTTTAAAACGTATACCAATTTTTCATGCAACATATCCACTTCTGCTGAATCTTGCAGATGAACATTCCACGAAAATGGCCATTCTTCATCCGTAGTTGAGTCAACTTGAGAAAGAGTGCTGTCCGCCATGATAGCTAAGCAAGGAATGAGGTGAGCTACAGACTGTGGTAACAGTATTGAAAAGTAGAGGGGGTAAACCAAAAGTATGTGGAGGGGGTATTTTTAAGGTCATTTAATTTGGGTTTTAAAAAAGGAAATAGTGGAAGGGGAATTCTCAAGGTCATCCAATTTGGGTTAAAAAAAAAGGAATGAAGGTTACTCCTCTTCAGCCTCGTTGTCTCCCGCATCTTCATTAGCCTCATCTTCATCAACGTCAGACTCACCGTAAGGGTAGATTGGTGACATCGGCGAATATTGTGGAGATTGTTGACCGTTGTTGTCGTCCCCTTGCATTCTAACTTGGGACCAATCATAATTTAAATTCATTTGTATTATGATCCTAGGGTTGTCCCGCAGTATTTCCTTCATCCGTTCGCAAATCGTTTCCAAATAGTGTACACTATCGATCGACAGTGTCCAACCCGTACTTGTACCGACATCAGTAGTGGAGTCAGCTTGGCTGATGGTGTTGTCTGCCATGGTTGCTTGTCGGACAAGGAATGACGGTTGATGTGATGCTCATGCAGGAACATGGTGAAGTGGTGGGGGGTGTGGTGGAGTAGTGGGGGAAGTTTCAAGGTCATCCAAACGGAGTTTTTAAAAAAAGGAAAACCTACAAAGTAACATTAAAACTTTCCAATTGATGGTGGCGAGCGTTTTCTTCTGCAACCTTGCCGACACATGTGACTATGCCATACAGTATGAAAAGTACAACCATAATAAGGCCGAACAATAAAAGATAGCCGTTGACTATCATGATATTTTCTGAGTGGATCTGCTTTCTTCGTATCGCCCTCTCCTGCATCCTCTTCTCCAACTCGTGGACGAAGTCACAGCAAACGTGAGGACATGTTTTATCCGTTGGTAGGTTTGCCATTGTTGATGTTGTCGGTTTGGCTGTTGAAGATGGAATGAGGTTTCCAATTGTGATGTGCCATGTACATCAATAGTCAAGTGGTGGGGGTAGCAAAGCAGTGGAGGGGGAAGTTTCAAGGTCATTCAAACCGTGTTTTAAAAAAACCTATCTTGTTACTGAGCTCATATGTCAGTAACAAGATAGGTGTTTTTGCTCTTTTACTTCTTTAATATAATGAAAAAATAAACATATTCTACAATGGTTAGAACAAGAAATACAACTGCTAGTCAGCTGAAGTAATCCAAGTTGTCCGGCTCGGTCTTCATGGACGTCGGTGAGGAAGCTGTCGAGGAGTGTCCAGGCTCTTCCTTTGGCTGCCGGGTGTTCCGTATATTGCAAGCGTAAACTTGCACGTTTATACGGTAGCCTCGTGCCACCATCAGCTGCAACTCCGTGTACAAGTCGTTTAGCTCCTGCTGAGTCTTGATGCTCACCTCCTCGTAACTTGCGCAACTGACGTTCAGAGACATCCTGATGTTGCTAGGTTGGCTGCTGGAGTAGAAATGAAGCTGAGGCACAGCGTTTGAAGGTACATGAAAAAGTGGTGTGGGTAATGGCGGTGGGGGTAACGGTGGTGGGGGGTATGGAAGATCCAATTAAACACTTCTAAACTTTTTCCATCGATACAATGGGATGGAACAAATAGCACAGGTGTCCTTGTAGTTTTCAAATCTAAACATCGGTGCTAGAAATCCGAACTGTTTTCTACCACCTTCTTGTACGAACCGTCGAAGGTCTCTGACGGCAGCATCGCCACAAGGCCTACAAAACTTTTCCCCGTCTTGGAACCTATACCAGGAGTATCCCGAATACCCTCTATTATCTTTCTTGTATTCTTCGATATCCTGCTTTACTGTTATAGGGATATTATCTTGTAAAGCCGTCTGGAATAAAGATGCGTCAGTTATAACTCGTTGTAAGCAAAGCTCGTACAAGGTGCTCATCGTTTGCTAGTTGGCAACAGACTGACCGTTTTTCGCATCCAAGCAGGTTTGAATCCTAGTGCGGTAGTGGGGGTAATTACGGTAGTGGGGGTAATTGTGAAATGCAAAGGTCAAAGGTCAAGGTCACCCGCGAAGTTTAAAAAAAAAAAATGCAACATATCAATATGTGACAAACTTCACATATTGATATGCTGCATTTTTTTTGTTTTTTTTTATTTTTTTGTCTTTTATGATTTATTTATTTATAAAACATTACAATAACATATGTACAACATTAAAACTTAAATCTAACACTGCTGCTTGTCAGCGATGTGGATGGTCAACTCTGTAGAATTGCTACCCGTGCAGCCGTGGGACACCAGGTATAGACACCCGGGTTGAATAGAGCGAAGATCCTCGTTTTGTAGAAGATGGACGAATCTCTTGGGCAGGTACACCTGGAACTTTGGTTCATCCCCCGGAGTAGACGGTGCCTCCCTGAGACTGCAGCAGATGGCCTCCCCAACTGTAGTCTCCATCTTCTTCATAGCATGGATTATGTAGTGCTTCTCGTCTTTTAGTTCCGAGCACTTCTTTACAGGTAATATTGTTGACTTGGAGTGAGCATTGAACTGCTCGACCAAAGTCTGAAGGAACTGGTGAGATGCCATGGTCAGGTTACAGATCGTCTTCTTGCTCGGAGATGTTGTCGTCTCGGAATCTCGAGTAATACTCATGCCAGGTCCCGGTCTGCTCCCCACTTATATAACCCCCGTTACCCCCACCACTCCCCACTTCCCCACTTTGAAGGTAAGAGGCGAGTTTATAGGCGTTTTTCAAAGCGCAATGTCTATCCTTATCATGTTCTGGGCTTTTTGTACAAAAACATATGGTTTCCAGCATGTATTGGTAATTCTTATCCAATTCCACGTCATTAACCGGAACATGAGTAAATCCTTCGATCCATCTTTTCTTTTCCAGTCCCTTTGTGTAAATATTGGTAAACTTGTCTGAAAAGTGATGCATAATGTGATACAAGTCCGTGTAACTTGTAAACCATCATACCAATCGATATGATGGAAGTGTTTTGAAATCCATCTGTTGGTAGTAGCGGCTTTACTAGTTAAAGATGAATAAGAACATGGTGGTTTAAATAAAAACGAATAAGGAACACTTGTATTCATGTCCAAAAACACAAGTTCTTTTATAATGAATCTATCATCATTACCACGAAACGCTTGAAACTCAATAATACCAGGCTTGGACTTTACTTGTTCTTCTTCTCCCTTGTCCATTTTGAAGGTCACACGTCTGCTCATTATGAAGTCAGGAGGTCAACTGATTTCCACACCACGGTAGGTACTACTTTTATACCAGGCCGTACAGTTGTTGGCGCGTTGGTGTATATTTAACGTGGGCACCGTCCCCAATAGGCCTAACCCCACAAAATGTTGGTTATTGTTTTAAAAACTAACCATTGTCATTTAAGTTTCCATCTTTATATTTTCCTTGTTTTCGTTTTCATCACTAACACTTGATTCTTCTCCTCCATCTTCCTCTTCTTCCTGTTTTACTGATTTCTTATGTAGTTGAGCGTACTTTTCCAATTGTCTCCACATCTGTACTTCATAAGGAACTCTATTAAATATAGAAGTATCCACAGGTCCGTATAATATAGGTGCGTCCGGTTGTTTGTCCAAAGTGTCTTCCAGATAATCTTTAATAATCGAACTTGAAAACACCAGCTGTCTCAAGTATCTTGTTATAGGTTCAGTCGCACAAGTTAAAATAAAAAACTCCTCTCGACTAAGTTGAATTTTGTTATCATGTCTTGTTGTGTCTCTAAACCGCAGCTGATGATCACCACGATGTTTAATAATATCAATTTCCACATTTGAATCCAAAAGTCCTACTCTTGTTTTTCTTCCAAACATGTTACTACTTAAATAGCATTCTAGCAGATGCAAGTGTTTCATAAAAGATTCCCAAGCACTGTCCGTAAACAAAATCATTTTAGGTCCGTGAGTTAAAATCACAGTAGGGGAATAATCTGTCGATTTCATAACACCGATTAAAACACTTTTGTCCAAACTGGATGAGATTGGGTAGAATATTCGCAAGAATACCTGACTTAATATGTTTAGGAGAAATATTATTTTCAATATCCCTTTTTCTTTTTTGTGTATTCTTTTTTCTTTTACCTTTTTCCTCAACATCATTACTGCCATGAAGTTGTCCGCAAACGTTTTGTTCACCTCCTTCCTGGTGACCTTGGAAATCTAAAAACTCAGATATCTCCTTCTCAATATCTACCACATTTTCAGGTGTACCACTAGAAGAAGCCATATTGAATATGATGCTACCCATACAACAACAGGCAACAGACTGAGGAGCGGTCTGCGCGCTCTGCTTTTATACTCGCGGAATGCATTGGAATGTAACAAAACCGGTTCTTACAATACATTTTTAACAATTCCAGTTAAAGGTGTGTATGCTACGATTTTATCATGTAGAATTAAACAGTATGCAGTTGTATTAGCCGGTATAGCATCGTTGAATTCCATTTCTATTTTTATATCCACACTTGATGACTTTACTGATTCATTTTGTTTAGAACAATCGATTACAACTATTGGGTAGGCATCGAAATATTTTGAAGGTGATAATAAAGGTGTATTTGTTTTACCGTAATATGAACTTTGGAATCTCGCGTACATATCGTACAATATACTGTATTTCTTCTTAGTGAATGACACATTTAAATTGTCGTATGGAAAGAATTGTGAATTTAAATAAACTTTAATATTTTTCAAATTACAATGATCAAATTGTCCTGCATGTTTAGTAATGGCGTCTCTTCTACCTGTTTGTAAACCAAATATAATATACCTGGCTCGTTCTACATAATTTGATGTTTTAACAGTCCAAGTGTGTCGATCCGTAGTAGGTAAACTGGGATGCTCATGGAATTCCCAACTTCTAAATGGAATAACAATATCACGATCGGCTTTTAATTTTTTTAAAAGTAGCATTCTATGCTCGTCAGCTAATTTAACATGTGGAACTCTCCATACAATTTTGTCTAATTTTAATTTACATTCTAAAGTTGCATCCGTCGTATTATCTGCAGCCTTAATAATGTCTTTGTCGTTAGAAGACCTTAACAAAACTAATTCTTGTTTAACGTTTAATATTATTTTCCTATAATCTTCAGCATAACCAAGCAACAAACGTAATGGAATATGAAAATCAAAGTATCCATCTGGATTTGGAGTGATTGTGTCAATCGTAGGTAATACCCATCCGGCAGGTCTAAGTAAATTGGTTTCATTGGGTGTTATAGATGTTAATCCTTTTAAAGTTGTTGTAATACCTACTTTTTTAGTGGAATCAACTGTTACACCTGATATTTCATATCTAATTTCATCAAACAGGAAAGCCATAGGATTATTTATAAATGGAACTGTTGTACCAGTAGTAGTACCGTCCTTTTTAGTAACTTGTCCTTCAATATACAAGTAACTTTCACATGGTAGTGTGTAAATGTCTTGATTTTGTATGGGAATACGAATTTCATCGTTATTGTTTAATTTCGATTAAGTGTAAGGGTTGTGGGTGTGATATTCTTTTTCCCATAGGGTTTCGTCGAATGTTGGACCCTGCGCTATATCCAGTATATTCATAATCGGTTAATGTCAATCCAATTATCTCTAAGAAACGAATGTTCTCGCGTGTTAACTCCTCCACAGCTGAAGAGCTACTAATGCGGTTTCCCGTAGGTTGTTCGCTTTTAAATGTTAAACCCATGATTTTGTATTAAAGTGTCGATTTTAAATGTAATCTAATCGTAATAGACTCTTCTCTGAAGTCTACCAAGTTACCGTCTTGATCCAATACGCTCAACACGATGTCTGAAATGAAAGTGGTGTTCAACGGCAGATACACCAGGTTTTGTGGCTTTTCAACAATTTTAAATCCGGGTGGTACACTTGGGTAAAATGTATGTATGATATGGGTGTTAGCCCCATCCCTGTAAGCTCCTTGTATAATGTTACAAGTTATGTCTATACTATTGACTTTTAATATTGTTACTGTTTTCTTACCGGAATGTGTTACATCTGGTTCTAAAACAGGCTCATCGTTGGAAAATCCTAATAAATCACCAATTGAGTTTGGCTGAGTAAAATCTATATAATATTTGGAAGTAATTTCAGCTTTCATCGTATTATTATTACCTTTTAATGTTATATTGTCTTTTCCCATTTTAGTTTGCAAAAATTCATTTATATGATCAATTTCATAAGAACCTATGGGTAACCTGCACTCTTGTAAGTCTGTAAATTTCCCACTGGCATCTTTTCCCTTATAATAATGCAATACGTTATTTTTACCTTCCGTAACATTGGGAATAGAGTTGTAAGTTGTAAAATCCAATAGTGCCGCCTCCCAAAATCTTCCTTTTTGCAAGCGTAACGCTGGAAAAAGGATACTTCGTAAGGTGGACGATTTTCCTGTTAATGATACCGTATAGGAAGACATCTCAATAGTGACTGATACTTTTAGCTAAGAATTCCAAACATAAATGGCCGCATATTGAAGTATTATCAGGTTGTTCTCTTTTATAGTTATAATATATGTTTTTAGCAGATTTAAAGTAATTTTGAAGTTCTTTTGGTGGTGGCAAATTACCGAAACTATCAAAATAATATACATTGTTATTTAGTTTCTTATAACAAACCCAATGGGTGCCAGGGCCTTCAGTATTATCCAAATTTACAATTCCAGTCTCATTTTGCCACATTTTCTTTGGTAAACTGTCTTTCATAAATACACCGCGGAAAAATGGTATTTTTAAACAGGAAATATATTTAAATAATTCGACATTGGTTAACGCTTTACGTGGTATAACCAATTGATTTCTTTCATTTAATATGCACGATAAGGTCTTAGGTAAAGTCCTGTCCCGTTTTTTACCATTGACCACACGGTGGGCTTCTTCCTGCCTTTTCTTGTAGATCGTCGTCTTCTTTTTATATTCTCTCCATGTTTTCTTGTGGTTGACCTCCTTTTTACTCTCCTTCTCCTCCTTCTTCCACCTCCTACTGCTGTTTTAGCCTTCATACCTGCTGTTACTGCTAAAGCTGCTGCTTTTTCTGCTATGCTAGCGTCACTTGATTTTACTCGTTGCCAAGCTATGTCCGCAAGCTTTCTGTCTGCTATAGATCTATTTTTTGAATCGGCAAACTTGGAATATGCGATATCGTGTTCTTTACAAGCCTGATCTAACTTATTTATGCCTGGATCGCCTCTTTCCAGTCGTTTTTTAATTTAGTTCCTGGTCCGCAATACTGATAACCTCCCGGTATATGAAATTCGTATGGTAATGCGTCTATTGCTCTATTTACTATGGATCCTACTGGAATTTGTTTTAAAGCTTTACTTAACAGAGAAACCGCTGTGGACGTGATCCCATCTCCTTTCCTTGCAGTGTC
Source organism: Neoaliturus tenellus (assembly GCA_030545055.2). NCBI lineage: Eukaryota > Metazoa > Arthropoda > Insecta > Hemiptera > Cicadellidae > Neoaliturus > Neoaliturus tenellus. Next base: position 66,916,628 of record CM061531.1, on the reverse strand, counting down.
TCGATATGGACTGATGTACTTGAACGTCATTATTGTCCTTTTATAATCACAATGTGCAACTCATGTGTTAACTCTATGACGAGTTGGACATAAATGAAGTCGTTTATTGTGATCTTATATTAAATATCAATATCACCCCAATCTGATGATCTAAACTTTTGCGTATTAGGGTTAATAAAGTATTTTTTAAAAATTTCCCGTTTAATCCAACCACCTCTCGCGGCTTCGTCCCAAATTTTATGACCTGGTCCTCCTTGAAGAACTTCCGGTGTGAAATGATTGTGAAAATCAAATAACGCATTACCTAAAACTTTTACAAGGAAATAAACAGTGACGGCATTATCCACATGTTCAGGGTCTTTAAGGTCTGTTATACGTTTATTATTACAAGTATACACTTTACTATCCTTTAATGATGTTGTGATGGTTTGTCCTACAGTTGCAGCATCATTTGGATCACTTCCATTTTGCAATTCTTTTATCACCCTATTTTTACATGTAAACCATCTAAAATAATGATCTGGATCTAGATGTACGGTTTGTGATAAAGCAGCTGCATCATGTTTATTATAACCCCATCCCATATTTGATAACTTTTTATCCATGCAATCCCAAGCATTATTTTTGTATGTTAATAAATTAAATTTTTCATTACCTTGAACAAAGTCATCCCCTTGCTTCGATACTACTTGATCTTGTTTTACAAAAGAGGTTGTTTCTTGTTTTAAGGTTTCCATCATTTGACATACTGTTGCACCATCTGATGGCGCCGAACCATCTTTAACATTTGCTAAACAATTATTAAAACAATCTATAACCCCTACATCACGTATGATACAATGATCTTTAATATATTTTAGATTTACAGCATCGTTTTCAGTTTTTGGATAACCTATATCATTAATAACAAATTTATAAAAAGAAAATCCATCTTTTGTCTTTTCAGGTATCAAGGAATGTAAATAGCGTCTATTTACGCTGTCTTTTGCATCTTTAGGGTCATCTACGTTGGATATACGTTTATTGTTGGCACTATACGTTTTCCCATTGAATTTTAACGTATTTTGTAATTCAGATGACAAATAACCTTTGCTTATCGCATCACCGTTTTGATTTGGTTTACCAACATTGATAATTCTATGATCTTCTGCGTCATATGTGTTATTTTGTAGTCTTAATGTTGGCGATATCTTTTCCTTTAACATTTTTAAATTTATTGCATCGTTTTCATCCGAAGGATCTTTTATGTTTTTTAACCTTTTATTACTCATATCACAATCCCCATCATAAGGGCGTTTGTGGTAAACCAGCACTTCTTTTTAAACTATTCGCATAATATAACCCATCCGAGGAGTAACGTCCGAACTTGTCGACACTCATGGTGCAACTGAATAGTACTCTAGGAAGTAATGCATTTTTATGAGATTACCCCACGGTTTCGGAGTTCATCCACTAAAGCCACCCATTCGTTTTCCAATCCAGTATGACCCGCTTCTTTAGCTTCATGTATTAGTTTCATTCTATCCACCAATTTATTGATATTATTGTAATAAATCACATTTGTGTTATTTAATTTCTTCATTAAACCTGTACCCATAATGGACTTACTTCTTTTTCTTGGTTCCTGAGCACTTACATCCAAAGTGGATGCCACAAACCTCCGTTTTACAGATTTTTTTGGCACTAATGGCATTGCTTGTTTTCTAGTTGTTGGTACTAATTTGGATACAAATTCTTTATATTTGAAAGATTTACATCTAAAAAGTGGCTGGTCAGGTGAATACTTCCTCTTGTATGCATAAGTCTGTTCCAAAATCTTTTTATATGCCTCCATGTCTTTTTGTTTAACTAATCCTTTAAAAGGTTTATTTTCAAATAATAATTCAAATAATCCCCTTGTACCCTTATATATCTGATCACCAATAATAATGTTATCATTTCTATCAATGTCTAACGCGCTATTACCTATCATTAAACCGTCTTCTGTTAATCTTGCTCCATAACTATGGTAAGTTTTATTAGGATTCGTTCCAGCTAACCTTTTTACCATATATTTCCTTCCTAAAGGTCCTTTGTTATGAATGTTTTCACCCAACAAGCTTATGTTTGACGGTCCTTCTCTTGCCCCTTCTCTTTTTTCCTCTTCACTAGCAGTTGGTGCTTCTTCAGGTCCCCTTTCACTATATCCTGGTGATTCTAGCTCTCTTTCAGATTCTGCACCGGTAAAGCCACTATATGTAGAGGATTCCGGGTCTTCATCACTAAAACCTTCATATTTTACACTTTCTCTTTCAAACTTTGTGATAGGTGCAATCTCATCTCCTTCCAATACAGGTTTAGCGAATTTTTTGTTTAATTGTTTCAAGGGTTCAGTAATAGGTTTAAAAGTAGATTCAAGGAATTTCTCCCTCTCGCTAATACCTAGTTTTAATGCTCTGTTTTTAGCCCGAATAGAATCACTAAGTGATTTTATTTATTTTACTAATTTTTCTTGGTTAACCATGTTTGTAGCAAGACGTGTTGTACAACAATGAATATTTTATACCACGTTCAATGTATTAATATAAATTTATCAAATCCTATCCTGTATCGACCATTGTTTAGCGGTTGTTCCTTCATAATTGTTAGGAACCCATACTTTTCAGCCCAAGCCTTTCCACATAACTCTTTAAATCGTTCAAATGTCATATCCGCATTTACATGATCAAAATATATATGTTTTAGGTTGGTTTCGTCCTGTTTAAATACAATTAACATGTTTTCATTGTCTCTAATGTGTTGTTTAGGTATTTTGCTGTAAGTTTGGCCAATATAAATGCTATCTATGTTGTTATGTCGACCCATAGCAAAGTAATTCCTTATTGTGTTTTGGTTTTCACAAGATACATCGTCAAATATGAACACAGAGAATGGTTTAGCTTCTTGTGGTTGCATGACACTCTCGCTTGCATTAAATTTTAAGTATTTAACTTCAGGCACATTATTCAGTATCTTTTCCAATAATTGATATTTTGGTTGTTGTAGTGATTTTGAAAATACATATAGATTATTAAAACGTAATCCTTTAGGGTTTGTAATTAAATTGAATACTACATTAGTTTTTCCACAGTTGGAAGGTCCGGTAACCAGACAGCGCACGGTGTTTGGTAACAAATTGCCATGTTTCCCACTATTAAATTCTGAATTATCCACTGTGAATTCATCTATATTATTAATAGTAAAACTCTCCTTTTGTGGTATTATCTCCAACCTTTGTAATGGTTCAACCTAAAGTGATTCTCTATCGTTATATCAAATCCTTTTTAGGTATCCAAGAATCTTCCGTCTTATTAAATCCTAACCATCGTACTTTAACCTTATCTTTTTTCCGTTGCAACACCTTTTCAACTAAATATACATCGCCTACTGTTGATTTTAACATTTCATGTCCATAAAACCCTCCTTCAAGCAATTGTCCTTTATTATCTTTTAAAATATATGTCTCAGGTACTGTAGGTTGTACTTTGAATACAGTAAAAACCTCATTGGTCCAATTTGGCAGATATCTTTTACTGAATACACCTTTATATTTACTTATTCGCACTTTATCACCCACATTAAATTTTTTAGGCTTTAGTTTTTCAACTTTTGGTTTAGTATTCATTTTTATACGTTTTAATACAAGGTTTTCATTTTTACTAGTTACTTGGTTTGGTTTCATCCCGATAGTCCTATGAAATTTGTTATTGTAATCGTTTATAAGTTTTGGTAACATATCAATCCATATGTGCGATCCTCTGTTGGAAAACATTTTATACATTGCACTTTTTAAAGTTCTGTTGAATCTTTCGATTATTGAGGCTTTTACCTCTGAATTGGTTGAGTAATGGTTTATATTGTGTTTTTTCATTAAATTTGCAAATTCCTTATTAAAATATTCTTTTCCATCATCTGTTTGTAAATGTTTAATAGTATGTTTGTCTCTTTGTATAGCTATTTCCATTGCTTTTGTAACACTTTTGCCGCTTTTATCTTTTAGCGGTAAAGCATCTGCCATTTTTGAAAAACAGTTAATAACAGTCAATATATATTTATATCCTTTATTTTGTTTGCTATAAGGAATCATTTCGATTAAATCCGCTTGATATAAATCATTAATTCCTTTTATCACCGTATTTCTTCGTGGAAACTTTCTTCTTGCAGGTTTATGAAGTTCGTTGACAATTTGTTGCTTCAAGTCCTTCATATTGCAGGTTTCAATGTTTGTTGTGTCACATGTATAATCACAATGAATGTTGTTTTAAATATTCACATCATTTATATGGGTCAAGGTCATCCAAACTTGTGTAAAAAAATGGGAAACACGGCGTTGGACTTTCCGTGTTCCCCATTTTTTTACGGAAGGAGAAAGGAATAAGGTCGAAGTTGTAGAAGGACGAAGAATAGGTTACTAGTTGATAGGGTTTAGGGAGTAATGGCCGAAAGGAAGAGTGTGGATTTTGTCGGGCATTATGTGTCTTTTATCATCCCGAGCTGACAGTGCTTTTTTAATTTCGGTGACACTGTAGACTTGATGCTTGAAAGCTTCGGATATTGTTGAATGTTGCTGATATTGTAGTATCTTCAAACAAACAAGTCTTGTAGTGGTCAAATGTCACGTGTTTTTTCAAATAAGATGTCTTCACTCCTTTTGCTTTCTTGACTGTCGGTGTGTTGTTCTCGTGGTACATCTTAAATGAATACAATTTCGCCATCAGCGCCACTATTTCTTCTAAAGGCATTCCATTTGCTTCATCTTTGAATTTTCCAATTACTTTTTTATTTCTTTCATTAAAATTTGGATGGTTCTTCGGATAATCAGAAAAGTCGAAATCTTCTTTGTATGGAAAAGTCCTTAGGTCTTCATACATGTCCAAGGTCTTTATCCAGTAGATAAACGCGTCCGTATCCATGTATGCGACTCCAATGTTTTCCCTTCCGTAGTGTTTAACCATTTTGTTTTAATGGAAATCATACATCAGGGTTTTACTTATGTCCAAAATCGACATACCTATGTATAACGGACGGTCCATGACTATTGTTGTTTTCTTCATACTGACAGCGACTAGATTTTCGTTTATAATCATGGATGTTCCGAAATTTGGTTTTTGCACTAATTTTTCCAATTTCCTAGGATCACTCACTAATTTTACATTTTTATGTTTTCTCTTGTTCTCCAAGGTTTTCCCAAAGATGGCGTTATTCATTAATTTATAGAAGTCCTTTTCAAATGCTGTTGTCGCTGCAGCTCTTCTTGTAGTGTTGGAATCAATATATGGTTTCAACCAACAAGACTGGGTGAATTCAATTGCTCTATGAATTCTCACTATACGTAGACCCAATTCAAGAGCCTGTTGAACTACCCAGTAGTGAGCCACATACCGATCTTTATTCTCCAAGGTCATCATCAATTTTGGCCATCTTCCTGTCGGTGAAACTTCAGTCTTGGCTAGGAGAGGCAAGTCGTAGTGATGGTCATGAAGGTGCTCCGGGTATTCAAAATCACAGTCCAAAATATAGCCTTTTGGACCATCCTTTGGAATCTGTGAGATGTCTCCGATGGTGGCCGGGTCGATCCATTTGAAGTCAGCGTAGGGAAGCGGATTTGACATTGCCCAACCATAAAGGTTGTTTGCGTCAAAGTAGCCAAGGTAGACCGATGGTTGTTGCTCGTCAAAGCCGGGAATGTACTTGTTGTTGGCTTTGACATGACGTGTTACAGCTTGTGTCAAACCGCCCCGTACACCAGATTCCATTATGAGCACCATATCAATATCCGTTAGAAGTTCCAGTCGACAGTTGGTTGACTTTAGCATAGCTTGCCATGCTAATCCTGGAGATGTGTACGAGTGTAGAGGGTCCAGTCCATAGGCGGAGAAGCAGGTGTTTCGAAATTCTTCCATCACATCGCACAGCAGAGTTACGTCCAATTTTATATAAAAGTCAGAATATTCCCCTAAGGTTTGAATGTTTAGTTGGTTCCAAACATTACAAGCATGATTGTAGTCTTCAACGGAGATTTCACTTTCGTTTAATTTGCTGTTGAAGGCTTCAATCGGTGGCAGACTGGTTTCTTCAAATTTTTCTGTAGATGTTATATAATCATAGGGGAAACTCCTTTCCGTAATACTAGGTCCAATTTATCTTCAGATACAATTTTGCTGGTTTCTTTTAAGTCTTCTCTTCTTAGGTTCTCTGACAATTTGGCTAAACTAGATGGCATAAATCTGTAAGAGTCTACGCAGCGAAGTTTAATTTTACCTACTGTTTTTGAAAAGCTGATGTACTTTTCCAATGTTGTAGCAAGAACATCAATTTTACCGTCATCTCTTCCTAACTCTGGAATAATAAAGTGGGAGTCGTAGCCGCTAAGATTGTGTAAAACGACAGGAATAAAGTTTGGCAGTTTGTAATTTATATTGCATGAATTACAAGCAGCTCCTCTGTATAACCCTGTCAGGTGATCGTGATCTCTTACTTTTGAATTTTCTTCACCGAACATCTTCTTGCATAAATAGCATCTTGTCGCTACGTTGTATTCTTCTTGTTGATTTTGGTTTAAAGGTTCCATAGGTACAATATTACCGAACAAGCGTTGAACCTTTCCAGCAATATCGTACAGTTGGTCTACAAAATACTTAGCGGCTTCTTCACCACGGTAGAGTAATGAAGTGGATGTGAAACCATAGTCTTGCAATTGGTTTTTAGACAAGGTTGATTTAACTAGTAAACAAAAACTGTTGGGTAGATGCAACTGATATTTTGTTCTTCTAGTCACTTCGCCGTCCGGCAGCTCCTGTGGTACTAACGTTGATTCAAAATCTGCGTAGACCACTAGTGGAATTCGGTATTGGTGAACTGTCTTGTTAAATTGTATTGAAGCTCGGGTAGGCGGTGGAAGACTTATCTTTACTTCATAGTTCTCGTTGCAAAGTCTTTTATGTTCCAATAACCAGTCCAATCCTCCACGTCTTGAATCTTTCCAAGAAAAGCAGAAACATCTCTTGCAAACTGTAATCCTATTTACTCTTTTGGTCAATTGTTTTACAACTAAGGCTTCAAAGTCCTTTATCCATACATAATGGGAGATTTCACCCTTAGTTATCAATAGCAAATCCGTGTGGTTTCTTTGCTCAACCTTTACTACCCGCAAAGGATAAACGTTGTTCGAATCATCCAGACCAAAAACATTGACTGAAACGCCAGGATTTTTCTTTTCAAATTTGTCAATATCTTTTAAAGTAACTGGGTAAGTAAGACATTGAAAGTTGTAGCGGTGTTCATTCTCGTAGTATTCTCTACCAACTCTACAAGGATTGTTTTTAACATACTTGGTTAACATTGCATACTTGAAACATTCATTACCCTCATTTTGAACATTTCTACACGAGTTAGTGTTTTGGATTTTCTTTGGTAGAGGGATAAAACTACTACCTCTTAAACCATATCCATGTTTATGAACCCTAACATCCATACCTTCAATTGATGACAAAGTCCATCCAGATCCTCTTCCTTCATGTTCTTGGAGTTTGGTTATAAGTTCCTCCAAGCATTCTTCAATAATATCATCAATGTCGGAGGTGAAGGTAAGGGTTCGATTTTTGGTAATGAATGCTCTCAATGCTGTTTCACCATCAGTATTGTTAAACATAGCCTCTAACACCATTCCAAATTTAATAAAATTTAGCCTTTGTAGTTCTTCCCTCAAAGTTTGACCAACAAGTTCCTTAGCCTGGGTTATGAATGTTTCCAGTTCCAATTGAACGTTATTAATTTTAAATGTGTTACAACTCGTCCTGGCAAGGCCGTGGTACGCAGTTGTCTTACATCTTCCAGTTCTTCTTCTTCCATATCCTCTTCTTCCGTGTCCTCTTCTTCGGTGTCCTCTTCTTCAATAGGTCTTGTAGCAGTAGATGGTCCAGCACCAGCAAATTGTATCACACTAGGTCTTCTTCTTTGCATTTGCTGTAGATAGCTGTCCCAGTAGTCCGTCTGCTTCTGGTGCTCTTCCAAAAACCGGTCAATTGAGTCTAAGTCTATTTCATCCATGGTAATATCTTCTTTTCTATCTTCGTCTTCATGTAATTCTCTGTGTAGGGTGAAAAGATCTTCGTCTTGAAAGATTTCCCCACAAATGTCGCAAAGAGCCATTTCAAACAGTTTGGCTTTGAATGCACACTCTGTGAATGTCCACGCAATAATGAGCAGCGCGCTCCACCGGGACCCTTTATATCCGAGGCAGATAGGTGGGGAAAGTGACGTCATATAGAAACAGGTTATCAATCATGTGCTAAATTTAGCCTTTACACAACCGTTTGTAATAAATTTATCAGTAGGCTTGATAAATTGATGATGTTTGGTCTAGATTCAATAATTTGTACAAGTTTTTTTAAAGAAGTCTGTTTGAGCAAAATTTATATAGGTCAAGGTCATTTGGAATTATTATTTTGAGCGGGGGATAGAGCACTAAGCAGCATCATTTACTACAAAGTGCTCTATCCCCCGCTCACATTCTTTTTTTTAACTTTTTACAAAGGTGAAACATCACCATCAGAGTCGGAATCATTCTCATCACGAAATAGGTAGCGATGACAATACATAATTCTTCTGGCTACTAACATCCTATCCATTGGACGATGAGGAGTGTCTTGTTCTTCTTCTTCAATTTCCGACTCAGATGATGACTCTAATGTTTCGTAGGCGTGCAAGTCCATTTCATTATCCGTTAAACCAGCTTCGTCCGAGTCCGTTTCAATGTCCATTATTTCTTCTTCCTCCTCTTCCTGGTCAACCGCAGGTAGTTGGTCCTCTGCTTCTATAACTTCTACAGGTATTACCTCCAGAATTGAAAGAATTCTGTCGCGATGGAACACGGTGTTGTCAAGTGGAGCCATGGTATGAAAGTGGTGTATCTATCCAATTGGTTTGCCCTTTTTATACCCCCACCAACTATACATTGTATGTGGGTCAAGGTCACGTAAAGATACCCTTTGAGCGGGGGATAGATCACTAAGCAGCATGCTAGTCCATTGCCGCAAAGTGATCTATCCCCCGCTCTATTCCACAGACCACACTCAAGTCCAAGTCCACATCCAAATGTTACACTTTATTATTACTGCCACCAAGTAATTGTCACTCGCACGTTTACTTGGTTTTGATAAAGGTACTGCACAAACTCCATATTGGTTGTTTGTTCGTTATACAAATGCATCATGAAATATGCAATCTTATCGATTGCGGCATTGTCCAACGGTTCGCAATTCACAAGTTCCAATGTGCCCTGGCTGGTCTTATCCTCTATAAGTTCCACCACTTCGTTGATGTCTTCTTCCAAGAGGATGAACTCAACACTGAAACTCTCCATTGTTGTTGATAGTGTCTAGACAAATGCTTGACTAAATGCTTTATTCATCAGTCCTACATATATACCAATTTCCCCCTCCCATTACCCATTCCCCCTCTACCTTTATATGGGTCAAGGCCATCCAATAATACCCTTTGAGCGGGGGATAGACCACTAAGCAGCATGCTAGTCCATTGCCGCAAAGTGATCTATCCCCCGCTCTGTATTCCACACAAGTCCTAGTCTTTACACACACATAAGCCCCCCAGTCTTTTACACTTACTCATATACTCTGTCCTCCCTGCCAATTAAGAGTTCCCCATGTTTGCCACTATTTTCAATTAACCTTTCCAAGTCCCAAAACACAATGTCCAAATTAACCAAGTTCGCTCGTCCAATTTGAAACACACTATTCCCCCCAAAGTCACTTGCTCTCACTTGTTATCCTGTATACTGCTTCTTCTTCCACGCTACAATCACTACCCTACGTTCTTCAACAACCATTCTTTTAACATTATCATACACCTTCTTCAACATCCCTCTACAGTTTAAATAGTTAATGGTTACATACTCCCACTCCTTACCAATGATCAGTGATCCACTCATTTTCTAGCGTTCCACTGGAAGGTCCAAAGCAGAATGAAGTCGGGATGTACAGACCCCCTCTTTTATACCGGTTAACCGGTTGTCCTTCATTTAAAGTGGGTCAAGGTCATTCAAAAGTACCATTTGAGCGGGGGATAGACCACTAAGCAGCATGCTAGTCCATTGCCGCAAAGTAGTCTATCCCCCGCTCTGTATTCTACACACACACACACACACACATGTCCCTGTCCAAGTCTTTCATTACATACCTAATATATATTCACTTCCTTCATCATCACTATCACTCATCACTGCTTCCAAAAACTCCATCGGGTTAAAGTTGAATTGTTTTAATTGTTCTTTTAGGTTTTGAATTTGTTGGTCCTTCACTTCCAAAACAGTGTGGAGGTGTGATATGTAGTCCGCTGCCTCGGTGACACTTGCTACTCTTGGGTCGCCTAACTTCAAGCTGGGAACTACACCCTGCAGCTTAAAGTATGCCATACGCCTCTCTTGCTCCTGCCGTTGACCAGGACTAAGCAAGCCTTGCCCGTCTCGACTCACCTCCAGCAGGGTCCGTAGCATCGGAGCTTTGCAGGCGTTTGCTCGAGCAACAGTTATGCTATGAAATGGTCGAACAGGTCCACGAGTAGCAGGCAGGACGTTGGCAGCACGCCTTCTTGAAGAAGAGGAAGCCCGAGAGTTGGAAGCCATGTTTAAGTGTAGTATTCAGCTAAGCGGTACAAAGCAGAATAACCAAACTGCACATCAATACCCGTATATATACACTTATCAGTGGTGGGGGTACTGGCTAACCTTGGTAAAGTGGGTCAAGGCCATCCAAAAACATTACCAGAACGGGGGATAGATCACTAAGTGGCATGTTAGTCCATTGCCACAGAGTGATCTATCCCCCGCTCTGTATTCCACATTCACGCACACATTCATACAAACACACAAGTCCCAGTCCAAGTCTTTACCCACACACCTATCCACTCTCATTCTCACTATCATCACTGTCTAACAGGCTTTCACACTTCCTAATTAGTTTCTCCCATTTACTTCGGATATAAAGTAACTCACTGCGAGTATTTTCTAGCATTCTGTCCCTTTGCTCTATCACTTCATTGTACCAGTCTATGATGCTTGGTGATGTCTGAGTTGATGCGTCCGATGTGGTTGGTTGAGAGGCTCCGCTGCTTCGCAACTCCTTCCTCACAGGACCAAAGCCGGAGAACCGGACACGACTCCTTGATGAAGGCCCCGATCGGATTGGCCCAACACCCGAGCTGGAGTTAGAGGCAGAAGCTGACGACATGGTGTGAAGCGTTCGACTTAACAGTTGCAAGCTGAATGAGCGGACATTGGATTACCACTCCTATATATACCTATTTGTGGTGGTAGGGGGTGGGGTGGGGGAGGGGGTGGGGGTGGGGGTTAAAGGGGGGGGGGCTAAAGGACTTCCACTAAATTTCCCTTAGTCTTCACGGTCATCGGTTTTACATACCTTTAGCACACCCATCATTTTGGTTTCTTCAATAACTTTACACACCTCAAACACCCAAGCAAACAGCTCATCTATGTTGTTATAATTAATTTTTGTCCAGTGTTCATACTTATAAGTTTGGTTGTTTATAATACATAGATAAAATGTAGACCCATCTCGTCTTATACAGTACTCAACTTCCATTCTATGACGGTTTAGCACTTCCCAAGCATTGTGTTGATCTATCAAGAAGTCACCACCTTTGTAATTGTACCGTGACATGTTTACCACGGAGTACAGAAACAGACTGAAGCAAATTAACGGCTCATACAAGCTTAGTAAGAGCGTTAGAGTGGGGGGGTATCACGTGATACACGACATTAGTTGTAAGGTTAGCACTTTACTTTAAACTGTAATTTATATGGGTCAAGGTCATTCGAACTTTGAAAAATTTTTACTTTTTACTCTTTAGCAAGCTACAAGTGTTTGGAGGTAAGTTTTTATTTGTTAAAGATTTTTGTAACTTAGTCTTCACCCTCAAGGACACGGTTTGAGATTGTCCCAGTGACTTTACATCACCGCCAGGTTAAAGTATTATACAAGTCAAGTGTTTTTTTTTTTATTCCTTGACTTGTATAATACCCCTCTCCCTTACTTTAAGAGGGTTAAGACTAAATTTGGAAAAATAATTTGGAAAAAGACTTTTTTTAAATATTGTCCAACACAGCCTAACAATTTTGATTTTTCTTTTAGTGGGCCCATGTCCTAGTCCATTTCCCACACGGTTTGGCATCCTTCCCTTCGTATTAGATAGCCTTTAGGGATGAAAAATTCTCTTTGTACCATCCGGGGTGGTACTTGCATTGTACAAAGGTGGCCTTCACCTTTTACAACGATTTCTACTTTCTTATTACCTGCTCCATAGGTCTGACCAATAAAATAATATTTTTCATCAACCTTTAGCCTTCTAATATCCCGCGGTTGCGGGCCGTGGGGATGTCTGAACTTGAACGTTTTAGGCTTAATATAAAGAGTGTAGGGTTTGAATTGCCGAAATTTGACTATACTTTTAAGGTGTCGTTGGCAGCGATCTCCTTCTGCACAGGCAAGTTTCTGGCAACACAAAACCCCAAACTTACTTGAAAACCAAGCGTAATCGCATTTCTTACCCTTGCCAGCAGGTGCTTTAACGCGCTTACGTTTCTGTGTTGGACTCTTTAGTGGAGTGTCTTGGAGCTTCTCCGAATTAGGCTGGCTAGAAGGAATGGGGGTGGAAGGGGGTAGAAGGGGCAAAGATTGCTCAAGAGGAATAGAACAAACAATTTTGGGTGGGGTAGGAGAGCGTGTTAGGTCTATGGTGGGAAGATCGGGGGAGAAGATGGATTTACGGGGTGGTTTGGTTGGTGTGGATGGCACAGGGGATATGGGTAAGGGACATTGTGATTTGGTATAGGATAGGATTTTTCGGGTTCTGCTGTAGGGGGTTATCCTCGACCTGGACGTCTCTTCAAAGACTGCAGACTCCGATCCTGAGTCCGATAGCAGCGAGAGTGCTGGAGAGGCTACCGGGACTCGACCGCTGAGTTTTCCTGACGATGGTGGAGGTGCACCGGCCTCTTCCACTGTCGGCGGCAATGGCGACAGGCTGGGCATTGAGGCGGGCTGTGGCAGCGGCGGCGGCGGCGGTGGCATCGTCAGGCAGCTCAGGATGTTTGCAGTCATCAGATATTCCTGGATCGAGGTGGAGGATGATGAAGGTTGAGTCGTGTCGGTCGAGGTTGAAGCTGGCGGATAGTTTTTCAGCTTAAGACCCATTTTACCCATTTTAATGAATGGAATTAATGAAAAGAATAGATGAGGATAAAAAAGTGAAGTTATTATAAAAAATCTCAAGAACAAGAGAGAACCTGTCCTTACGGGAGCTTGGACGGGAATGAGAAGTGTGTGCAGCCGGGCCGCCTTATATCCCCACCGGGGCTGCCACGCCCAGGATATCAGGGGTGGGGGAGGGGGTGGGGGGGGCTCGCACTCTTTGTCGGGGGGGGGGGGGGCTCGCAATTTTTGTCTGGGGGGGGGCTCGCAATTTTTGTGGGGGGGGGGGGTTAATTTAAAAAAATAAACCCCACTTGGAGCCTTTATGTTGACATCGCTGAAGCCTCCTAAAAGACCCAACTATAGACAACTCCAAATTTGTGTGTTACTAATACCTAACTGTTCAATTTTCAAAAGACCTTAATATATTTACTGTGTTAATAAGACCGGACTGTTAAAGATTTTGAAAACTTTTACTTATTTAGGTCAAGGTCACGAAAAAAAATTTAAAAAAATTAAGCCCCACACCCCCCTGTGGGGGTGTGGGGCACTTGGGTTGTCATCACTGTAGCCTCCGAAGAGACCCAACTATGACAACAAGGCAACATCCAATGTCGTGTACCCTTTGCCACGCGAGACTTGTAAACATTTACTGCATTGTCTTTTCAATAGCTAACAAAGATTCGTTTACATAATTTTGAGTTTCCATGAGGAAACAAACTGAGGACACCCTAATGGCTTACGTCCTCGGTCCGAGTGCAGAGGCCGCCACAACCTTTTGCATGCCAGCGTACAAACGGACATACTCCCACAACCCCAGCCGCAACCTGTTGCATGCCTGAGAGGAGTCTAACAATACTTCAAACTGACTTTACACGGGGGCCTACTCCCGTAACCCTATCTTTAATATTTTTAATTTAGCAATGCAGTAAGTTTTTACAAGTCCTTTGTGGGTCAAGGCCACACGGACATTAAAAAATTTCGGCCCCCGTACATCCATGGCGAACCACGAATGTTCGGGGGCCTTGGGGACTAAAAAACACAAATAGCTAACAAAGATTCATTTACATAATTTTGAGTTTCCAGAAGGGAAACTAACTGAGGACACCCTAGTGGAAGTAAAGCCTACATTATGTGTCCCGTGCAATTCTTATGAGAAAACCAAGAACAATTATGAATTTTATGTATTATCACAACTTGATAAAATTTCATGTGTACGTTTACTAGGTGCGGAGTAAATAATATTTGCTTACTTCCCCGTCTTATGACAACAAACCTACTACTAAATCCAGGGGTAAATTTATAATGCAAAAACAAATGCTTTTGCATTATATAATTCTAAACATATATGGCAGAACAATAAAATACACAATTCCATAATGTTTACGGGGGAACGCGAATTCTATAATCAAATCACTAAGTAAGCAGGATTACTGCTTCTGGGGTAGTTATTTCGCTTTGTCTTTAATGGTGTGGAGTATGTAAGGAAATCAATCTACAGTCATCATAAGTGTTACTGGATACGACAAAATCAAGAAATCGATTCACGAGAAGGACACGGCTATTAGTTCTAAATTCTAAACCTAAATTTGCATCGCTCTTGTGTTAAAAAAAATTAAGGTATATAATATAAGCAATTCCATTCAAAATGTCTAAAATTACTTAACTAAAAACCATTATTTTTATAAAAAAAAAATACCTCATGTATATACTTAATTACTTTAGTGATTAAAATATTTTGTGAAATTACTCTATATTTCAGGTTTTATGATACTAATTAAAGCATCGAACAACGAAGGTAAAAGCAAGTCAGGAAGATTAAACGCACCTTGTAAAATCACATATGATCCTTGGCTAATGGACTATGACTGTGATATAAACTTGCGGTGTGTGCAATGCAATGCAAAAGAGGGGCCGATCTGTAGAGCCTGTCCGAGCCCTGGTGATACAGATCTCTACACGGGCTGCAAGGTGCTTAAAAACAAGTGCAAATAGAAATCAGTCGTGGAAGAAAACTAAACATTGTGATGTTGTACAAGAATAAGTGTTAAAACAAAAATTGAAAGCTAGTTAAAATTTTTTCTGTTTGTTTTAATCTGTCCATAGATAAACCTCGTGTGAAATTTAGTGGGTATTTAATGGGAATTTAGAGTGGTGCAATAAAATGAGTCTTGTGAATTTTGTATAGAGATTTTTTTCATGAGTTGCTACAAAATTACATATACAGTTATGTAAAAACTCAAAAACCGTAAATATTCAAAATAGCTACAGACTGCTTGGTAAAACATAAACAAAAATTCAGATTGTTCATAATAACCGAACAATCATTTGCCCGAACAGACATTAAATAAATAAATAAAATTTTGTTTTATTTAGAGCATTTTTCATGTTACATGGTTTTCAAAACAACTTGAGTCATATTTGTACATAAATAAAAATTAATATCTAAACATAATGGGTCATAAATACAAACTTATAATAAATAAAATAAAGTACAGTTTCAGCTGAAAACAAAGTTAATTTTTATAAAAAGTGCCCTCTTTGTACAACAAGTCAAGAAGTGCGATCTTAAATTCATTTGTACTCAGGCCACACCTATAACACCTGGACAACACAGGCCACACCTGGACAACAGCATATTTAAAGTTTTCGGGGCAAAATAAGAAAACCCTCTCCTATCCCCTTCACAGCGCACACGAGGCAACTCAAGCATGGTGTCCTGCCTAGTGCAGCGGAAACGTACCTCAGAGCGGGTTTTCAGCCTTTCTCTGAGGTATTCAGGTCTCCCCTCTTCCAGGACTTTCTGGATGAGACAAGATGTGCGGAGGAAACATAAGTCGGCCATAGGCAATAAGCCAAGGGACTCCCGCTCACATGAAATGTGATCAAATTTTCTCAGTCCGGAGACATACCTTTCACACATGTTCTGAACTCTCTGTAATCTGTCCATGTCCCCTGATGACAAAAAATTGCCATATACAGGGAGGCAATACTCGAACACAGAGAGTACCAGAGCCTGCACAAGGCGAAGCTTGGAAGGTGCGGGGAACAAATGCCGATACCTGTAAAGCATTCGTAGACGGGCAATAGCCCTCTGACATGCTATACTGACATGCCCAGAAAAGGAGAGCATGTCATCAAACTGGACACCAAGAAGCTTAAAGTTTCGGCTCTCCTTTAATGGAATTCCACCTACGGACACACCATACAAGGGTAGTGTTTGAAGTACTTTACTGACAGGGAAAGTTGCGTGAGTGCATTTTACCTTGTTTAGCTTTATGTCATGGCTTATGGACCAAGCATGAACCGCATCCAAGTCTGAATTGAGATTGCAAACAGCTTCATCGGCACGGTCAGGATCGAATTGGATCGCCAACTGAGCATCATCTGCATATGAGTATAGCCTGCAATGCTGCAAGTCTTTACCCATGGTGGTAGCAAACAAGGTGAAAAGAACTAGCCCGAGGCAGCTATCTTGAGGGACCCCAAGAGATTTTTTCTTGGGTTTGGAAAATTTTAATCCCACTTTGGTTATCTGACTTCTTCCTTCCAAATAGGAATCAAACCATGATACCATCTCTGGACTAAATCTAAAGAATTTCATCATAGCCAACAATAAATTGTGGTTGATGGAGTCGAACGCTTGAGAAAAATCCAACATTGCAAGTGTACTACACTTAACAGCCCTAGCTTTAACAGCCCTAGCTTTGAGGAGGTCATCACAGAGAAGCAACAGTGCTGAAGCAGTACTGTACCCCTTGCGAAAGCCGGACTGTGTTGAAGGAATTATTGCTTCTGACTCCAATAAATTCACAACCTGAGTGGTAAAAATAGTCTCCAAAACCTTTGAAAGGGCAGGCAGCACAGAAATGGGACGAAGATCGGCCACCGAAGAGGGGGTTTTCACCTTAGGAAGGGGAATAACAATTCCCACCTTCCAACTATCAGGAAATACACCTGAAGCCAGCGATGTATTCAACAGGTGAGTAAAAGCCTCAACGCAGTATGGACTCACCATCTTTATCATTTTGATAGAAATGCCGTCTGACCCTACTGCTTCAGATGTTATTTTGTTTATGGCTGACTTAACCTCTCTCTATGTCACACATCTAAATCTAAATTCATTCTTGAAATCTTGAGAAACATTATTCAAATAGAACTTAAGACTTTCTGACTCAACCTGGCAGCCACTTCCCATCATAGAAAAATGTTCATTAATTTCATCTGTAGATTGAAAAAAATGGGAAGATCATAATTTCTATTGTTGCTCCACTTTGCTTAATTTTTTTCCAAAATAATTTAGAATCAGTGCAACCTTCTAATTCTTTCTGAAAATACATTTGTTTAGCTTGTCTTATGGCACTGTTCAGGACGTTCCTAGCTTTGCAGTACTCAAATTTGGCTGTATCCCTTTTCGATAGAAGCATTTTTCTTTTCCAGAACTCTTTTTCTTTTGTGAGACTTATAGTTCTATCATCTCTCCAAGGAGATTTAGTTCTAGTTACCCTTTTACGAACTAAAGGAGCATTCTGATCAAATATTTCTAACACCTTAGAGTTAATAAAATTCGCCATCTCATTAACATTCTTCAAAGTTTTAACAGAACTTCATTGTACACAGGCAGCACACCTAATAGTTTTATCAATACTGAATTTTGAGAAATCCCTGTAAGTAATAAACTTTGCCTCCCTCTTAAACATTTTGCTCTTTACTTTCATTTTACAATAAGTCAATTTATGATCAGAAACTCTGACCCCACGGCTATCGTATATGGAGGACATATCAATTACATCACATTCTGTTATTTCTACAGATTTATTTACAAAAATATGGTCAATAAGAGTAGAGGATGTTTCAGTCACTCTCGTGGGTTTGTTAACAAGTTGTTCAAGCTCAAGTATTTCAATTTGTTTCATTAAATTCGAGTGTCTGGTTGAGAGGTGTCCATAAGGTTTATATTTAAATCGCCCATGACAATAATTCTTTCAGTATACTCAGCCATGTCATAGTAAGCAGACTGCAAAAATGGTTGAAGAGTAGCATATGGAATGTCATCAGTTCTGTAAACGACACATATACCAAATTTCTCACTTTTTACGCTACTCACAATGCCACAAATGTACTCTAGAGGGTGTTGGAGTTCAATTGTTTTTTTGTTTGTTTTTTTTTATGAAGATCATTTTTTAAATATAGAGCTACTCCTCCACCTCTACTACCATTTCTGTCATTTCTTGTTATAAAATAACCAGGCATTGAGATCTCATCAGAGTCTTTACTTTCAGAAAGCCAAGTTTCAGTGACTCCAAACACGTCAAGGTTCAAGTCCAGTACTACTGAGGCCATTTCCTCAAACCCTGTAGAGATCGAATTAATGTTAAGATTGCCTATCCTGAAGGATGGCAAGTCCTTGGATATACGTTTTTTTAAGGTGTTGCCACTACTGCCAACTTGAATTGAAGTATCTGCTACGTCACTGATGGGCGACACTTGTTCCACCGAAGCAGGAGAATTGGCAACTGTGGGAATTTCAGAACCAGTTAAGCTGATTCGGAGGGGTTTGGGAATGTCTAAAAGCTTAGACCCAAACACAGAAACCCCACTCCTATTTAGATGACTGCCATCCCGTGCAAGGCGATACCTACGCATCCATACACTGGTGTCGACATAAGTCACATTCCAGTAAAATATACTGTATTTTAAAGTTTTTTATGCTATAACAAATCAGCACTATTTAACAAATTTGATGTAAAATATGTTATTTACTATTTCCTATTAAACAACAGCACTTATTTTTTAAATAATAATTTTGCATAGCCACATAGCAGCTGAATTCCATATTTTCACCCAAAATAGATCAAATTTAAATTAATTAAGGAAAATTTAGGACACATAGAAGAAGTGTTATGCTTAATATATTCTGAATTTGGAATATATCCGAGTTTTAGGGCCGTTAAGTTTAGTATTTTTATTATTGTCAAATTTAACTTTGAAAACATTTCAAAAATAGTTACTTATTTAAAAATATATATTATTATGAAACATTTGGAATTAGATAGAAAACAATATTTATTTTCGTTTTTTTAAAATTAAATACTATATATGACCGTAAAATAGGTTTAAATCAACGTGAATTGCAATTTTGAATGTAAATATTTTCGAATGTAAATATTTGATTAATTGCCGGAAATGAAACTTGGGCAGTATCATTGGTTTACACGTTACAAAAAATTTTCCCAATAATTTTTTATTGTTTTATTTTTGTTGAATTCATAATTTTTGTGGACTAGAGTAAAGACGAAAATCATAACTGGGTACATCCCGCAAACGTTATTTATTGATGTCACAAAATAATTATTAATTTATAATTTTCATTGATCTTACTTGTACTTGTTATGGAGTTTGAATTTGGATATTTACCTGTAACAATGAAGTAAAATAAAATAAATTATAATAATTTGCCATCAAAGATATTTATGTTTATTTTAATTTATAATAATTTATTAACTGGAAGGCTTTCCCCATTTTTATGGAAAAATTTAAAATTAACAAGAATGCCTTAAAACGTTAATCGCATTTGAAAATGCAGCTTCCAAGAAATGAAACTCAGTAACTTTAATTGGGTTCCTAAGCTCGAAAGCTTTCCAGTAAAAGGAAATATGTTTCCTTGCCATGGTCCGACGTCTTAAATATGAAAAAATATTTTTTTTAAAGAGAGTTTTTGTAAGATAATGATTATACTTTTATATATTCGCCTTAAAACACGGCCTGGGAGCGTCAGCGTCTTAAAAATCGATTGAGTGAAAAGTGATAAGCATATACTTTTAATGAACAGTAAAATAAATAGTAAAATTGAGATTAGGACGTTTTTAAGTTTTTTTTCAGCCAGTTATACATTTTAGGCTTATAGATGGGCCAATAATAAAGTAACAATTTATATTTGCCGCTAAGAAGGTAACTTGCACATGAAACAATCTAATTTTGGCCGGCCGACTCATGGACAGGCTGTGGTAAGTGTGGGCCAGTTATCGAATGTGGTGGGACAATTTAAAAAATGTTGATCTAAAAATGTTTACAAGGAATTAACCTATCGAATAATTTTGACAATATTTGAGTATCAATACATTCAAATAAAAATTGTCACTTTATAATGATATTTAATACAATAAATTTAAATAACAAATTTTTACCTATTAGACTAAAACACTTTGTTCGCATTGTTTTCTTCTTTCACTTGTTTTTTCTCATGCATATTTACTCAGCATGTTAATGCAGAGTAAATTTAAAATAGTGGATTCTCGGACTTTCCTTACTCAAACTTATCCCATTCAAAGCACGAGACGTTTCGAACTACGATAAACTCCATTGCCTAGAGCGAGGATTTTGGGTCTTATCCTGTTAAGTCCGAGTTTTCCTGACTTAGTTTTCATTTCTTGATACTTTTTGCCAAGGTAATGGCAGTTTTTAACTGTGTGTTTTATTAATTTTATTTTTTTAATTTGCTACTTATATTGATATAGAAATGAAGACTCAGCAAAAAAAAATTGAAATAAAAAAATGAATATACTGTTATACAGTATATTCATATTATTACATTCAAAATACATTAATAAATTTTAATCAACCCATAACGAACTGTATTCGGTTGTATACACCTTCTTTATAATGAAAAAAAAAAAAAACGGCGTAGAGAAATAAGAGTTAAAGTCAAACAACCGCATCAAAACTGGAGGCATAAGGTAATGTAAAACCAATGCGGTATCTAATAGGTATTATCATAGAAAAACTATAAAAGAAAGTCGTGTTCGTTACACTATTTCTAACTCTAGAACGGCTTAATGGATTTGGCTGAAAATTAGTTGGGAGGTAATTTAGAACCAGGATATTAATATAGGATACTTTTTTTATCCAGATTCCTTCAAAGGGCTTCGTCCCAGGAATCTTCAAAGTTACCATGTTAGTCTTATTGAAGCAATATTTTTGTATTTTAACGTATGATTACATTTAGGACCATTTAAATCAATAAATGATAAACCATATTAAATATAATCTATATTAAGTTAATCCAACAGTTTTAACTTCAATGCATTTGCTCAAAACATTTTTTTTGTCCAGTTTAAGTGACTCCAAAATCTGGTTAGGTTCGTAGAACTTTGTTTACTATTAACATATGATTTATTCACATTTGATGTTTTGATTTAAAGATAAGACTGTGTTATAACCTGTACTTGATACTAATTAACTAGATCTTTTAACTTAAAATGGAAGAAGTACGAAAATCTAAAGATAAAAGAGAGCGAAAAAACTTAACAAGTGGGAAATTAAAGTCCTGATTGATTTAGTAAAGGTAAACAAAAGTATTTTGGAGTGTAAAAAGACAGAGTGTAGAATTAGCCACAGGGACAAAACTATTATCTGGAAAATATCGAGAGTGAGTTTAACAAAGTGGGCGAGGACATTTTCAGAGATTTCAAGGCACTGCGAGGCAGATATGAAAATTTGAAAAAAACCAGACAAAGAAGAAATTCACAGAGGAAAAACAATATTCTTCTGGTACGGGAGGTAGACCTAGCGTTCCTACTGTGATAAACTCAGTAGATTTGGACCTCATGGGAGATTCCCAAATACACGGAGGATCTTCAGAGTTCGACTCTGACTTTTCAAAACTAACAAAAGGTTTATATTAATGGTGTTTATTTGAACACACAAGGAGAGGCGGCTTAGTGCAGGCACGGTCGTCCGGGGTCGGGAGTGTGATAAATGTCGTATTTAAAGTATAATTTTCTTAACTATCAGTTTTAACATGTAATTTTAACTTATATATTTTTTAACTTACTTACTTTAACTTACTTTTTTTTAACTTACTTAATTTTAACTTATATTTTGCCAGATCGTCATTTTCTTGAGGTAAACTAAAATCATATCTAAAAGACAATTGTCAAAAAAATGTGACGGAACTGTATCAAATTTGGAATAAATTTGGCAGAACATAAAAAGTTTAATTGCACTTTTATCTTTGGCGAAACAGTGACTCTGTGCCGTTAACGTCAGCTTTATGACATCTGATTGTAACATTTCATGAGCCTCCTGGGCTGTTTAGGTTAAGTCTTAATACTTAATGCACATTATATTCCATCAAGATGGTCACAAAGGCGTTAAGATTTAATACGTTAAACAGAATATAACAATAAAACTATTAATTAGCTTAAGAAAGTTTTTTTCAAGGCGAATGTAAAATATAAGACAACCTCTAATGATCGAATTATCTTATTGTTATGAATTTGCTCGTAAAATAGGTAGTTCTTTGAAACTGTTTTCCTGCTCGAGTCGTTCTGAGGGATTGAGCAGTGATATATAAGGATTGTGGGAAGCTCTTTTCATACCAGGGGACGTGTGAAAGGCTCCCTCCATTTCTTGATTAAACTGAATGCTGCAAGTTTATATTTGACACTAAAATATGTTAGCTTTGTACAGTAAGTACCTAGTTTAATTACGTACTTCAAATTTGTTTTAAAATAAAAATTAGATTTTCTGGTTTACTGATATTTTTTCTCATAGCTATAGTTCCAGTTGAAGCTTTCTCCGTTCCTTACTATATTTACTTCGATTCTCTTGTATAATAGAAAGGTTTATACTATCAAGAATTAATTTATAAAAAATAAGGAAAATTTCGTAAACACATAAAAAAATTCTAATTTTAGACTTTAATAAGTTGTATGTCGTTTCTCATCAAACTTGGATATAACTATGGGGTATAAACTAGTTATGTTGGTAATTTTAATTTCTGCATGTTAGTTTGTTGAACAGTGTAAATAAAAACCAAAAACGCGTTTAAATGAATAGGTTTTGAATAGGTTATAGAAACAAATATAAATTTTAAAACTTAAAATAAGTACGAAGCACATAAAATGTGAAAAAAATAATTTAAAAAATAATGAGAATAATTGCATTAATCTGCTCAAATCACAGTCAGTCACTCAAACAATAAAAATAATCAGCAAAATTTTTCAAAATTAAAAATTAAAATGTGTGGGTATATATCGAATGCTTGACAATACTTATGCATATATTATGATTAAATTAAAAATATAATATTGTTTACAGTGGGGCGTAAACTTTTAAGAAACTGTCCAGCTAAAATATTAAAAGTACTTATTTATTTATGTGCCAACAACGGTTTGACGATATTACATACAACAATGGTAACATTATACTTTATACATTAAACTTATACATTATACTTCGTTTGACATTATTATTAAATCTGAATATATAATAGGAAATCATAACAAATGAATGAACACTAATTAAAACTGCATCAAAATACTTAATTAACTACATAGGTTGTGGTATTACACGGCAAACACAATTGAACATCCATAGTTCTCTTTGTCGAGTAAGAAATAAGCATGCATTTTTTATATTAAAAAAAAAAATCGTTATTTTTTATTTATTTTAACTAAAAAAGTATACAGACTGAGTTTTAAGTCCCTTCCCACCTATTTATTTTCTGTATGGTATAAGCTCGTGGTTTTGAACTCCTCACATATGTGTTAGACCTACACATCTGGTTTTTCATGGGTTCATTGACTGTCCAACTCTAATACATCAAAGGGCTAAGTATTCTAAGCAATTGACCACAAACCTGACCTCATAAGGTGGAGTGTGTCGAAAAGTTATTGTATTTTTTGTTTATAGCAATATGATTTTAATGCAAAGTTGGATCGCCTGCCATTTTTAACTCGGTCATCCTTTTGAGGTCCGGTTTTCGGCATCGTATTGTACTAAAAGAGACCTTTAATTTGAAGTACATTTTAACCTATGCTTACATTTAACAATCTCGCCTTATCCTCGTGGGTAGTCCCCCATCGGTGGTTGAGAGTCAATGAATCCATGAAAAGCAAGATATTTAGGTCTAACATAGATATGCGGAGTTTAAAAATTCTAACTTATACGGTATGGAAAATAAATAGGGGGAAGGTATAAAAACATTATTTGTATCCCAGAACTAGGTTATTTTCAAAATTTGAAGAAAATCGTTAAAGCAGTTTTCAGGCTCCGTTTGCATGCATACTTTCAAGTATACCTTACTTTTATTAGAGTATGGGATTGATACTTTGAAAACATGTAAAACGTAGCCATCATTTTTAGCTGGGTGAGCAAATTTCTCCTGAAATGCACAAAATCCAGGAAAAATGAGATAAGTTTTTTGCTTGCTTTAAAATACGCAGATTGAAATACAGTAAATACAATTTATTAATTCATGATTTTACTTTTAATAAATTGTTTTCATATCAATTTATTATTCTGTAATAAATTGGTTTCGACCCAATACTTTTATTAAGACAATCGTGATAGTACACGTAACCTCTAGTAGGTTAGTAGGTACGAGGATGCAAGGATGTATGGAATATAAATATATTAGATTCTTATTTAAAATTCATTAAATTGAACCGAATGTCTATTACAGGTTTGTCCACGAAGGAAAACACTTAAACATAAACGAACAGGGTTTCCACAAACATTAAAAGTCAGTAAAAGTCAGGAATATTCAGGATTTTTTTGTTTTGGTCAGGAAAAGTCTGGAAAATGTTTAAAAAATTGCCGAGTCAGGAAAAATCGGAAAAAAGTGCCGAAAGCCAGGAAAAATTGCAGTGGCACAATCCGACCGTCTCGACTTTTGATTGCCCCCATAAATCGGAAGTACTAATTAATGTATAAAATGTATTAATTACCTATTAATAATTTATGTATATTACTATTGTGTTTTTCATTGTTGTTATGTTAGTTTTATATTGTTGTTGCAATATTTTGTTTTATTGTTAACAATGACTTTTGAAAGAGACTTTTGATTTCGATGAAATTTGGTTTGAAGGTGTAGGGCAGCGTTCTTCGGGTTAATTTCAAAAACCAGGTTGGTGGGACTACAGGGGTTTTATGGGGTTTCAAACCGGTAAAAATGGGGTTTTTGGTATTTTTCACCCTTAACTTTTTTAATTCCTAAATTTTTTAAGAAACCATTCAAAAGAACTTTAAAAAGCAAACAATTTAGTATTTTGAATCATTTACTTAGCTTCCTTGGTTACAAAGACAATTAAAATAACGTGTTTTAATGTTAGTTTTGTGGGAAGCCAAAAAAATCTTGTATATCGCTTATTTTTTTACATTTATCAATCAAATTTGGTATATAGGCTACCTTCATTAAATTATAAGAAATTATTACTGGCCAATATCCTTCATGGCTGCAAACCTATTTACTAAATTCCATGGTGTTTTAATAGATATAAAAGTTTAATGAGAAGGAGAAAGATAGAGAGGGGTGTCAGAACATAATCAGCTGACCAGCTGATTTCCAACATTTGTGAATTTATTAGTGTTTATATTTTGATATTTATAAACAGATCATTCTATTTGCATAATGCTCTAGCTATGAACATTTTTTCCAAAAAAAATTAAATTTAATTTAAATGTCTTTAGACCTAATTAATCCTATACTATATGTACTGTAAATATTTTTTTTTATTTTCTGGTATGGCTTACCTAATAAATATATTTTAACATAACTCCAATGGTTTACTAATTTATATCACCATAATAAGTTAACTTAGCCATTAAGAATTCTCTGAGAATGCAGGTCTGCTATGATGGGGCATCTTCTATACATTAAGACGCAAGCATGTTTCATTTCCTCCTTTTTTCTCATCTCGTGTGCATCGTAGGATAAATCCGCGCATACTGTTAGAAAGATAGTGTCCTGTAGATGATCAGAATCACATTCTAGTTCACATCGGACTCCAGGGCTACGCCCCACAGCCCTTCAAAGTTCTAATGTTAATCTTATGGAGAAAAGAGAAATGAATTAATCATTATTAGACAGCTGTTGTAAAAACAACTGCTAGAAAATTAGGAAGAGCAGATGTTTTAGTTCTAAAATGTTTTTAAGCTTCTTGGGTACAGATCAACTGAAATTTTGATCGAATTTCGATCAGGAGGCGATCTCTAGTTTCAATAAAAAGGTGGACGATGGACAACTATAGGGATGGAAGAGGTTTCGATGGAGGGATGGAGGTTAAAAAAACGAGTCTTTATTTTAAAACCCCGCACTTCCAAAAAGTTAGTATAAATCTCTCAGATTGATCAGGTAAAGTCTGGAATCCCACATAAAATAAGAAACATAAATATTTAAGATTCTTATTAAAAATTCATTAAATTGAACCGAATTTCTATTACAGATTCGTCCTCTAGTAGCATAAACTAAGGAATCCCACTTTACGAGGATGTAAATAAGTAAATATGTTGATTTTTTTTTTAATTCATTAAATTCAACTGAATGCCTATTACAGATTTTACTATCAAATTTCTCGTTTTGTCAAGGAATTAAGACACTATCATCAATACATTAAAAACACACAGGTTTAATTTTAAGGATTTGGTGCATAGGCTTTATTTTTATCATTATTATTTTTAATAAATCGAGTAAATATGAAATGGGTGGTAATGACAAAAACACTATGCTATATAAGAGCTTATATATTCAAAATTGTAATGGTTTTGCACTTTTTTGTTCAAAGAACCTGTACACAGTCCCAGAATTCAAGGAGTGGTTTAAGAGCAGTCGTGAGCGAATAGATGCAAGTGTAATCAGCAAATGGAACCGGCTTGCAAGCATTGTCTCCGTTTATGGCTCTATTACCGAGTTCCAGATAGAGGCATAAACTCACAGTTACCGCAATAGAATATGCACCTTAAAGTGGTTGAAAAAATAATGATGTATCATCCCTTCATGGGATGGCAATGTTTTTCACAAATGCAAACAATTTAAATCAATTCGATGACTCCTGTTTGACGATTATTTCAGTCGACGAGATCAATAGGGTCTTTTTAGAGCTTTTGGTTTAAAATTAATACATTAATGGGAGGTTTAATTCTGTTTGCAGCTCTACCTCTTTTGATCTAAAGCAGCTTAATAAAAGCGGCTTTTAATAGAACATGACAAGGTTGTGTTGTGTTTTCATTGCACTACTCTTCAAGTTGGCTTAGCTACACTTATTTTCCTTTTTGTCAAAACTGGATTCGAAATATGAACCCCAAGGTTTTATCTTTGTTAGTTTTTTACCATTCATATTAAATTTATTTATATCCACGTAAATATATTTATTGTCATTATATAATTTATCTTGTATTAGTTCGATTTGCGAATTTCTGATGGCTTTTGGTTTTAACTAACAATTATGTATAATATGTTTTTATATTAGCACGGAATTCACGATGGATTAAAAGGGAAGTTACAGGTTATGCAGGAACACGCTTCTGGTTTTTCATGGTGTGCTCTTTTTATTTGGCCATACTAAATTATTTACCTGATATTCAGTTGTTTTGGCCTTCATAGAGACAATGGAGAAATCTCATTTACGTTAAAAATAAGGCATGTGTCATTGAGGCACCATAAAATAAAAAAAATAATTAATCAGGTAATTAGATGTGTAAATACACCATTGATTTTGTTTGACAAAGTGAAAGTGTGGCGTTTCAAAGTGAAGTGACGCCTATCCACATTAGCTCATAGGGTGTAACATGCTTCACACCTAGCTGAACTTTATATGTGCATCACTTGATTAATATTCTACAAAGATCTATATAAATAAATTTTAATCTAAAATATTTTACTTGTCACTTGAAAAAAGTTAAAATGAGCTGTTTAGTTCATGTATAATTACTTTTAATCGATTGTTAATTAAGTTTCATAATTATAATTTCCATAATATTTTGTTTTTCAACATTGTTTAAATCCGTTTAAGTACCGTAAAATAGGATTTGCGAACATTGCAAATTCGAGAACGTTTCAACACTCAAGTTATACATTTTAGTTGTTTTAATATTATTTATCTAACTCTAACTAATCAAACCTGTTATCATTCATTGTATCAAAAATTTCTTTGATGATGCTGCAAATTCTTCGTGATTTAGTGTGAAGATGAACGTCGTTTGTGGAAGTTTTGCTAATTAGCAAGGCTTATATAAATTAACAAGACAAACGCCCCTGCGAACAGCCTCCTTGCCATCCCTGGAGCCAGCAGCTATTGTGGACTAGGAGCTATACAATAATTAGACGAGAACGTCAGAGAAGAAAACATAAGCTTCCTGATAAATAATTAAAAACTTTAATAATTGAATAATAATTTTAAAAACTTCTTCATTTTTATTATCTAACAAAAAAATTTCTTATAAAAATCTGTTAAAAATATTAGTATTGCTTTTATTATAATTAATTGTTTGTACAACTTTACAGATTTGTAGCAAGTCATCGTGCACTTTAATGTCGATCTGCATGAGTAATGACAACTTTCTGCGCTACAATGGCGTTTTCATGATCGAGGACTGTGCGGTTTATTGAATAGCTTGTTTTTGTTGTTATTCGTGGATAAGGAGACCCCGGCCGAACCGTTGAGCACGTCTGCCTCAAAATGGGCATTTTGCGCAAGCCCCCGGAAGGATGGGATATTGAAGGAAGAGAAAGGGTGAGACAAGGGACTGTCCACTCATGTTCCAGTTAGGGGTTTCTATGCCCGTCGCATTCCTCACCCCCTGCTGCCTTGAACATATGTTCCAGCTAGAGGTTTCCATGCCCATAGCATTTCTCCTCACCCCCTGCTGTCTACATAAGTTCTAGCTAGGGGTTTACATGCAGTTCGCATTAACCCCCCACTATCTTGAACATGAATGGATTATGAAGGAAGGGAAATTGTCATAGTGGACAGCCAAAAGACTTACCACAGTGTTATGACAACTTCGTTTGCTGTACCCAATGTCAACTTCGCAACTAGTATAAACCAGTTTTAAAGTTGTCCTGGGACATTGAATAGCTTATGCCTAAAACAATATTTTTTGATGTCACGAATCCACTATTTCATTTGTAGACATTTCAATAAGAACGTTTTAACTTATTAATAAAACGTATGGTTAAACAAAAAACTTTAGGGAGAGATTGTGGTATGCAGCTTATGTATAAGTTTAAGTAAATGTAATTTGCAAGTAGTTTTTTTAACATTGTTTTTACTTGTTCGAGTTAGCACGATTTTTGTGCCAAACACAATCTTTGAGGTTAGCACATAAACGGACCTTTATGTTGCATTATTAAATGTGCAAAAAAAAAAAAAAAAAAAAAAAAAACAGGACAAAGAAGTGCTTGAGGCCAAAAATGATGCATAATCACCCACTGTACCATTACTGATCATGGATCATGTACCCTTATGGATCATGTCAGACAAGCCATAAGTAGAATTAAAGTTGATACTGAGCTAGGTCCAGACCAAGTCATAGTGCGATGTGTAAAAAAAGTTATGTTCCAAGAATCCTGGCTTACATAAACGCACTTTGCTAGTTCATTTACAGAAATTCTTAAACGAGCTAGAAATATCCTTATCGACAAAGGAAATAATCCAAAACTGGAGGCCGATATCAATTTGCTCATTATTAAGAAGAGTATTTGGAAAGATAATTGATTCAATGATGAAATATTACATTGAGTTTCATCGTGTACAAACGTTTTTCACGTACGTCCAAGGCACACATATTGATGCAAATATTATAAATTGAAGACAAATAAAAAAAGTAAAGACTTTTGTATTTTGTTCCTTGATGTCGAAAATCGTGATATTTGAGCCACACCCATATTTCATCAGCGTTACAATCCCTAATAATTCCATTTCTTTTTATTAAAGACATAGTTGAACTACTAAAAGTAAATAAAACAACAATCTAAACCCAGTATGGAAAACCCAAGGCAAACAATAGTAATAGACGAGTACCACAGGGAGAACCGTTATCATGAACTTTACTCAACCTAAGCTTTGATCATATTATCGAAACAATTTCCCAAGAAGAAATAATGAAAAATATGGGTTGCGCGTAAGTAATGAATCAACATCTGTTAGTATCCTCGGATTTGCTGATGACACAGTTTTTATTGATAACGACAAGGAAAGTGCTGAGGAGTTCAAAAGTCAATTCGAAAAAGATCAGTATAGTAGTCAAAGTACTGACGAGGATTTCGAGTTTGATGGAAATACAGTTCAGTCCTTGAAAATAAACAGTATTGTAAAATATCTTGGCATTAACTTTGGAAACCAAATTGTAATGGATAAAAGGACGACTATAAGGTCCCTCACAAACATTATTAAGAAGATATCCTCAATCTCCCTATATTAAGATTGTTCAGATGTTGTTCATAATGAACGATTAAATTTTGCCTTGGATGACTTATAAATTTCGAACGGCGCCACTAATGAAACCTTAAGTTTGTTTATGAATGATATAGACACCATTCATATCATTAGATCAGCTGTAAAAGGGATTTAGGTACTTCCTTCTGATATACAAATTGCAACGTCTATGCAATAAGAGAGGTGAGGAGTTTGGTTTAATAAAGTCAAAATGGGATGCAATAAAACGGCAATTAAATATTTGTAATGTTTTGGAAAGATTTGACAATCTTTATTTAAATGCAATGAAGGGTTTTAGAAAATAAAAAGAAACCCAGAAAACTTCAGTTAGAAGAATTAGTAAATGAAGAATTGAAATCCTATATACACCATTTCGGGAAGTGCTCCAGAAAAAATGCACTGGTGGTGTAAGTTACACTACAAAGAACGAGGTTTCTGACCATTTGAGAAATGCCAAGCCGAAAAAATCAAACTTTACAAAACGAAAGAGCTTTCGTCATCCCAATACAAAAGAGACTTTAAAACATATTTGTGAGGTTGCTCCTACCAGGATAA
Organism: Neoaliturus tenellus; assembly: GCA_030545055.2. Classification (NCBI taxonomy): domain Eukaryota; kingdom Metazoa; phylum Arthropoda; class Insecta; order Hemiptera; family Cicadellidae; genus Neoaliturus; species Neoaliturus tenellus. The sequence goes on along the minus strand of CM061531.1, from coordinate 66,885,610 downwards.
ACAGGGGCAGATTCGAGAATGGCAACCAGTGCAGGCGTTTCTCCAGCACTGAGATATAAGTCCTTGAAACACTGGACATTCTTGGATTATGCCCTTTAGGTGACTTTCTGCGAAACCAACGACATCATGCTGCAAGAATGATTATAGCCGATTCGTTTAGGAAGAAAAACTTTGAAGTGTATGAATTAGATAAGCAAAATATCAAGCGAATATTCCTAGAGGAGAATTGACATAGTGGTCATAGATCGAAGTAAAAAATGCATATATTTTATCCAACTATCAGCTTTGAAGTTAAAAATGAAAAAAACATTAGAAGTAAATTAGTAATGGAGCATATTACAACCCCACAAAAGATTAACTCAAAATGTAAAATTTTTTGGGCTTCACCCGTACGTTAATATGCATAGGTAAATAGATGATGCCTTGGTCCTTCGTCAATTGATAACACAAAAAACACAACACACACGTTCACAAATTAGGATCCCCCTATCAAAGTTCTTTAAATAAATTTACTATCGTAATAGTTTATCATCATTACGTAAAGTAATATCTATACATTTTGATTATTATATTATAACTAGCAAACAGCCCGTCAAAAATGACAGGTAATTTTCATGATGATTATTCATGAATTTGATGATTACGTTTGAAAATGGTCACAGAATTCCAACCAACAGAATTTGTTGTCTGTGATACCCAGACAACATAGTATTAAAACTATAATTTTTCCATTTTTTTAGCCATATTAACATTTTTTAGCGAGGCTACCCCCTACAGGCTTTGAAAGTTTCAAATTATGGGAGAAGGATAATTAATTGATCGTGAAACAGCTGCTGTAATAACAAATTAAAACAAATCAGGAAGAACAGTTTGTTCTATTTATAATTTTTTTAATAATTAACTCTAGATCAACTAAATATTTGGTCGAATTTTGGTCTGTGGACGATTTTCTAGTCTTCTATAATAGGCAAGCAAAGAGTGTTTCTTTTCCTCCTTTTTTTCTCAGCTCATGTGCATTGTGGGAGAAATCCGCACATACCGTTAGAAAGGTATGAGCAAAGTTCTGTAGATGAGCAAAGTCCTATCTAATTCACGCTGTCCGGACTCCAGGGCTACGCCTCACATGTTTTCTAAGTTTCGATGTTAATCTTTTGGAGGAAGGAGAATTGATTGAAGCTAATGATTTCAATGATTTATAATAGGAAACAATAAATTTATAACATTAAACATATGTCTAATGACAGCTGTTGTAAAAACAACTGCTAAAAACAGGAAGAACAGATGTTTCAGTTATAAAATGTTTTTTAACTTCTTGGATCAAGATCAACTAAAATTTTGGTTTTATTTCGATCAGGAGGCAATCTCTAGTATAGGCCTATCATTAATAGTTCATAAGTTTTGAATAGTTTATAATACTTACTATCATACGGTTTTACAATATAGTAGGCCTATGAGACTTTACAAAAAAAAGATAATGATTAAAGGTTTTTTAACCGTATATCAATTTTTATCATTCCAGTTGTATGGCCAATTAGGTAACTTATTGGTAATTTCGCTGACTCAGAGTCCATTCAATTTGCCATAATTTGGAATTTGTATCTTATTTGTTAAATATTTGAGATTTACCTCTCTTCAACCTCTGGCATTTTAGCCTCCTTGCGTCTTGTTTAATTTTGTTAGATCCACGCAGAGTCTAACGTCCCCATTAGGTTTTGGTATCACCACCAACGCTGAGCACCATTCTGTGGGCTCTTCCACAGTGATTTTGCATCTAACTGAACCTTGCTTTAAAGTTCTGACTTGAATTTTTCATGCACGCAATGGTATAGAAGTACATTCCTGGGTGTACTTCTCTGTGGTGTTAATGTATTGTCCTCTAAGTCAGTCGTATAGTAGGTTTTTTTATCTTCACTAAAACACTATTCAAAATGTTTATTCTCTGTCTTTTGTTTCCACTTTATACCATCTCCTTTTCTTATTCTTGGTATTTCTTCTTGTATATGTCAAGACTTATATCTTCTAGTTCATAGTTTCACATTTTCACATTTTTGTACTCCATTTTTTATATCAGTGGGAACAATAAACCAACTATTAAACATGTAGAATCATAAGCCTACACGAACTAAAAGGATGGAAAATAAGCATATAAGGACGTTATATGACTTATAACAAAAATTAATGGTTTAAATACGTGGAGAGAATACGTACCGTATTAGGAATACGGCGGGGAGAATTTTACAATCAAAACATTCTGTTTATATATTTCAAAACATAAAGCTCATTCATCAGTTGATAGTTAGTTATAAAAACATATGTGTAAACAAATATTAATAAATAACTCGTAAGTTTAAATACATAAATTCAATCATTTATATTAAATATATTAAATAAATTCTCTTTATAGTATAATAACCAAAATTTTATTAATGCATCAGCTGTTAAATATTTATTTTACTGCTTTAAAAACCACTGCAACATTACGTGTCCTTGATTTGTATCTGTCAATTATCATAGGATTGAAAAGTTGTCTGTTTTGATTACAAAAACACTTTGTAAAGCAGCAGTGGTGTCAAATTTCAATGTTAGATATGGATCACCTGGAGCAGTAAACAAATCGACAAAATCACGTCTTAGATTGGTCTAAATAAGGTCTAATTTTCATTTTGCGGCTTTATAAGGCATTTTCCAAGGGATACCATATTTTTCCTAACATCTAGGGGTCATAAGAAATTCTTTGACACCAATACGGCCTCGATCCGTTCAGTAGTTCTCTCTCTAGACCCTTAAATGCACTCTTTTATTATATAAGATCATATTTAGTTAGATTTGTTATTGGGTATTTGAACGCATTTAGCATCACTACAGCCCGATTACGGGAAGTGCTAAAAAAATGCACTTCTATACTATTAGATTATATACTAAAACGTTTATAATAATTTATTACAAAATGAAAAGTTATGGATAAAACTTCAATTGATATTTTATGATTTCAGGATATAACTCAAACAGTATGTAACTTTATTTTCATTATAATACTTAATATTGCACTATTTTCTTTGCCTACTTCTTGTAATGAGACCTTCATCAGTCATTCACTACTGCTCGGTTGCTTGGATGCTTCAGATCCCACAAAAATATTCAATGTTTTTTCGGGCGTAGTAAAAATTTAAGAAATTACACTAAATATGGAAAATTATTAATATGTTTGATAGAAGAAGCTTCCAATAACTTGGCGGGCTGAGGCAAAAGGTTATGCTTCGTTCTCAGTATATTTGCTTTGAGCGGATATTGAAGAGCCTATATTGTTTACTTGCAACACCCATTCACTCGAATTACTCCTTATTACCAAATTTCTCTATGTGATTCTTTTTACACAGTTATAATATGTCAAAAAAGACAAAACAGTAACTGTATTATATTCTATTTAATTATTTTGTCAAAAAGAAATACATTTTTAACTAAAACATCCACACTAACATTTATTTTAATATTAACAGTTAATCAGTCGGTTTAGACGTTTTCAATTGGCAATATCCTGCGGTTTCCTGTGGAAAATTTATGATCCCAATCTTCAAATTGCCTACATTGTAATCCAACTGCACAGATTGGAATAGTCACTCATCTTACTCCCTCATGCAAAGGAGTTGGAGAAGTCGAAGGTTTTTCTGTTCTTTGTTTTTCAATGTGCTCCCAATAGATTTCTATTTTTCCTTATCTGTTTTAAAGTCAGTTTACACGATTATTTCAACTCTTTAGCCAATTTAAAGTAAAAATTCAATCCTTGAATATTGGTTTCATGAATTAACAGAAAACGGTATTCTTCTTTCGCAATAGTTTTGAGATAAAAACTATAATTAAAGTTAAAGGAAGCTTATTTTATATTTTCTCGCAAAAATTGAATATAAACGTTTTTTTAAGATTGCCTTTCAATGTACGTAGGACAGTGTAGTAAGCACAACGTTTCCTCTTTATATTTGGTTAGATTTATGTCTGTGAGAGGGGCGGAAGGAGGGATTCACTAAAACATTCCACTAGGTTCATCAAATGATGAAATCAGAAAAAATTCTAAAATTCGTATGCAGGCAGACTGAGGAACGTATATCAAGCGTAATTAATTCTTTCTGTTTCTTAACATTCTTTTGTATACCATTTTTTTGTAGAATATTTTTCATCACCGATAAAAGTAGTATTTTTAGCATAATTTTAAACACAACAGTTTATTGTCAAAAGCATCTTATAACGGTATTTCATTGAACGTTATGGTTATAAACCCATGGTGGTTTTCGGGACCTCAAGCGGCCTGTCGCATAGCACATTTAATCTTGGACGGGCAATTGCTGAGGAGACAAGAACTTGAGATCTTCCCTCCTGGAGTTTTCGAAATGGATAAGGAGTTGATCCGCCATGCCTCTCCCGGCAGTGTCAGTAAACTCACTGTAAAGATTTTCGCACTCTTGGCTCCATCCTGGGATGTACTCTTTCCTAAAACCTCTGAGGGAAGACCCAAAGGTATGACGGACCTCAGCGACTGGTGTAGTTGCTGGTGCTTCTTCGTCGTCCCTTGTAGCATAGTCTGCTGGTCTTCGCGATTCACTGTTTGTAGGCAGCTTAAAGAGTGCGACTACTCCTTCCTCTACCCCAGACAGCCCCCTCAACCTGTAACAGCCTCCCGCACAATATACCTTCCATTAACCTCAAGAGGCGGAAGAGGGTTCATGGGGTGGTGGGATCTCGTGTGGACTCAATACGTTCATGAACCAAGGAAATGGTCTCGGGGGCTCAACACGCCCATCTGGTTTGTGGGGCCGATATATCCCAACTGACTAGTCGGCTCTAAGTACTACTCTTTTATAACAGGGGGGATATTTCTCAAACCTTGTTGGAAGGTGGTACTTAGTACCGGGCTCTGGTAAAGTATCGTTCCTGAGGAAATTTACCTGGGGCTATAATTAAATTGTCTCTGCCATGAAAATATACTGCTGCACTACCCTTAATAAACATTTTTCTACATAGTAAGCAACTTGTAACATAATTAGTAAATAATATATAAAATGTTATAATTTAAATTATGCCCATGAATATGTTAAGGAGTCAACCAACACTGCAGCATGCCTAAAACTAAATAATTATTACCAGCATTCGAAATATTTCTGACATCCGGCCTTCCAGGGTTAAATAGAGGACAAGATTAAAATCTTTATAATTTTTAGCTCAAGTTTCTGATTTAAAGGATTTTTTCGAGGGCATATAAATTTAAGAGATTTTTCTGTGATTTTTCCTCGTCATTTTTCTTGATCTCCCATCAGTTCGCCGATATTCAATATTTGTTCACTTTGTAAGGCCTTACAAATCCAAATTTAGTTAACAGCTTATTCGGTTAAAGTTTCCAGTGCATTCATTATTAACGTGTTTAAGAAGCTCCATGAAAATACAAAACAAGAACAACGTATTAAATTTGAAACTTTCTCTTTCACACGTACATTAATTATTTTTTAAATATAAATAGCAGTTGACTTTTAACAGAAAGAGAATTCAAGGAGTGGTTTAAGAGCAGTCGTGCCGTGTGAATGGATGCAAGTGTAATCAGCAAATGGAACCGTCTTGCAAGCATTGTCTCCGTTTATGGCTCTATTACCGAATGCCAGACACTCACCAGAATAACATATGCAACTTATACAGCGGTTTGTTAAGGGGTTTGAAAATTAGTTTTTAATAGTAATGTTGGTTCAAGAAACAAAAAACTTTCATGATAAATTTAATATTGATAATTTTTTTAGTATACCGGTAATTAGAGCTGTGACGCATAAAATTGATTTGCTTGACAAAGAACGTTCATCGTTATGTGAAGCGCACTCCATTAGTTCATTAGGTGAACAAAGCCTATGAGTTCGAGGGATTTGAATAAAAAGGTTATAACCAAATTAATGTATAGTTTTAGTAGGAAATTTTGCAGTAATAATTTTTCATTTAATGATACTTTTTAAAACTGTTTTAGGTTGTTAAACATATATTTTAATTTTAAAAATAAACTGAAAGAACTGAAATGGAGTTTTGATTTTAGATTATTGTCATTGCAATTACATGTAATGCAATATTACATGTGCAATATTACATGCAATATTACATGTATTGCAATAAATTCATTAATGAAGGTCTATCAAAATAACTCTAGTGACTCGACCCAAAATTATAAAATGAATTTAAAATTTGTTGGAAATTAAAAAAAATTAAATCCAGAGACGCTTAGTAATTTACACGTTTGCCATATTTGTAGCAAACATCTAAAAACTGTTTAAAACCAGTTTTTTACTTTAGAAACCCAAAAAAGGAGTTAGCAGTTTAAGGATTTTACCACTAGCGTGTTGTCCAACATTTTATCGAAAGAAAGGTTTCTACAAATTTAAGATAAGTCAGGTTACTCTGGACAGTGCATGATTAAAAATGTTATTTTCTTTATCGGCTCAGTGTCGCATTGAACTATCGTACGATTAGTGACAGATAACATTGTGAGCAGATCACACCAGGCTTATTGCCAGGCCAGAGATCTTTTGGACGTTGCAGTAGCGCTTCAGTGTTATATTTACAAAATTGTACTTTATACGGCTTAGTTTAACACGTAAATTATCAATTTTATTAGAGTTTTAAATTAACTACATTTTTTATAAAGATGATTAAACCTTTATTTAAATTAGCCCTATTGGTGCACTAAACGTTTCAAAGCTGGTTACTTGCATGCTCCAGTGATTGAGAGTCCCACAGGACGAGATTTTAGGCTGCCTGTGTGCAATACTACTACTTTTTTCCTTATACCACAAAAAGGATGAACCACTGGACCTTCAGCCCCAACCACACGTTTAATTTAGGTAGGAGAAGACTTCACATACTAAGTCCCTCAGGAATCCTCTTTGTTCAATTATTTCAAGTTGAGATAAGCTTTATAAACCGGATATCAGAGAAATGTTAAGTCTCTGATTTGACGCCTTAATAAGATTGAAATGCTTAAACTGATATTGTCTTAAACCTTAGAAATTTATTATTGCTCAGATATTTTAGCTATAGATTATTATCTGTAATTTGTAACCAAGATATGGGTTCGAATTAGATTATTCAATAAACCAAAATAATTTAAAAAAATAATAGTTCATATAATTTTCAGTTATTGTTTGGAAAATTATTGTGGAAGATGTGATCAGATTCCAGATCCCGAAACATCGTGAATTTGTTTTAAACTAATCACTGATAGAAAATGTACCTAATAATTTTCCAAAAAATGACATAAACTCACCATTACCAACAATGAACTTAAAAAAAAGAATTTTCAGTTGTTATCTATCATGCTTATCCACTTGATTTTATCCAGTGACAGAAACGGTCCGACTTTAACTTGCATTTCTGTTTTTATATGTATCATCATGAACTTAACTAAACTAACTTTTGGTACATCTTCTTTAACAAAGAATAACACTACCTTACACTTATAACTGTCCTAGGTGATGTATACTAGTGCAATATAACTCTTTACTTCATAAGTTTAAAATAAAACCTTGTATGAATACATATAAGTTATGACTAAATATTTAAGTACAAATACCATTTTAAAATTTTATTTGAAAAGTTTAGAACTCTGCTCGAATTTTTAACAATAATTTTGGTTAACATTACAAATTGTTTTGAAAAAGTCGCAAATGATTTGTGGAACTATCCTCTAGCACTAACTAATAGTCCAACAATGTTTAGCCTATTCAAATACTATTTAACTTTATAACATTCTTTTTTTGGCATATTTTTGAACTTTTAGCAGTTTTGTTTATAT